>VDFB02193867.1:418952337-419000980 GCA_007258455.2 Sequoia sempervirens
GAAAAAGAGGCCGAATTCAAAGATTTGAAGACTAAACTGGAGGAGGAGCTCCGGGAAATGAAGACCAAGCTAGAAGATGAGCTCCGAGAGGCGAAAGCTTCATTAGAAGAGCAATCGGCTAACCACTCTCGAGCTGAATAGAATTGGCACAAACAAATGAACAGCTATGAAGCGCAGTTGGCATCTGAGAAGAAGAAGAAGGTAGAATTTGCTGAGGCCCTCATTTCACGAGACACAGAGATTTCTTCGCTTAAGGCCTCCCTGCTACCAGCCCCTGCCCAACCGGATATCATCCCACTGGTCAGGCAATTGTACATTTCTCACTGGGAGAAAATCAAAGCCTTCTGCCTAAATCTGCAGCCTACCCTCTGGTTCATCGACAGGGCGTTAAAACTCAATCAGGAGGCCCATGACACAATGGAACAGTTCCCGCATTTCATCCTGGAAAAGGTTCCTGAGGCGAGGGACTTGTTAAATAAGCTATACTCGGTCTCAGACGAAATCCTCGCCGGGGCAGGTATTGAAGATAGGGACACCGCAGCTCAAACGGCAAATAGGTTCATTCATTGCCACTCCGCTTTCCAGCGTACTAAGGCAGCAGCGGCTTTTCTAAACAAAGCGCTGGATGGCATTCGAGGGAGTTTCTCTGAGTTAGGCAGGTTGGGATTACCGTCCCCATTTCTTGAGGATGGCACTATTGCCACGGCTGCGCAGATTACCGAGATCATTGAGCAGAAGGAGAACGATCCGGAGGCATTCAAGGAACTCGGCAGCCCCCCAACAGCAGCAGATATCGAGGCAATCATTCATCCACTCTCTCAGCTACTGTTCCACATAGAAGCAGGCGCTGGCCTGCCAGAGGTGCTGCCTCATAAGGAAGCTATTGATCTCCGTGGAGCACAAGAGAATTTGCGCAGCATGGCAAAGCCATCCGAAATTAAATGGGTGGCTTTGCAGGCTGCACTTTCAAAGCTCTAACTCCATTTGCCCTAGAGAGGAAGGCTCTGGTCTGCAGAACCAGAGAGTTTTTGGGTTCTCCGTTCCTTATCCGAAACGCCCCTGTTAGTCGCCAAAAGATGTTGAAATAATATTCCACTCAGCTCCCTTCGGGTCCCTTTTTTGCATATATTCGTGCGCTGGCCTGCGCGTCTCCGTGTCTTTTTCGGCTTCCCGGCAGGTTTTGATCTCCCCCGTTGTGCATTCCTTGCTTCGCAACTTTGGCAAGCGGCTCCCCATTCGGCTCCTGAAAGGCTGCGCTGGGCGCCCACGTGTCTCGCCTGCGGGGTTCTTCATTTTATGATTGCTTTATGTTTCCTACGGGTTGCGAAACGGGGTCCACATCTTTGTACGTGGCGGTGTATCGTAATCTTTCCCTAGCAAGAGTAGAGTATGTTGCGGCAGGCTGCGAAGGATTTCTATTGGCCTTCTTTATTTCCTGGCGGGGCCCACCCTCACTCACGTGTCAGCGGTTCACTGTTTTTAAAACAACAGCAGGGACGAGAGCACCACGGGTTGCGAAACGCGGCCACGCGTCTTTCGCCACCCGGTTCATGCGGCCTTTCCCTATTTTCAAAGTAGCCTCCGTCCCATAAACACGTGTCACTTCTCCGCAAGCCCCTGGTCGATGGAGGAGGAGTTTTCATTCGGTCCGCGGTTTGCTGCCACGTGCCTTACATCGATTATCAAAGCAAGCTGTGAGATGGCCGAGCGGGATGGTGTCATTGACTGCTGCTCGCCATGGTTCTCTAAGGCGGTGGACGACACTCGTCGCTTCGAAGCCTGGTTGGGACCACTGCCATCATTTCAAATGGCACGCCTGTAACTGACCAACCGGATGCTGTACCCTGATTGGCTGCTCTAATAATGGCATTAGGAATATTCTTATCCGGGCATCATTACGGGAGATTGTGGAATCTTTCTGTTACAACTCTCTAGGCGGTGGGATTTTGCTCTCCAGCTATATATACTCCCTCTGTTGAGGGACAATGGTCCAAGATTTTACAGGAAGAATACTGGTTTTAGCAAGAGACGCCAGGCCTCTTTTGCATGTTTATTTGCAAGATACTTTCAGACTGTGCCTATTGTTCGGCCTTTCTGCTTTTTATGTCTTGATTAAACTGTGAACTGTGCTTTTTATTGTCTTAAGCATTTCATTTGAGGAGACTTCTATATATTGAATGCAAACTTGCTGGTCTAAATCATGTCTTAATGACTCTTCTTAGCAGTAAGAATGTATGCGATACTGTTTTATGTCAATTGAATGAACTGTTTATGCTATTGCTTTGAACTTCCGGTGTTTTGGAACATATCAATAACATTCAGGCCCTTGAGTCTATGATTTATCGTGCCTATCAGAAAGCTTTGGCGCATCGCCTTAGATTAGTATTTGTTTATTATATCTGCTTCCTTTTCCCTTTCCAAAAACCATTATATAGAAGAAGCCGACTTCTTTAAAATCTAGAGGTCACTCAGTTTGGCGCAAAGGGGTCCCCCTTGAACTGAGTTTCCTCCCATAAAGGCACTGTTATCTAAATCAGTTTTTAGATCAAACTGCCCAAATCCACCTTGTTAGAATATTCAATTCTTGAGCTTGGTGATGAAAATTTTATGGAGAAGACCGTGAGTGTCATAAGATACAAGTCCAGAATTATGCATGGACATCAAGAAGAAGTCCAAGAAATGAATAAGGAATTGAATCAACAGATGGTTGAGCTAGAGGTAGTTGTGGCCATTGTACTCAATTTAGATTCCTCAAACAAAGAAGGCCTATCTTTGGATAAATTAAGGGAGAAATGGAGGGGTAGGTTTGAGGAAATCATGCAAAAAGGAGATGATGGAGAAAGCTTAATGCTAGATTAGTTTATGGATATCCGGGAGGAGGTAAAAAAAGGCTAAAAAGGAACTAATCAAGTTGAAGGAAATGCAAAATTTAGTTTCTATAGAATTTGAAAGAATCAAGTTTGAAGGTGATTGGTTGGATGGGTTGGATTTGGATACTCTTCAATAGGTGTTCTCCAATTTTGATGAGTACGTTCTAGAGCATTCAGTGCAAATGTGACTAACTCTTGTTATCATGCTCTATCTTCTTTTCTCCTCTTTTTGTGGATCTTGACATAAGTCAATCTTGAATCCGATCCATGGGTTTCAATTCCTTCTTGAAGTATCAGATTTCACTTTTGTATAATAGAGTGATCAGCCTTGAAAGTAGGGGTTCTTGAGTCCACTTCTACGTTCAGTTTCAGCTCCATGAATTGTGGATCTTGATTAATGATTGAGAAATTGGTGCATGTGGCACCCTATATGTATTTATAGAATATACTTTGTAAAGGTCAGCGAATTGAAGAGAGATAAGTCACCTGAGGATAGAAGATAGAAACTAGATCTAGGATTTTCATGGTTTTTAGAAAGATACTCTAAAAATTTTAGTAAAAGGCTTGATTATTTTACAGTTTAGATATGTTTTCATGTTATGAGTTTCAAATTTTGGATCCATTTTGATAAGGTTAATGATATATGATTAATCCATATGCCAGTGATTTTGTTGTGCTTAATTGTTCTTTATTTGATGAAAGTCAATAGAAGGAACTGGATTCAAGGTCATATCATTGGACTATCTATGAATTAGATTGTTATGGTATTTCATCTAATCTGTGTTTTGAATGATGAGTGAATGATCTGTTTGAAGAAAGTTTGGTGAACGATTGATGATATCTGAATTTGCATTATGGATGTATGCAGTAGCATAGTTTATTCTATGGATTGCATCTTGCTATAATTGTAGTTAGGTAGAATGAACACTCATTGTTGATCTACATGTCTGGATACATAAGGATTTTATCCATGTTTCTCTGATTTAAAGCTCTGTTTCATGTTTTTCTTTTTGTTTAAAACCCCCCAAATGTAGACTACCTGATGTTATGCATTCTTTTTCTTTTTTCACTAGCAAAGGCCCCTTGAACATTATGGTCATATCAACCACTAAGTAAAATCAGCATAATCGAGAACCGATTACCAGGACCTTGGGAGTTAGATCACTATATGTTGTCTTTCTCTTTCAGGAGAAATAGAATAGTAATATTCTGTTTAACATTGTTGTGTTGTTTTGACCATCAACAAAATTGGCACTAGAAGGAGGGCGTGAAGAACAAGCTGGCTCACATTGGGTCATTCTCACTAGAGAGGTACGAGAGAATTCTTACATCTTCTTAGAACCCTGAATCACTTGTTGAACTTTAAACGCCTGTTGGGCATAGGACTCAGGCTCATAGAGTTTTGATCCAACCTTTATCACCACCACTCACTCTAGCTAGCTTTCCACCAGATCCATCTACACCACCTCACCGATCACTTTCACCCATTCCACAACCTGCTCAACCTATATCACTGCCAAGACCTATGTCTTACTTTGTTAATAACCCTTCACCATTAGGGACTATCCCTGGAGGTATACATTATCTCCCAAAGAACCCAGAGAGGTTTTGTCCCAAGTACATGCATGGGGAGTCAAGAAGTGCCGAGGAACACATACAGGCATTTAAGGATGCTTGTACCTGTGCTGAGGTGGCTCATCAAGGCGTGTGTAGATTGTTTCCCTATTCATTGGGGGACATGGCATACAATTGGTACCTGAATTTACCCCAAGGGTTGGTTCTAAGTTGGACTTATTTAGAGAATGCCTTGATCAACCAGTTCAGGGTTTATGTAGACCCTGTTATCCTCTACCATCAGTTTGCCACTATAAGAAAAGAACACCATGAACCGTTGCCCTTATTCAACACTAGGTTCCAGAGAATGTACCGAAGGTTGCAGGATCCTTACCTGGTGGCTGAGAACATCTTCATCTTGGCATACTTAAGGGCTATGGATCTTTTGATTGGTTTGTTCTTGAAAAGAACATATTGTGCTAATGAAACTGATTCTTTGGCTAAGGTATACCATCTCACTATTTAATTGCAACAACAGATCAGTCTGCAATCTTGGAGTCTAGGAGGAGTTCTCCCTCCTTTAGGATACCCAATGTCCAATCCACCCCCTCTATTCAATATGGTCCCATGGATGTCCTATTCCCAATACAGACCCATGTCTGAATTCCAAGGGTCACCTCCCTTGTCATTTTTTAATAATGGTCCCCAAGATTCCTCCCAAAAAAATCAAAATTACCAAAATCAAGCTGGAGTATCAAGTTCGGTTAATCAATCTTTTGATGTGAATAATGTAGAGAGTGAAAAGACTCTCCAACTAACCAATGAGATGGAGACCCTCAAAAGGACATTGTCCCAGAGGTCTAATGTCATGGCTCAACTCAGACAAAATCCCCTTCAGAACCAGAACCAAGGTTTTCAGAATAAGGGAGGATATACTAATCAGGGTGGTTATCCAAACCAAAATCCCAATCAGAATTACAATGCCAACCAGAACACCAATAGGAATTTCCAGAACCAAAACTCCTCTAATCAAAATTATCAAAATCAGAATAGGGGATACAATCAAATTCCTAGCAATAATAGGTCATGGAATACTAGACCTAATAATGGAGGAGTTTCCCACAATTACCAAGTGAGAGATGAAAAATCACACATTGCCAACATGGAAGACCTCCATCTTATGACCAATTGGTGTAGACTGCATGATACAACAGTCCATTCTGAGGTAAATTGCCCAGAAATGGAAAAAGTGGTTAAGAGAGCCCAAGCCGATGCTCCATTTCAGGGTGCATCCAACAAATCTGGTGGATCAATGAATACTACCATGGCATATGATATCTTTGAAGGAAGAGCTTCCATTTCCCAACCAGGAAGACAATGAAGTAGTAGAAGATGTCTATGATGCCCAAGCCTTCCAAACCAAGGGAGGCCATTTCCTTAGAAATCATAATCGAGGGCCATTCATGACCTCTACCCCTCCTAATAACATGTTCCCGCCAAATTAGAATGCTGATAATAATCCACCACCACCAAAGGGACCATCAGATTCTCAAAACAAACGCAATTCATTTTCAATTCCTAAATATCAGGTTAGGAATGATTCAAAATTTGATTTTATTACAGAGATGTAGAGGCAAAAGAATTCAATGTATTTCTCTGATATTTTGAAATGGTGCCCGACTCAAAAGGAAATCTTGTTGAAAGCCTTGGGGGAAGCAGATAGGTCAAGAGGAAAAGAAAAGGTGACTCCTACTAATGAAATGAATGCATCTCTCTACAAAGGTAAGACTTGTAATCCACCTTTCTTGCTAAGTTTGAGAATTTTTGGAAAGAATTTACATAACTTTCTACTGGATTATGGGGCATCGGGGAATGCCATGCCATTTTTGATTTGTAGGAAGTTAGGTCTGAGTCCACTCCAGACAAATAAAAAGGTTATCCAGTTAGATAAAATAGAAGTTAATGTGGTAGGAGAGCTAAAAAACATTCATGTATAGATTAGGTCCGATCCAAGGATCCAAACTTATGTGGATGTCCAAGTCGCAGATATCCCAGAAACTTATGGAATGCTCTTGAGCAGAGACCTAATGAAAAGCCTAGTTTGATATTTGTCTTTGGATTTCTCACACATGTGGCTGCCCTAGAAAGGAATAGCAAGCCAGATCAAAATTGAAAGTGAGCCAGGCTCAAGCACATGATCACTGAATATGACACCCCTAATGAGGTAGCCTATTTCAAAACTGAGATAGGAGTTTACAAGGAGGAGATCATGACCTTTTTAGTACTTCATTCTGATGACTCACTCCTTTCCTAGCAAAATGACCCAATGATTACTATTAATCAACAAGTCCTAACAAGAAAATTACAATAGGATAGGTTGGTACTAGGAGAAGAGGTCGATATGTGGAGTCTCCTACTTCCTAACTGGTGTAGGGTGCATTACCAGAACCATTCTGAGTTAACTTGCCAACCCTGTGTAGATATTTTAAAACATGTATCTCGAGTAGAAGAAACTGGTGAGTGTCAACCTCAAGCCCGTACTAATGAATTTACATTTCAAGCTAAGGATGCAACCATCCTTATGAGAGTTAGCTCTGCTTAGGGGGAATCATCTTCTCAACTCAAGCAAACTCAGGTTCTGTGTTCTAAATCACCACAAGAGACTGAGAAATCTTAGTCTTTGTCGATTACACCTACTCCTGAAACCCTTCCAATGCCCAGGGCATTGATGACGAAGGTACCAAATCATGACCTAGCTTGAGGGTAGGTTTAGGAATCACTTCCTGAACAAATTTTCAATTCAGGGGAATCTAAGTATGAATTGTGCCCCCAGTTGCCTTCAAGTAGTGATGATCAGCGCCAGTCCGAGCTGCCATATACTTCTACCAAGAAAAAGACTATAGGCCAAAAAAAGAAAGAGATCCCAACCCTAGATCAATTATGGATCTTGAAATTTGATGGCTCCAATTCCAAATCAGGAAGTGGAGCAAGGGTAGAATTAACCAATCCAAAGGGGAAGACTTACTTTGCTTCCCATAGGCTATAGTTTGGTTGCATAAAAAATGTGGTAGAGTACGAAGAACTTGCTAGGGGTTTAATGTTTGCTCATCAGAAGAAGGTCACATGTCTCTTATGGTGATGGGGGGCTCTGAGGTCATCATCAAACAGGTTCGTAGCCAATATACTTGCCATAATGAAAGATTGGCTCCATACAGAAATATGGTTTGGAATTTGATCGAGGACTTTGATGCTTTCAGAATTACTCTAATTCCTAGGGAGCAAAATCAGATTACAGATGCTTTGGTAGTTACTGCTAGTACTTTGGAGCCTATGCAGGACTCCAAATTGAAAATATTTTTAGTTGAGCTAGTTTCACTCCCAACAGTTCCTGTTAATGTTCAAAATTTTTAGGTCTTTGAGGACGACCAACACATACTTGCCTTATTGGAAAGTTTAGATGTCTTTGAAGGACAGATCATAGATGAATCAGATAGAGATCAGGGAGAATGGGACCCTAAAGATTGTGATACGGAAGGAGTGATGAACTTAAAGAGTAACAGCATCCCCAAGGGGATGGTAGCCTTAGAAAGGATATTTGATTATGATCCTCAGGCTCGAGAGAGAGTGCCAACACAAAGTGAAGGAGGGAAGTATGAATCGATTAATCTGGTTGATTCAGGCCCTGAAAGAAATGTCCTTATAGGCAAGACCTACCGTGAGGAAATTAGAAATGAAATAATCAAGGTGTTAAAAGAAGATATTGCAGTGATTGCCTGGAGTTATAAAGATTTGAAGACTTTTGACACCTTTGTCATCACACACACAATACCGCTAAAGCCAGAAGCCAAGCCCTTTCATCAAAAGCAGTGCCTGGTCAATGCTTTGATCAAGCCTTTAATACAGAAGGAGGTGCAAAATATTTTATCAGAAAGAATTATCTTCCTAGTAAGGCACTCCACGTGGGTTGCCAATCTAGTTCAGTACATAAGAAGAGTGGGGAGATCAGCTTGTGTGTTGATTTCAGGAATCTGAACAAGGCCTCAAAGAAGGATAACTATCCACTTCCTTCTCTTGATGAGGCATTACAAACCGCTAATGGATCCCAGATGATGTCGTTCTTAGATGGCTATTCTGGATATAACCAAGTACTTGTCAGTCATGAGGACAGGATGAGGACTGCCTTCACTACAAAGTGGGGGAAATTTTCCTATAGATGCATGCCATTTGGCCTCATTAATGCTAGAGATACCTTTCAGCGCGCAATGGATGTGGCCTTTAAAGATTTGATAGGTAAGTGTATTATTATATATGTTGATGACTTGACAATATTTTCCAAGAAAAGAAAGGATCATGCTGCTGATTTAGCAAAGGTCCTTAAAAGATGTATCAGCTATGGAGTATCTCTAAATCCTAAGAAGTGTGTCTTTCAAGTTTCTGAAGGGAAACTTCTAGGGCATGTGATATCAAAGAAGGGTATATCCATAGATCCTGACAGAGTTGAGGCTATTTTGAAATTGATGATGCCAGGTAGCAAAAAGGAGATAAGGTCCTTCTTTGGGAGGATTAATTTCTTAAGGAAATTCATAACAGGGTTTGCAAAAATTGTCAAGCTCCTCAACGAGATGATGAAGAAAGATGCTAAAATTGAATGGACCAATGAGGCCAAATTTTCATTTTCGCAGATCAACCAATCAACATTTGAGGCATCAGTCTTGACTAGCCCATATTACTTAAAGCCTTTTTATATTTATTCATTTGCATCTAATCATTCATGTGCATCGGTCTTAACACAACATAGAGGTGAAGGAGATGAAAGACCAATTGCTTTCATGAGCTCGCCATTCAAGAATGTAGAAGTCAGGTACCCACTCTTAGAAAAATAGGCCTTTGCACTGGTACGAGCAGTAAAGAAGTTCAGACATTACATTCTGAGGAGCCAAGTTATTGCTATAGTGCCTGATCTGGTGATTAAGTCTCTCCTTATGCAAAGTGAATTGGGGGAAGAAGAGGAAAAAATGGATGGCTATTCTGAAAGAGTATGACTTAGAGGTCCATCCAATGAAACTTGTCTGAGGACAAGGTTTATCAAAGGCCATTGTTGAGGTTGACAAGAATATTACCTGTCAACAATATACTGTGCACTCATTTACTAAGGACCCATGCTATACTAACTTGATCTTCTTCCTTCTAAATAATAGATGCCCAAAATGAATGAATGCTACCCAGAGGAGGGCACTGAGGATGAAGAGTTCTCATTACATACTCAAAGGAGGGGCTTTATACAAAATAAATTATGAGGGAGTGTACCTGTGATGTTTGGATCAACAAGAAGCCAAGCATGCCATGGTTGAATTCCATGGTAGGCATGGCACGGGACATAGATCAGCTAATTCTTTGGCTCATCAAATCCTCAGGTCAGGATTTTATTGGCCCCATGTGTTCAAGGATGCACATCAACACGTCAGGACATGTCATACATGTTAGACTTCTGCATCAAAGGAATGAAATCCAGCAATGCCTCTGCAACCAGTATATGAGGTAAGACTGTTTGCCCAATGGGCACTAGATTTTGTTGGGGTAATCAATCCTAATTCTTCTATAGGACACAAATTCAACCTAACTACTATAGACTATTGCACCCATTGGACTAAGGCTCAACCAAGCAAGAACATCACCATTGAGGTGGTTATTAAATTTCTCACTGAAAACATTGTTACCAAGTTTGGAGTCCCATTTTCCCTGGTATGTGACAATGACCCTGCCTTTTCATTTACTGAATTTATTCAATGGGCCTATGAACACAAAATTATCTTGAAGTATTCCTCTAACTACTATCCTCAGGGAAATGGTGTAGCAGAATCTACTAACAAGAATTTGTTAGAAGTAATAAAGAGATTACTTGAAAGTAATCCTAGAGACTGGCATACCCAGTTGAGATTTTCCTTATGGGTGGATCAAACTTGTATTAAGGTTGCTCTAGGAAGTTCCCATTTTAAATTAGTTTATAGCCAAGATCCAGTTTTTCCCATACACTTATAGATACATGTTCTTAAGTTCATGCAGGAGTTTTATACAAAAGATGACCGGATTGAGGTGAGACTAAATAACTTGTTAAACATGGAAGAACAAAGAGATGCTACTCTACAACATTTTTTCAAACATCAGGCTGTTGTCAAATGTTGGTTTGACAAAAGAGCTAAGATTAAGGCATTCAGAATCTCAGATCTTGTGTTGCTATGGGACAAGGCCAAGGAGAAAAAGGGTGATCACCAGAAATTCAATAGACTTTGGCTAGGTCCGTATCAAATAGCTGAGATCTTGGGTGAGAACGTTTTTCATTTGAATACCTTGATGGGAAAACCTATTCCATTGCTAGTCAATGGGTAGTTTCTCAAACATTACTTCAGCACGTAAAGGTTTGAGTTTCTGAATCATTTGTATATATGTATTTTATGTAATTACTGGTCCTTTGCTTCTATTGTTTGTTTGTTTGTTTGTTGTTTCTTTCTTTCTGTTTGTTTCCTTTGTTGTTTTGTGTCTATCTTGTGTTCTTCTCTGGGGATTCTCTTTTCTTTCCATCTTAAAACATTGGGGTTGTTATTCAAAGAATACTGTGGACACTAGGAGAGAAATTGGTTTAGGTATTTTTGGGCATATGTGTCAAAAGATTTTGTTCTCAAGCTCATGCCTTATGGTCATTTTAGCATGAGTCTGAAGGTTATTAGGAGTAAGGTATATTGTAGATAATCTCCTGAACTATCATTGAAATCTATCACAAAATAGATAAAACATCCAACTATAAAGTGCCTATTCATCTCAGGGTGATTATATCTTTGATTCAAGTGAAAATTTTGTTTCCCCAAGACTGTCATAGGATCCACTGTAGTTCTCAACCCACATCTCAAACTATTAAAGTCTTTGTATTGAGAAGGTTTTTGAAAATAATTTTCATAAGTGAGGCCTGTAAAAGAGATAAAAAAAGAAGAGAAGCACTACAATAAAGGAAAACTCAATACAAAATGGGTAGTTCAAGTATCTCTTTTAGGGCTATGGATGTCTGACTGGCAGTAGAGAAATGATTTGAGAGAAATAGAGGTATCTCTATTAGGGCTATGGACACCTAACTAGCAACGGAGAAATGCCCAGGATTCCATTGCATGACAGTCGAAGGACTCAACCTATGTAGCTTGGATTGTAGATATAGTTGTTTAGGTGTGGAGAAAGCTCAAATAAATAAGGATGCACCATAAGCATGCACACACTCAGATTCGAGTAGTAGTTTATGTTGGTCCTACATTTGAGATTCCAGCTCAACTTTACTTAAATACTCTAATCACACTTAAGTTAATGTGTCTCATAAATTATAAGTTTTGGGGTGACTGAATTCTTCAATATCTTAAAAATGGGAAAACCATTTTCCCTAGTCAAGTCCCCATTTGTTATGCCTTACATAACCACCCCATTTTGTGTTGGAATAAAAATGGGTCCCCCTTTTGTTGTCTTTTGTTTTGGTTGTCTGGTTGGGTCTTAGGAGTTCTTTTTTTTTTCTCCTAGGTCTTTTTTCTTTTCTACTGGAGGTGGGTCTGGAACCAAATCTTCACATGAAACTTTTTCAAGGTTTCTAGTTCGGATATGTTTCTGACTCCAACTCTATCTTCTTCTTTTCCCTTCTCCATTTGCTACTTGTTTTTTATTAACACTTGTGTTGGTTCATTCCCTTGTTTCCTTGGTCATTTCCTTATGTTTTTGTTTGTTCAGTCATGCGGGATCAAAATCGGGGTTGGATATGAAATGGGAAATTTTTAAGTTTCCATTTTGTAATTCTATCTCAACTCCGCTCCCGCTCTTTTGTGTTCTCGCTTTCTTGTTGTTTGGGTCAAGTCCAGTGTTGGCTCTAGTCCTGCTTCCCTTGTTCTTGTTCTTTTCTTTTGGTCGGGACTGGATTTGGATCTAGAATGGAATTTTTTTAACTTTGTGAAAGTTCCATATCAATTTTGTCTCTGCCCCCATCTTCATTTGTTTTTTTCAGTTAGTTCTTTTGTCGGGGCCCGAACTGGGGTTGGAAATGAAATATGGAACTTTTTGTAGTTTCTCTATGTTGTTTCTGACTCTAATCTAACTTTTCCTTACCTTTTAGATGTTCCATTGATTTGACTTGACTATCTGATCATGTCGTTCACTCCATCCCTGATCGCCCACATTTATGGCATTAAATGCAGGCTATTTGCACGCATGAATTAGCAATTAAAGGTTTAATTATGCTTAAACTACCTCATTGTTACTATTATGTGAATTATTTAAAGAAATTACGGCCAGGAAACTCTCGAGAGAATTGATTTGATCACAGGAGCGAATTGTGGAGTGAATCATTGCAAATTTCTAGTCAATCTTAAGGGGCATTTTGAGGTAGGTTTCTTTTTTTTTTTCTCTCTCGTTTGTTCTTTCACTTATGTCATTTTAGCATTTTTGTAGGAGGTTTTATTCTTTGAACTTGTTCACTTTGTTCATGTTTGATTCTGTCCTTTTTATTTTGTCTGCTTGTTTTTTTTTTCATTCCGTTATGTTTGGTGTTGTCTATCATTACCGTTTCTTTTGGTTTTGTTGTTTGTTTGGCTGTTGCTTATGTGAAAGGGTTCATTTTTCATGCTCTGGCTTTGACTAGGGTTGCAATTTTGAAGGGGTTTCCTTGCTTGGGTAATGATTTTCATTTTGAAACCTTGTTCTAGTTTTATCATGTTAGTTTCAGGTTGTTCGTGCTGGTTTCTTGTCGTGCCCTAGTTTTTGCAAAATAGTGTATCGAGTGAATTAGGGTTTTTGCAATATAACCCTTTTTCATGGTTTTAATGACTTTTGTATGGAGGAGTTGTTGGGGGTTCATGTTGAGCCATTTCTAGTTTCCATTGGGGCCCATATGACCTAGGGTTTATTCATTCATATGACCGCCATTTTTTAAATACTCTCTATTTGTTGGAAGTGATCTACTCCCATTCCATATTGTGATGTCACTGTCTTTACTCTGGCCGGAACCGAGTCTGGGGAGGGAGTTGAACTTGGTAAATAAATTTTTTTTTTTGGTTCGATTCCCATTCCCATTCTGCCTCCAACCATGCTTTGGTTTTGTTCCTGAGCCGGCTCTACCTCTGACACTGTGTTGATCCTAGTTCCTATCTTGGTTCTGCCTCTCACACCATTTTTTTTGTATCCTGATCTAATCCTGGCCCCACCACATGGTATGAAACACTGTTTATGCCTGATGCTTCTATGGTTCTACCTTCGATAAGGGCATAGTTTGACCAAAGCTTATTTTAGGAGGATGGAGCAGTAATTATATGATTGACTAACTTAGATGCTTTGTTCATCTAATATAGGGAATTGTTGCAAGTATTAAGATATGTCGAGAGCATCAAATGAGGCCTCTCAAAGGAACCAACCAGGGGGAACTTTATGGCAAGGATCTAGGCCAAAGAAGATCAAAGTGGAACATCTCCCTTAAACCTTGATATGTAAGCATAAGGAGGCTATCCTCATGGCTAGCAAAATTGAATCTGATTGGACTAACATAACTGACACCAATTTGTGTCCTTTCAATTATGAATAGTTGCATGAGGAGACATTCATTGAAGAGAAGATCATAGGAAGGACAGAAAGGATTGTTCAATCTAGTTTGGCACATGTGGCACTCTCCTCCTTGTCTATTCAATGTCCGGAGTTGATTCTTGTAGTAGCTGGAGCATATAACCCTACTACTAGGTAGTGTGTGGATGTGATGGTAATGTCATTATTGACTTCACACCTCAAATGATCAAGTTCCTATTTCATATACCTGATCCCAAGAATCCTAGACAACTAAATGAGGTAGAGGCTTTGAAGCTTTATAATGATAACAAGGAGAGGAATAGACTCCACATGAATAAGACTTCGATGAGATAAGCAAAGAAGCCTCTAACCAAGCTTCCCAACTAGCCTAAGAGGGCGGATTTTAGTAAAGAAATTGGAGATATAATTATGCTCCTCTCTAGGGTGTTTGGGAACAGGGATGCTTCACTGTTTAAGGAATGGATGTTTCCTTTTATCCAAGTTATTTTGGATGGGAGGCAACAATTTGACTAGTCAATGATAGCATCTGATAGCATTCACAATTATATGATAAAGGTGAGAGAATCCAGGCATTTCTTTCTGACTTCCTATGTGGTCTATGTAGCTACCCGAGTAGGGATTTTTCCTGGACTTCAAATAGTGGGTATATTGGGAGAAGTCCAAGGAAAGAAGGTGTGGGAATATAATAACCAGCTCACCTTGAAAGCATCTAAGAAATATTATAGAAAAGATAATGATGCTTTTGTTTATATTATTACTAACAAGCTTAATGGTGATGTTTGGTAGAGGCTTAGCAGGGAGGCAATGGATTTTGTGAATGAGTGGAGACATTGGTTTATCTAGTACCCCACATTCACTTACTTCAGGATAGCAAGCTTTGATGGTCACCCCCATTTGTTACCTAGATATTGTGGTGATATGATCATTTTAATGGAATTTATTTATCAAGCCTTGGCTATAAAGCTCCACCTTAGCAACAAACATAAGACTGGGTTCCATAAGTTTCCAATGAAGCTAGGAGCCTTTTGTTGTCCACAAATTCAAGTAGGTAAGGCTGTTTGTGATGAATTAATTTTTCTAATGTTGGGTTTGTACATTGCTAGGAAATACTATGACCCCAAGCACAAGATGAGGGCTTTGCACCCAAGTGTCTTTGAGAAGCATTCAATATATTGGAGGATTTTTGGGAGGACTTGTAAGATGAGTATGATCTTAGGAAGAAGAATTATGAAAGGATATCTATCCCACTCATGATTGAGTTTGGGATAAAAGAAGACATTCATGATACATTATCTAATGATGGGATAGTTTTGGATCCTGAATATGATGTAGATAATATTGGAACTAAGGATCTTGATACAGTAGATTGGAGTGCAGATGAGATAATTGATATAATGTAGATTGCTAGATCAGTGCTCGATAGGAGTATCTAATGGGTTAGTTTAAGGGTTAATCAGGCTGAGGCTACATCATCTAAGAAGAGGAAGGTTGCAGGTACCACCCAAGGATATAAAAGGGGAAAAAGAAGGGTGGAACCTAAGGAACCCTTAGAGTTTTTTCCTTCTAAGTAGTAGGAAGATGAGGTGGTTCCTCAAGACTTTTCAAAGGTGCAGGAAGATGAAACAACTATAGAGGTGGGTGTTCTTGCATTTGCTGTAGGGGAGGTATCTACTCATCCTTTTGAGGCACCAGAATTAGGCCAAGAATCACCAAAGAGAGCTCTCCATGGTGAAGAAAAATCTTTAAAACAAATGGATGATCAGATTGAGATTCATAATATTGAAACATATTTAGAAAAGACTGCATCTCATAAAGAGCATTTGGCTTTGACATCTTTGGATATGATAGATGATGTAGGGACTGAGCATGTATTGACTAAGGAGGATCAATGGAAACTATTTGAAGAGGCTAAAAGAGAAGCTAATGCTAAGGCACAAGCTAAGGCATTAGCCAGGAAACAAAAGGAGGAGTCCAATGTACAATCTAAGTTGGAAGCCAAGCAGAAGGAGTTGGAAGATAAGGTGAAGGCCAATGAGTTAGCTCAACAACAACAACAAAAGGAGCAAGAGCTCAAAATTCAAGAAGAAAGGGATAGGTTGATAATGCAACAAAAAATTGATGATCTTGAAGAGGAAAAGGCTTAGCAAAGAAGAGAAAAAGAAGCTGTTGAATCTAAAATTAGAGCACAAGAAGAGGCCTATAGAAAAAGGGAAGAGCAAGAATGCTTGAAAAGGGAAAGAGAAGCTGCTGAGATTGTCAAGTATGAAAGGAAGTCCAAGGAAGCATGGGAATATGTGGAAGAATTGAAGAAGCAGTGGGATGAGATGTTATAAAAGAAGACAGAGGAATAGGAATGTTTAAAGAAGGAGTTGGAGGCTAAGAGGCTAAAAGATCATAAGGATAAAGGGAAAGCAAAGAAGTCAGCATAGAAATGGGAGCAAAGTGATCAAAAAAATGTGCAGGAGGTTGATTCTTAACCAAGTCTTACATTGTTGCAACCTCTATCTTCCACTACTATTGCTTCTTCTTCATCCCAAGCAGCCACTACTCCTATTGCTCCTACTTGGCTAAAACTGGACTTAGAGAGAAAACCAGTTGTTCAACCATAGCCATTTTATAGGGAAGAAATGATGAAATAAATTGGCAAAGAGAAACCTAAGAAAAAGGCTAGGGTTCTTCACTCCACTAGGCTCACTAATGCTGGAGAGATCATTACTGAACTTTCCATACCTATAATGGAGAAAAGTTGTGATGATATGCAAATAACTGATTATCAGTTGGGGGCAGTGAATTTGGGAAATCCTACAAGAAATCAACAGATGAGTTTGATTGATACTATGGCTTCTTCAACTAAAACTCAGATGATCAAGGATAATCAAAGGAAGGATGAGATTAAGTCTCAATTAGATCAGCTCCATGGTTTCTTGAAGGATGTTTCTAGTCCCATTTCTCAACAGGTTGCTCTTCCTGAATCCCCAATTTTGTTAACAAAGTGAAAGGAAAATGATCTGATTCAGATGAAAAGCAAGGTGGGCTTGATGGATAAATGGTTGGATAAACTCAACCAAGAGGTTGATGATGTTCTTGTTCAAGATTCTAAGATTCATAAAGTTGCTCTTGAATTAGCAGAAGATCTAGACCAACAGGCTAAGGATTTGGACAAGCAGGATGGTGAATATAAATAATATATTAAAAGTCTTGGAGACGTCAGCAAAGTTTCCAAATCCACCTTGTTAGAGTATTCAATTCTTGAGCATGGTGATGAATATTTTGTGGAGAAAACCATGAGTGTCATAAGATACAAGTCTAGAATTATGCATGGGCATCAAGAAGAAGTTTGAGAAATGAGTAAGGACATGAATCAACAAATGATTGGGTTAGAGTCAATTGTGGCTGTTTTGATCAACTTGGATTCATCCAACATAGAAGGCCTATCTTTTGATAAACTAAGGGAGAAATGGAGGGGTAGGTTTGAGGAAATCATGCAAAAAGGAGATGATGGGGAGAATTTTTTGTTAGATAAATTTATGGATATCCGAGAGGAGGTGAGAACTGCCAAGAAGGAGATAATCAAGCTAAAGGAGATACAAGGGTTTGTTTTCACAGAGCTTGAAAGAATCAAATTTGAATGTAATTGGTTGGATGGGCTGGATTTGGATACTCTTCAATAGGTGTTCTCTAATTTTGATGAGTACGTTCTAGAGCATTGAGTGCAAAAGTGACTGACTCTTATTATCATGCTCTATCTCCTCTTCTCCTCTTTTTGTGGGTCTTGACATAAGTTCAACCTTGAATCCGATCCATGGGTTTCACTTCCTTTTTGAAGTATCAGATTTCCCTTTTTGTACAACAGAGTGATCAGCCTTGAAAGCAGGGGTTCTTGAGTCCACTTCTACATTTAGTTTCAACTCCATGAATTGTGGTACTTGATAAATGATTGAGAAACTAGTGCATGTGGCACCTTATATGTATTTTTAGAATCTTCTTTGTAAAGGTCAGCTAATTGAAGAAAGATTTACCAGCTGAGGATAGAAGATAGAAACTAGATCTAGGATTTTCAATGTTTTTTTAGAAAGATACTCTTAAGAAATTCGGTAAAAAGGCTTAATTAGTTTACAGTTCTTGTACGTTTTCATGTTAGGATTTTGAGTTTGGATCCATTTTTGGATAAGTTTAATGATGTATGATTAATACATACACAAGTGGTTTTGTTGTGCTTAATTGTTCTTTATTTGATGAAAATCAATAGAAGTATCTAGATTTAAATTCATATCATTGGATTATTTGTGAATTAAATTGTTATTGTATTAATTTGATCTGTGTTTTGGATGATGATTGAACAATTTTTTTTAGTAAGATTAGTGAACAATGACAATGTTTGAATTGGCATTATGGGATGTGTGCAGTAGCATAGTTTACTCTATGAATTGCATATTGTTGTAATTATGGTTAGTTAGAATGAACACTCATTGTTGATCTGCATGTCTGATACATAAGGATTTTATTCATGTTTCTTTGATTAAAGCTCTGTTTCATCTTTTTCTTTTGTTTTAAACCCCCAAAATGTAGACTACCTAATGTTATGCATTCTTGTTCTTTATTACCAGCAAAGGCCCCTTGAACATTACAATCATATTGACCACTGAGTGAAATCAGCATAATCAAGAACCGGTTACTAGGACCTTGGGAGTTGGATTACTATATGTTGTCTTTCTCTTTCAAGAGAAATAGAATAGTAGTATTCTGTTTAATGTTTTTGTGCTATTTTTTTAACATCAATACCTCCTAGGTTTGGTAAAGCCCGAAGTGTAGAAGATAAAGAAATATGCACTTTACCTCATTTTTTGGCCACTCGTCTAGCAGGTATTCAAGAATTGAGTTAGGAAAACTCATAGGTATTTGCGAAGTCCTGCTTGGTTCATTAAAATTAACCAGCAAACCACAAAAATATTTCCATAAGGGAATAAATCCAACCCTAGGAAGGAATGGGATGAGGGAGTGTTTTCCAATTGATTGGAAATTTCTTGACCCTTTATTGACTTCTCAGTAATGAACTTTCTATCAAACTTAGAAAGAAACATAACCCATTTCACTGACCTCCCAACAAGGTCCACACTAGAGAATAGATGCTTTAAGAGATTCATTTTCACTATGACATGTGTTTCAACATGTAGAAGGTAGTGTCTCCACTTTTTTGTTGCAAAGACAAGAGCGAGGCATTGTTTCTCCATGGAGGAGTAATGAGTTTCATAGTCAACTAGAATGTGGCTTATGTAATTGACTTTTCTCTCCTTTCTTGTGTCATCATATTGAGCTAACAGAGTTGCGAGAGTATATGGTGATGCAACAAGGTAGAGAAAAAAGGGTCTATCTTGCATAGCTAACAACAATATGGGAGGGTTGACTAAATAAGCTTTGATTGACTCTATGTGCAGCATGTTTTCTACCATAAAATAATGGAAAACAAATGAAATTCCAAGGAACAAGAATACACTACAACAGCTCAAGATTAGTCAAGTTAAACTTGAACAAAACAAAGATGAGAACAATGATTTT
Organism: Sequoia sempervirens; assembly: GCA_007258455.2. NCBI lineage: Eukaryota > Viridiplantae > Streptophyta > Pinopsida > Cupressales > Cupressaceae > Sequoia > Sequoia sempervirens. The sequence continues at coordinate 418,971,915 of VDFB02193867.1, forward strand.
ACCTTGCCCAAGTTGGTTGGTTGGTTGGTTGGCCCTATTTATTTGATTTCTTCTATGCTCATTTGATGGAAAATCACCTAAAAATATATGCAAAATGATGTATATGTAATGAAGGATGCAATGGTGAAGATGGGTATTTGGATAAGTGCCTAAAAGTGATGCAAGATGAGCTTAAAAGTTACAACAATGGAGTGTCTTGTGAGAGCTTGAAAACTTGATGGCTTGAATTATTGAATGAGTGAATATGTGAAAATGAGGTCGAAATCCTCTATTTTAGGGGAAAAGCCTCTAGAGAAATGGAGGACTAGGATTTAGCCACCATGGACAAGATGAAGGGCTATGGAGAGTTGAGGACTCACAAGCCCTCACATCTTGCCATGTGGCAATGAGGTGTAAAGGGGGAATGTGATGTGGAGGTACTTGAAAGTACCTTGGGATTGGAAGAATATTTCCTTAAAAAGGAAGTCCTTTTCCAAATGTGAGAAGGATGTGACACATCAAGAATTTTAGAACTCCTCAATAATCCTAGTGAGAAAGAGAGAAACGTTGGAAGAATAAATGTGAATTTTCAATTCACATAATGAGAAGGTACTTGGAAGTACCTTGGTGAAATGACACATCCCCCTCATAAAAGTATGTTCTTATCCCCATGTGGGAGATGTGACACATGAGGAACTTTAGAATTCCTCAATAATCCACATTGGGAAGAGGAGAGCTTTGGAGCAATAAATGTGAATTTTTAATTCACATGGGGAAGAGTTTGTCTTGGGTAAATGGAAAAAGCATTTATGATGGTTGAATTGGAGGTATTCCATAAATGGCATGAGGATTAGATTAAGTTTGTGCAAATAGGTGATTAAGGAGGCTAATGAAGGATTAGAAGCAAGTTGCAAGTTATGGAGGATGTGACATTAATCCTGATTAAAGGTGTGCAAATCTTAATCATGGATTAATTAAACTAATCTAGATTAAAAGAGAATTATGGAGGATGTGACAAGGAGAAAGAAAAGAGGGAATTTAAAATTGATTTAAATTCAAATGGTCAAATGAATAAATTAAATAAATTGATATATTCATTTAATTTAGAGAGGAAGGGATAAAAGATAAAGTATTTAATTATTAAATCAAATACCTTAGGAACCTTAGGAAAAAGGGGGAATATTAATTAAATAATTCATTTAATTAATATCAATGGGGAATATGAAATAGACAAATAAAGGTGACAAATTTGACCATACAAGAGTGGTCAAATTTGGATGTCTACATTTTGCCCCTCTTCGAAATACTATTAGAATAACAGTGTTTCAAAGAAAAATAAAATGCAAATGACTTGGTAGAGGAAATGACTAGAAAATAATGCCACGACATGGGATAAGTTGTGTAAGCTACCCAAATGGTGGGAAATGAAGGGAGATGCCCCGGTCTCACAAGAAAGTGACCATGACAAAGGAATGGAGAAAAATGGTAGGGTATTCCCCCTCGAGAGGGTGGTTGGGGAAGAAAAAGGGGTCTTAGGAACTTCTCAATATGAAGATATGAAGGGTACCATTGCATAGAGTTCAAAAAACCATGAGGATTGGCTTTTGAATAGAGGAAATTAGACACACAGTGTGAAAATGGTGGCCTAAAGAAGAAAGGGAATTAATGAAATGAAAAAGTGGTTAAATAAAGGGTAAAAATACCTTAAACTTAAAAAAGGTTAAAAAAGGAGGGAAAAGCTACATATAGTAATTTTAAGAATTACTATTTCTCATTTGTACACCTAGAAATTTAGTGAGAGAGAGAATAAGAAGGGGACACAAGGGAAGAAAGTTCACCTAAAAAGAAGGGAAAATTTCCCATAAAGGGAAAAACTATGAAGCAGAGGGGCAAACTCACCCATGATTCGGGTGATTTCACCTAGAAATAAGGGATGGGGTTAGTAAATGGGTGACCTTGCCTATAAGATGGGAAAATCCACCCATAAGAGGGGTGAAATCACCCGCCTTATGGGTGAGGCCACCCATGTAGGGATGATGGAGGGTCTGCTCGCTCGCTGGAAAAATTCACCCACTAGAGAGGTAGGAAAACATTCATGTTCTAGGCATGCAGGTGGAGTTGCCCACTAGGTGGGCAAGATTGCCTACCATGTAGAGGTAAGTGGAGGCACCTGTCCCTAGGTGGGCTCACCCATTGAACGAGTACACTCACCTGTCCCAAGCATGATGGGTGGGCCTGCTGGTAAGATGGGAAAACTGGCCCATCCCAAGGCGATGGGCGAGTTTGTCCATCTATCAGGTAGACTCATCCAAACGAGCAGAAAAGGGTGAATGCACCCAAAAAATGGGTGAATTTTCCTAGAAAGGTGGATTCACCCATTTAATTGGTGAGTTCACCTAGAGGGGTGAGAATGAAGATAAAAAGGGGGGTAAATACTCAAATTGGGAAAATTTTCCCAAAGGGTGGAAAATTCAAGAAGACAACCCAATGTAGGGAAGAAAAGAAGGTGAAAGAGAAGGAAGAATGAGGAGATTGGTTAAATGATTGACATGTTGTGTGGTGTGAATGCAACATTTTAAGAGCCTACAGATGTGGGAGAGGCATTTAGCAGTTTTGGAGATGATGATCGTGGTGATGAATGGGGAGGATCACATAGCGCTAGCATGAGTAGGCTTGTTACATATGCTTGGGTACCTGACTATTAGAGCACACCAAGCACTGTTGATGGCATTGATTGAGTGATGGAGCTCAGAGACATCCACCTCCCACCTCTCAACAGGGGAAATAATAGTCACACTAGAGGACGTGTGGAGGATTTTGTAGCTACGGATAGCTAGTCAACATGTGAATTGGATGAGGTCAGAGGAGCAAGAGCTGGATCAGACCCTATTATTCCTCTTTGGATGAGATGACTTACTAGTTCAAGGGATGGAGTTGGATCTGGATAGATGCTTAGGGCTAGGAGTACCTCCATGGCCATTGTATCTTTGTGAGATGATTAGCAACATTTTGCTACCAGATAGGAGTAGTGATTTTTTTAGCCTCAATATTATTGAGGTTTTTAGACACATTATGGATCAAAGGGAGGGGGAGTTTGCATGGGGTCTATGTGTATTGACACAGCTGTACAGGGACATGCACGTGGCATGCTATCAATGGGCATTCAATGTTACACATGTGACATTGTTACAAGTATGGGCTTGGGAGCACATTAGTGTGGTCAGGCTAGGAGTTGTTCTAGGAGGGGAGAAAGATCATACACTACTAGTGGCATAATGGTATGTGACGAGTATGGAGGGTGATTTCATTATCATGGCACCAGTGATCTAGATAGATGGAGGACGCTAGATGATTTATGAGAGGATTAGATAGTATGGATGCCACACATGACACAATTATTCTCTAGATGGAGGGAGGATGAGGAGAGGCACATAGCATACTTCTATAGATTATCCTATTTGATCAAGAGAGAGACCTACATAGTAGAGCTACATAGGGAAGAAAAAGTGTTGAGACACTACAGAGTTTAGCAAGAAATCCCTGTAGGACCACAGAGATTCAAACGGATCACTTGAGAGTGACCATGGGGGGATATGATTATAATAGAGTTCACAAGACAATAGTGGGAGGAGCTTTAGGAGGTATCGTACCTAGGTAGGAGATGAGGGAGAGTATATGTGGGGATGATAGTGAGGTTTTTCACATGGTGGGCCTATCACCAACCAACACAAATTAGGATGGTGTACCTAATTATAGAGGCACGTGGCTTCGGTCTAGAGGATGAGATGAGACTAGCTGGATAGAGGAGGGGGAGGAGGGGAGGAGTACACCAAAGGAGAGGAAAACATGTAGAGGAGGTACAAGTGGAGAGGGATAGACTACAAGCCAAGGTGACCAGGCTATAGGTAGAGGGTCAAAGGGAGGATGGAGGATCGATGGACCAGGTATTGTCATGGGCCCTATAAGAGGTGGAGAGGGATATGGAGGATCTGAAGAGGTAGGTGATGGTTTTTGAGAGAGATGATGAAGTTGAGGTGGGAGTGAGATGAGCTTCATGATAGAGTAGAGGCGGTAGAGCAGATAGTTAGGGATGTAGGGTTGGTGTTGGAGAGAGAGGAGGGTATGAGGGCATAGATATAGACCTTACAGGGTGAGAGAGATGTAGCAGAGACACAATTGTAGACCTTGTACGGTGAGAGGGACACAATAGTAGGATAGATGTAGACACTGTAGTGAGAGATGGATGCAATAGAGGCACAATTATAGGCTCTACAGAGTGAGAGAGATATGATAGCAAGGTAGGTGCAGACATTGTAGCAGAAGAGGGATGTAGTAGAGGAACAGGTATAGGCTCTATAGGGTGAGAGAGATACAATGGTGGATGTTGGGTTGGTGACATAGATGTAGGTGTAGATCAACCAACTAATGCTAGCATAGGATGCTTAGGAGTAGGAGAACAGTTAGGTGATTGGGTCACAGGATAGGTACAAGATGGAGTGAGATTTGGTTAGGGTAGAGGCGCTAGAGAGGGATGAGTATATGAGAGAGGTGAGTTACTGTATGACATCCTACTTCATGGTATTTCCAAATCAGGCATAGAATGTACCTCCTTATGTTAGAGTGGTGCCATAGATGCCAGGGCCATCACAATCACTAGGGATGCACACATGGGGATATAGTAGTTATCGGGAGACACCTCCTTGTAGGGGGGTTCCAGATTCACCACAGAGGTTAGATGTGGGTAGATCATAGTAGAGAGGATAGAGGATAGATGATAGGATATAATTTTTTGATAGGTATAGGGTGGATGGGTAATACAAAGTGGTAAAGATTACATTTGATTCAAAGCCTTGTACTTGTATTTTATTAGATGATTATTGATGTATATGATTGATATGTATTTTGATGATATGATGAACATTATAGTTTTAGATTTATATGATATTCAATGACCATTGTCAATACAATGTATTATTATGTGACAAATGTTTATTTATGGATGTGTGTGTATGAATGTTATTCATTATGACATACAAATGATTATAGTATGCACATGTATCTATGATGATTTATGTTTATACCTATGTGGATGACATGTATGAAATAAATTATGCCTAACATTTTGTGATGTAGGATGTGATGGATGATTAGGATATTATATGATGTGATTATTAGACTAACGATTGGTGATGCAGGTGGTGATGTATGTATGTGTACATTGTTGATTAGTGATTTATGATAACATGAATGCAAAATGTATGTATGGATATGTGATCTATGTTATGGATGAATGTAATGAATATGCAATTTAATGAGATAGATTAGGATGTTTAATGCAATGTACATGGATAATGAAAAAAATGATAATATCATGAATCTTAAGATGCTTAGACTAACAGAGCTATATTAATCTAAACAACTTAAGATGATAATGCAAATGAATCTAAGATTCCTAGACTAATGAATTAATATTAGTCTAAACAACTTAATAAAAAAGACTATGAGAATGATAAATGTAAAGTGGGATGATAATGCATCCTACAGGGAACATGGGAATAATTAAATTCCTTAGAAAAATTATTATATGAGCATGAATGATGGGCTAAATTGCAAGTACTTACCCTGTAATCATTACAAAATTAAGGGTGATGGGTGTGACAATGGATCACACATCATTAATAGGTCTCCCTTATTTGTGTATCATGCTTTCTTTAGCTTATAAAATGAAGGTAGGATGGGTGTGAAATGAAACCTATCAAGAACCGTAGGAATCCTAAGAAGAACGAGAGATAGGGGGATGAATTTTTGCACAAAAAAAATCACAGGTCATAGGTTAGGGATAAATGTAAGGAAGATTGGTGTCTAATGCATAAAACAAATAGAGTAGACAAGAAGGATATACTAACACACCGAAGTCACAAAGACCTTGGTTGGGCTAGGAGTTGGGATAACCGCAAGCACAAAAGGATTCCCTAGCACAACACAAGACTGCAAGGGTCTTGGTGGGTACTACATGGGATAACCAAGTAGATAGCAACAAATAGAAAGATCAAGATATGCCCCTATGTTAACTAGTCAAAAGACACCATGATATGATAGATCATGGTGACCTCAACAAGCTATGATAGGAAGCGAAAATGATAAAAAAAATCCAAAAGTATCAAAAGATCATAATCAATTTCAAATGTCCTTTTCCACGAGATCTAGAGGGAGGGTGGGATTGGTGAGGTCTATTAGGAAGGATGCATCCTATTAATAAAAAAGATCGATACTAAATTAAGAGATCGATATGGTGCAAGAGACTCCAAAACCAATTGAATCTCATGATACAAGTGGATCTCATTTGTGAAGAACCAACTAGATAAGGACATAATTGATGACACTTCATAAGACACGAGACACAAGAAACCATACTAACACACCCTAAAGGCCTAGGGACTTGGGGGTTGATCAAAGATTAGCCTTGCCTATGTGAAAGCATAGAGCCCTCATAGTTCAAGAAAAGACCATGGATAGCAAAAAGAGGAAAATGGAGACGAGTGATGGAAAACAAAGAGTGGATGGACCAAAATCCTTGGGGTGGATCAAATGATCAAACTTGCCTACATGAAAGCATAGGGGAAACATACTTTGAAAAAAGACCAACATTAAAAAACAAGACCAAAAGACCGACATGACAAGATGTGATCTAAATGAAGCCCAACATGGTGAAGGATATCTAGGTGGAGATGTGAGATCAAATGATAAAATGGATAAACAACACAAGCTCCAATTGGGATAAAAGCTTAGGATTACTAATAGTGGATAAAGATGATCCAATGCTAAACCAAAATATACCAAGCGGTAGGATGAAGGGATGCAGATGGAAGCACAGGATTGAAAGGATGCTAGTATTGGATGCAAAGATGGGACAAATGAAAACATCAAGTAACTAGGACATAAGGTAGATAATGATTAATCCCTTTATGAATGGTGCCTATTACAAGGTTTTCACCAAATTTACTTATCCAAGGTGCCACTAGGGGTAGTTTTCACCATAGGATGAATTATTTCTCTTTACTATTTTTAGATTTTTTTTTACTTTTAGATTTTTTTTCTTGTATTTTTGACAAATTTTTACTTTTTTTTTGGTATTTTTGCAGGACAAGATAACCCAGATGACTTAAGTATAAAACCTTATTAGGTGCATGATGTTAATGGGCTCCTCTAGGGGCTCTCCTTCTAGTGTAGCAATCCTATATGCCCTTTGATCCATATTTATTCATGATGACATAAGGTCCCAACCAATTTGCTTCATATTTACCTTTCTTTTCTCAATCATATTGGGTATGCTAATTCTCCTTAAGAACTAGATCACCAATGTTGAATTGGCAAGGATGGACCTTCTTGTTTTAGCTTCTCTTAAGATGATTCTAATATGCCTGGAGACAATTGTATGCTTTGATCCATCTTTCATCTAGGAGTTCCAACTAATTGAGTCTTGCAACTTGAGCATATTCATCACTGATGCGATTCTTCAAAGATATTCTTAGTGAAGGGATCTCAATCTCAATTGGCAAGATAGCATTGGCACCATAAATGAGAGAATATGGAGTGGCACCAATGGGAGTGTGGATGGAAGTGCGGTAAGCCCAAAGGGTGAGATGGATATGGAGATGCCAATCATAGCCAATTTTATTGACCACTCTTTTAAGGATCTTGATCAACATTTTATTAGTAGCCTCCACTTGACCATTACCTTGGGGGTAATAGGGCATGGACCAATGATATTGAATGTGGAAGGTGTCGCATACATTTTCTATAGCCTAGTTTTTGAATGGCTTTCAATTTTTGGAAATGATGGTGGATAGGATTCCATATCTATAAAGAATATGGAAGAGGATGAATTTGGATATATGAGTACCCATAATTTGAGAGACTGACATTTCTTCCACCCATTTGGTGAAGTACTCAGTAGTAGTGATAATGAAGTGTGGCCATTAGAGGATGGAGGATATATTTTTCCAACTAAGTCAAAACCCCATTGAGAGAAAGGCCATGGTGCTATGATGGGCTATAGGTATTGAGTAGGAGAATGGATCATATTTGCATGTTGTTGGAAATGTAAGCACTTCTTGATGAACTCACAAGAGTCATGCTCCAATGTAGGCCAATAGTAACCAACTCTAAGTATCCTCTTAGCTAAGGCCATGTTGTTTGAATGGGCCCCACAAACACCACTATGTACTTCTGTTAATGCAGTGTGGGCCTCAATCTCATTTAGACACCTAAGAAGGGTTCCATCATACCCACACCAATAAAGAGTATCACCTATGATGGTGTAGTGGGAAGTATGTTCGATGAAGGATTTTTAATTGGTTACATGTAAAGTCAAGGGGTAAGATTTTATCATGAAGGTAAGTGTAAATATTGTGATACCATGGTGACTCAAGAAGTACAATGTCACACACCATTTCTCTCTCAGGGATGTCATAAGCTGAGATTAAGAGTTGTTCGATTAGGAACTCACAATATATTTGATCTTTTGGCATGTTAATTATGGAATGAATTTTAGCCATTGCATCAACTTCTTTATTCTACACTCTAGGGATTTGGTCAAACTGGATAGAGGTGAAATACTTTTTGAAGTTATCCACCATGCACTTATAAGGCAATATCTTATCATCTTTTTCCAGAAACTCATAATTAACCTATTTGTGATCAACTAGGAATCACCAAATGATTTCAAATGAGTGATGTTCCATTGGATTGTGATTCTAAGGCCGGTGAGAAGAGCTTCATATTCAACTATGTTGTTCATGCATGGAAAAGACAACCTGAATGACTTCAGGATATAATCACTTTGGGGGGTGATGAACAAGATTCATGCCTCCACTCCATTGTGTGTGTATGACCCATCAAAGTATAGTGTCCATGTGGTCACTTCTACTAGTGTAAAAACCTCTTCATTAGGCAATTTTGTTACCAAAGTATAGGCATCTACCAAGGGAGTGTTTTCTAGTTGATCTACTATCACTTGTCCTTTAATAGCCTTTCAATCCACATACTCTATATCAAATTAACTCAATATTATGATCCACTTAGCCATGCAACTAGTCAAAGTTGTCCTGGATAATATTTATTTGAGTGGGTCAACCTTTGATATCAACTTCACTAGATGACTAAGCTTGTAATGTTGAAGCTTTTGTGAGTTGAAGACCACAACTAGGTAGGCCTTTTCCATTGGAGAATAATTGAGATCATATCCTACTAGGGTTTGACTAATATAGTAGATAGCACATTCCTTTGATGACTCATCATGTTGTTTCAATAGTGCCCCCAATGCAACTGAAGTAGCTGAAATATACAATAGGAGAAACTTACCTAGAATCAAAGGCATGAGGATGGGTGGATGAGCCAAGTACTCTTTGATTTTTTCAAAAATGAGCTAACATTCTGAATTCCACTTGAAGGACGTCCTTTTTTTAGGAGATGAGTGAATTATTGGCACTTGTCAACCAACTAAGCTATAAACCATTGAATGGAATATAGCTTTCCTTCAAGGCTCCTCATCTATTTTAGATTACATGATGGAGGAATTTATATGATTTACTTTAGTGGTATCAAATTCTATGCCTCTTCTAGAGAGGCTGAAACCCAATAGCTTTCTTGAGATGACTCCAAATACACACTTCTTTAGATTTAGACATAGCTTATAGTGCTCTAGGTGCTCAAAAATCTTCTTCAATATCATCGAGTGCTCCTCCCTTGTTCTTGATTTCCCTAATAGATCATCAATGTAATATTCAATTATTATGTGAATAAGGTCGTGAAAGATGACTATCATGGAACGTTGGTAGGTTTCCCTAGCATTTTTTAGGCCAAAGGGCATGAATTTGTAATAGAAAGTGCTCCAAGGTGTGGTGAAATTAGTATTATGCTAGTCCTTAGGTGCTATTCTAATCTAATTATATCCAGAGAAACCATCCATGAGAGATAGCATTGTGTGTCCTATCGTGAAATCAACCAACATGTCAATGTTCATCAAGGGGAAGTCATATTTAGGATAGGATTTATTGAGGCCCCAAAAATAAGTGCAAATCCTGATGTTTCTATTTATTTTAGAAACTAGAACTATGTTAGATATCCAATCAGAGTAGTCGATGGGTCTTATGAATCTAGTGTCTAGTAACTTTTCCAACTCTTCCTTGACAAACAATGATACTTGAGGATCCATTTTCCTAAGTTTCTACTTGATGGGTCTTGCATCTGGATGTGCATCCAAATGATGTACCACTAGAGTTAGATCCAAATCTAACATATCTTAGTAAGCCCACACAAAGTTGACGATTCCTTCTTTGAGCAGCAAAATGATGATAGTTTGTTCTTCCTTTGATAGTGATTTGGCTAAATATGTGATTTTGGGATCTTCTCCTATTCCCAAATTCACTTCTTGCATTTCCTCAATTAGAATGGATGAGTGTTCAAAAATTTGAGTTCCCACAAGTGGAAGATGAACATACCCATCTTCCAATACCTCATAAAGGTTTTCACTATTAGATACATCTTTTATTTTACTTTCTAAGTCAAGAAGTGCCTTGGGGAGGTTTTCACTAGGCAAACCTTTTTTATTTTTCTTTTTCTTATTTTTGTGACTAGGATGTTCATCCTCCCCCAATCCCATAATATTTACATAAACATCCATGAGGGAAAGGTGTCAATAGGTGTGCTACCATGTAGGTCCCATTCAATTATCTCATGGTGATGGAGGGAAAGGATAATGGTGAAAACGAATAAGAAATCAAACATGGAGGAAAGGTCTATGTGATCCACATCATTGTACACATGTATGATGGATTCTTCTTTTGGTGTGTATTCAAGGAGATAGTTGTCCACACTAACATTGTTAGAAGTTCTAGTTGATGGCATAGGACCCTTTTGTTTGGTGGCATTGCCTAAACCCAAGTACCTTGGTCATATTGAAGCCTTAATAGGCTGTTTCATTCCTTTTCCTTTTGTGCCAATACCTCCCCCTTGATAATTTTTTTTCCCCACAAACTTAGAGGGCCAAGGATAAGTCTCTTGGAAATATTCCTTCAAAGGAGGAGAGGGTTCAAGTTCCTCATGATGCACCCATTGGTTGATGTCATCTTCGGGTGTGTCTTGTCCCAACCTAGGGGAGTGAAAGGTGTTGGACCCATCATTCTTAGATCTCAAGGTGATCATATTCTCTTCTTCCTTTGGTGTAGACTAAGAAGGTTGGCCATATGTATGTGGTGAGAGTTGCATGGTTTCCATGTTTAAAACTTTACACATCTCATACTCACCATATCCCTTGTTGATGATTTGGACCTTGGTAATGGTGGAATCAGATGTGGATGATGAGGTGGATGAGGTGGTGGCTAGTGCATTAGTAGATGTATGGTATTTTGATGTCTAAGGTGGTCCCATTTCTACTCCTAAATATTAATGGGAATGAGGAAAGGAAGTTTCTAGTGTGCAAAAAAATTCAAATGGTTGAGGATCCACATGTATTATAACATACATCCCATTAAATGGGAATTTCAGACACTAGTGGTATGTGGATGGTGATGAGCCTAGTTTTTGGTCCAATTTTGGGTTGAATATATAGTTTATTTAATGGAAATTGTCATGAACTTTGATGCTAAATGTTTATATTTTCATAATGTTTCCCTCAAACCATAAACATTGGGCTTAATCCTATCTATACAAATTTTAATGACATTGGAATATTATGTGGATTATCTATATTGATTTTACATGTGGTTAATGAATCTTCATTAAGGTGGTTATAGATATGTAGTTATTGTGTGTACTAAAATTTCCATGCATATTTAATTCAAGGATGCTAAGTTGAGGAAGGCACCGCCAGCTGGGCATGCACCATAACATCCAAAAAAGGAATCACTCAAGGTCAGAGGAGGTCGACGGTAGAAGATTACTCATGCAACCAAATGTAACTACCTTGTAGTGGAAATTAATGATTGAGTAGATACGGGTGCTACTATTGTGCTAAATCTATGTTTGGACCTATATGTCTGACTAGATTCCATGCACGTGTAACCGCTGCTACTCCACTTTCTCTGTTCACCCTAAATGGCATCCTCCCAGTCATGGAGTTTATTGAATTATTTAGTTGATAGTATAAATAAGGATCTGATGCTCCTTCTTTGGAGGTTGCATGATTCAATATTGTACTTGCACTATAAAGTTTTTAGTAATACAGATACACTACTCTTTTGTACTCATGATTTATAGTGAATAAAATAAGGCTCTGAGTCTAAGCATCTAAGTCCTTACTAGTTTTAGAGGATACTTATCCAAGGGGGCCTACTTGGTGAGTAATCCATGCTCTTAGTTTAGTATTACTCTCTTTAGTAATTAGTTATAAATTTGGCATTGATTGTTCTTGCAACCACTAGAATTCCATTATGTGACTATTCCTACAACCAAAGTAGACAGAGTAGTGCCTTGTTTGTTGCTCAAATTTTTATTCTTGTGATGCATTTTTGTTTAAAATAATTATTTATTGATTATTGGAATTTATGGTATTGCCTTCTAAACAATTTACTTTCAACATTGTGCATTCCTTAATTGTAAAATGAAAATGGCTACTTTGGGTTCCTAGTGCACATACTATGCTGACCCATTTCAAGCTGATGTCCCTGGGTTGACAAGTTAAAAGAACCTTCATGATGATTAAAATAGCTATTTAGGTTAGATTCCCAATCTCTAAATCATAGATGTGAGGGCTTAGTTTTTCTTGGCATTTTTTCTTGCTATAGTGTTTCTAGAAGTTGTTCTTAGTATACTCCTCCTTTAGGAAGTAATTACCCCCTTATTCTTTACCAATTATTTATGTGAGCTAGCTAATAGTGAGTGATACTGCATGCATAGAGGAAGGAGAAGGGATTTTTATGGGATATTCCTTCCTAACAATCCTAATCCATTCTAGCTAGTTGAATATCAGAACCTACCAAGAGAAGAAGAAGAAGAAGATCCACACCTCTTTGCTAATGCATTTCCTAATCTGACTAGCTCTGAAATCTCCTCTAAAGACCAAAATCAGCTTGAGAAACCATTTGCTTTGGAACTACATCAAGCAAACATGGGTGATGCAAATAGGAATAGACCTAACCAACCAACTTTTCTTTTCCCCATTTCCCATCAGAATGAAGTTGACAACATCAAGAACATCCTTGCTTCAAAACTCCTTAAGTTTTATGGACTTGTCACAGAAGATCACGATGCCTTTTTATTTGAGTTTGACATACTCTGTAGGAGTTATGATTATACTATTGATGCCCATAGGCTTAATATATTCCCTACCACTTTGAAAGAGGATGCATTAAGATGGTTCATGAGCCTAGGCAGAGATATTGTGGAAACATGGGAAGACATGAAGAAGAAATTCCTTGAGAAATACAAGGAATATTGTAGGGGAAATGAAATGAGAGGAGGTGACATTTTTAGGATTAAACAAAAGGAAGATGAGATCCTCAAAGATGAAATTGCAAGATTTTTTATTTTCCTATAAAAATCTCCACACCATACACTTAATGAAGACTCACAAAAGTTACTTTTCCTGAGAGGAATCAATGATAATTGTATTGATGCCTTGGATGTCATGGGAGTATTAGATATCTCCCAAGTTCCTTGGGAGCATATCAAGAGAATATGAAAGAACTACTCTAGGGAAGCTTCAAAGAAAGGGGGAGCTTACCAATCTTCCATGGGTAAGTCAACTATTGGTGGAGTTTCAAGAATGGAGATTACCCATTTATTGGAAAACTTCAAGCAAGACATTATAAATAATCTAGCTACTCAGCTAGATACACTTCAGGCCAAGAAGAAGCAAGAGAAGGTAGAGGAAATGTTGACAAAGTATTTCCCCCACTATAGAAAAAAAAGGGGGACTGCAAATGAAAGATGGTAGCTAACCTTGAAAGCAAGTAGATTCCACCTGAGTTCAAACTAATCTAGATTGAAGAAGATGAAGTCTACTATGTTACATAAAGGAAGCCTTGGGCTCCAAGACAAGGTATGCCACTAGAATCCACTATCTTATGTTGGGCCATATTTTAATTCCTATTCATCTTGTAACCAATGGAAACCTCCATATCCATCTAGCTATGGATGATATCCACCAAAGCCTTGGATTAACCCTCCAAATACTTGGCCCAATCATCAAAAATCTCCACCCCAATGGCAGCAACCTTAAGGAAATTGGCAACAATTTCAAGGGCATTGGAAGCCACATCCAAAAAATTGGTAGCAAACAAATCAATGGAGGGGAGGACAACAAAGGCCTACCCAAACAACCAGTTACAAGCAACCACCTTCTCAGCCCTAGCAATCTGCTATAATGCCTCCACCTACTAATCCAAGCTCAAATGCACCTAAACCTACTCAGCTATCGATTCATCCCACAACCAATCTAAATAACAAACCACAACAATAGCCTGCATACTCTGCTAATTCAAACCAATTCCCTACATATGTTGTGAGTGTAAGTGACATCCACTTGTGTTTAGGAACTACTCTACCATCCCCTTCCAACACCATTATCTCTAAGCTTCCTATGGAAGAGGAAGAGGAACCTCTAAATGATCCCATTCAACCAAGTGTACCTAAAAATCCCAAATCAATCCAATTCAAGTAGACTGAACAAGAACCACCATTTCCTCATAGATTGGAAGTTTCCAAGAAGAAGGAAGAAAAGAAGGATACAATTTTTGACATCTTGGATCAGCTGAAGCATATATGTGTCTAGATACCTCTATTTCAGGCCATAAAGGATGTTCCAATCTATGACAAGGAAATCAAGGAAGCATGCCTCAAGTATAGTTCATGTGGTTGGACAAATAGCTGACATCATGCTAGGAAAAGTGACTATCCTCAAGTATAATGACCCAAGTAGTCCTATGGTAGTAGTTTTTATAAATGAGATAAAAATAAAGAATGCTTTGATTGATTTAGGGGAAGCAATAAATGTAATGACCAAGGACATCCTACAACAACTAAATGTTGCAAACATGAGATCAAATCCTACTATCCTACAACTTGTTGATAGATCTACTGTTAAGCTTGATGGTGTAGTGGAGGATCTTGTGGTAGTTTTAGACTCCTAGGATTACCCAATAGACTTTATGTTTCTTTCTCCTAGAGCTACATTAGGTGGGTATCCCATTATTCTTGGAAGGCCTTGGTCAACAACTATAGATGCATACATTAGATGTTAGTTAGGTGACATGGCCATTTAAGATGGGAAGAGCACAAATTTTTTTGTTCTTTATCCTCCTGCTCAACCATCTCATGATGAAGATAATCCTGTATGGCCACATGTTGGTGAAGAGGTTGAGGAAGTTATTTCTATGGTGCAACTTATGATGCTAGGAAGAATATCTTTCATGAAACTCCAAGATGAGGATGAAGTATTAGCTAACATCATTCAGAACCATTGTGAAGTGGAGGAAGCACGATCTTCTTATTCTGCTACTCCATTCAAGACACTTTTGTCTACTCTTCCTGCAACCACTATTCCTGCAAACATTCTTCTTGCAGCCACTCTTCTTGCAGCAACTATTCCTACAGGTAGACTTCTTGCAGTAATAGATATGTCCCATAAACTTCTTCCATATGAACTAAAGGTAGCATGTGTTAATGAAGTAGCCATGATAGAGTTAACTACACAAGTACAAGTGTTAGAAGGAAAATATCTGAATGTTAACAACAAACTAAGTGAAGAATATAAATTGTTGTTGGAAAACTTATTAAGGACCCATCAACATGCATTTACATGGGATTATCATGATATGAAGGGACTGGACCCTAAAATCTGCACACATAGAATTTACATTAGAGATAATTGCAACCCAATAAGATAGCCACAAAGAAGAATTAACCCTGCACTAAGAGAAATTGTAAAAAGGGAACTGTAGAAATTACTAGATGTAGGATTTATCTACCCCATTTTAGATATTTAATGGGTGTATCCATTAGTGATTATTCCTAAGAAAGGAGGGAATTGTCGTGTTTTTTTTATTACAAGGAACTTAATGCTGTCACCAAGAAGGACCACTTTCCCTTACCCTTCATTGATCAAGTTTTGGACACACTTGCAGGAAAGCACTAATTTTCTTTTCTAGATGGATTCAACGGCTACAACTAGATCCAAATTGCACTAGAGGACTAGGAGAAGACCACATTTACCTATCCATGGGGGACCTATTCCTACTTGGTACTTCCATTTATCTTACCACTTATGGTGTTGATTTTAATCAAGAATTGGAAAATCTTAGGAGAGTCTTATAGAGATGTGAAGCCTAAAACTTATCCCTAAACAATGAAAAGTGTTTCATGATGATGTAGGAAGGTGTAGTTATTGGCCACTGCATCTCCCACAAGGGAATTCAAGTAGATCCTTCAAAGATTGAGGTAATCACAAATCTTTCCACATTTGCAAAATAGAAAGATGTTAGGAGTTTCTTAGGTCATGTAGGATATTATATGCAATTCATCAAGGATTTCAGCAAGGTAGCAACACCATTGTATACTCTTTCTTATTATAGATGTTGAATTCTAGTGGACTAAAGCTTGTGACAAGGCATTTTCTAACTTGAAGATAGTTTTGACTCATGCTCCTATACTCAAAGGGCCTAATTGGGAACTTCCTTTCCACATCCATACTGATGCATTAGATTATGCCATAGGAGTAGTTTTAGGATAGAAAGGAGTTGTTGAAAATTCCATTTACTTTGTCAGCAAAAAATTACAAGGAGTTGAATTCAACTTTACAGTAACAGAGAAATAAATGCTAGAAATAATCTATGCATTGAAAAAATTCAGACATTACATAACAAGCTACCAAATCTTTGTGCACATTGATCATGTAGCTATTAGATATCTCATGAATAATTTTTTTATCATAGGTAGGTTGGGAAGATGGTTATTTTTGATGCAGGAGTTTGATATAACCATTGTGGATAAGCCAAGGAAGGCCAATGTTGTTGTAGATTTTCTTTCAAGGAAAACTACATTAGAAGACACTTAGCCCATAGATGACTCTTTTCTTGATGAGCATCTATTCTCCCTTAGTACACACACACCTTGGTATGCTAACATAGCCAATTATTTTCTCACAGGTAGATTTACTTCTCACTTCTCTCCAAAAGAGAAGAGGGCACTCATTGAAAAATATTTTCTTCTCTTGGATTGCTGGATGTTTGTTTTATACTGGAACAAACCATGTCATGAAGAGATGTGTGAGAGAAGATGAGACATATGAAATTTTGCATGCATGCCACAATGAACCATGTGGGGGACACTTTGTAGCCAAGAGGATAACAATGAAGATTTTGAACATATGATATTACTGGCCAACACTCCACAAGGATGCAGGAAGGTATACCAGAAAATGTGATAGATGTCAAAGAATGGGTAGACCAACTAGATATGATGAGATGCCACTTTTCCCTTAGGTGTTAATCACTCCCTTTGACAAGTGGGGATTGGATTTTGTGGGACCCATTGACCTTCCATCAAACGGTAAGTATTATATATTGGTATGTACTAATTATGTGACAAAGTGGGTAGAAGTTAAGGACATGAAGCATGCAAGAGATAACAAGGTTGCAAAATTTATTTATGAGGATATTTTCACAAGATATGGAGTCCCAAGAGAAATAGTGACTGATCAAGGGGCTCAATTCACATCAACTCTTGTTGCAGCACTAGTTAATGTGTACAACATAGGGCACTAGAATTCTACTCCTTATCACCCCTAGGCTAATGGCCAAGTTAAGGTGACCAATAGAGAAATTGAAGCCATTATGACTAAAATGGTAGCTATTCATAGAAAAGGTTGGGAAAACAGATTACCAAAAGTTTTTTGGGACTATAGGACAACTTGGAAAACAACTATAGGTTTCAATCCATTTGAGTTGTTGTATGGAAAGACAGTTATGATGTCCATTGAATTTGAATATAAGACTCTTCGGACTATAGTAAATTTAGGGATGGATATTTCTGAAGCACAGAGAGAAAGAATCATGCAACTAAATGCTTTGGATGAGATAAGGAGAGAAACCTTGCATCATATAGAGGTAGTGTAGAATCATAGAATCAAGTGGCATTAAAAATTCATCAAGGACAAGAAACTTCAACAAGTTGATTGTGTTGTACTCTATGACTCAAGATATCAAGACAATGCAAGAAAATTGCAGACAAGGTGGCTAGGACCAGACGAAGTCATTGAGGTCTTTCCTAATGGAGTTGTTAAACTTACTACCATTGACCCTATTAGATTCAAATTACTTGTCAATGGTCATCACCTTAGATTATATCATAAGCCAGCTTCCAAGGAAGAGTTCCTACAACAATTCACCCAACATTTAGCACACGAGCTTCCTGTAGCTGAAAGAAGTGGACCTAGTGTCCCTCCTTCTAGATAATTAAGGTATGTACTTGTCATAATAAAGACTTCCACTCTTGTGGAAGTCCATTTCTTCACCCATCTTCCCATTCACCCATCCATCACCACCTTTCTCTCTCTTCCATCAATTTCATTCCACCTCACCTCATTCCACTTCATTTTCATTAATTGCTCAATTTTTTCCCTAAAAAGGTGAACGATACTTTCTCCATGATCTTTGCAAAAAATCCTCCACACATCCAGGTATGTGCACATTAATTGCTATCTTTTAATCATCTTTTAAGTGCATTCATTTAATCATTCTACGTTAGTATAGACATTCACATAACATGTCATTACTCCTCGTAAAATCACCACTCCCATTTTGCATGTGAGGAAACATGTCCAAATTTAGGTTGAGGGAGAAAAAAAATACAAATATATTGCCCATGTGTCAATTTATGCTAGCCTATGTTAGAAAATTTAAAATGAGCCGATTTGAAATCTGAGTGAGAGGATAGCTCACATGTGTGAAGTGACACTAACTGCAACTGCCATTTCTTCCCATCATAATTCTCATTTATAATTCCTTTTCTTTCCATTATTTATTATGTCATAATCTTGAGTTGCAAGAAAAAAGGTAAAAAAGGAAAGAAAGGGAAACTTTAGTCGATATTGGCATTGGAAATTTAGCAAGTATTGCAGGAAGGTGTTTTCTTTCAAATAGAAATTGTAGGAAGGAATTTTTGCAGAGTGATAGTTGATTGTAGACAATGGGAGGAGGGATAATTTAAAATGAGCCCTTGGTTCATGATGTTTTATTGCACAATGCACAATTCCTGGCCGAATTTAGAAACTATGGATAGTTAGATTACTTCCTGAAGTTAGATGGCTTTGATGAAAACACTGCCCTCGAATTCACCAGACATTTTTTGAAGGAAAAGCCATAGTAAAAGGTTTGGAGGTTGTGGCAACTAAGGAAATAATTGTAGAGGTTATATGGTTACCTACTGATGGTGAACATTACCCTACCTCTAGAGATTCCAAGTCAGCTAGGGCCAAGTTTAAAGTACATGGTGACCCTCCAATCAATGTTGATAAACAAGGTGCAAAAAGAACCTCTCTACCTGAACCATGGAAGCATGTAGCTATCTACATTATAAGGTACCTAAACTATGAAGGTCATCTTTTGAACCTGCATTCAATACATTTCAAACTTTTGGGTCACATGAGGCACGAAAGGAGGATGAATGTGCCTAAAGTGATATAAAATATTCTCTCAATCATGGCGGTCAAGACCCAAAAAGGTAGGGACAATTCTATTTCCCACCATTGTTTGATTAAATTGCTAGTTCAAAAGTCTCTACATGATGTGTCTAGAATGAACTGGGAAGAATTTATAAATGTTGATCAAATTATACCTAAGCACTTACAACCTAGGGTTTTTCCTCAACCTCATAGGTCTAGCAGGAGATTGAGAATGGTTGAATCCACTTTTGGTGCTTCAACCTCTAGCATAGGTTGTAATGTAAACCCTCTTGTAGTAGAAGAAACCATAGAAATTAGTTCTTCTAAAATAGAGAACTCAGAAAAAGAAAGCTCCTCCTTAGATTCTGATGACAACAATCCACTTGGCACCCTGATGAAAACTAGGGCACAAAAGAGAGAAGTAGAAATGAGAAAAGGAAAGGCAAAAAGGTAGCCAATAGAAAGAAAGGTGCCAAGTTCTAAGAAGAGGAAGGCTGACATTGTTCATCCTACAGCCAAAGAAAAATATGAGACATCCTAAGAAATCAAGACCAGTTGGGCAAGCAATTGGTACACCTCCACAGGAAAGCCCTAAGACTAGCGAGACATCAAATGAGGACCCTGCAGCTCCAATGGGGTAGGAGAATGTCAAAGAAGAAGACATATTTGGGAAAACAACAAATATAAGACTAGCTGATCTTGCTAACATTGTAGAAGAGTTTGAGGAAAATAAGGATTTCCTACATCATGAGCAATAGGTCTTGCAGCAACAACCAAAACCAGAATAGGAGCTCCTATAGCCATAGCATAAACAAGAATGAGAGCCCCTATAGCAAGAAGTGGGAGAATAAATAGTACCCCCACAGCCAAAAACAATTAGACAGCCTGAGTCCATGTAGATAGTGTTATATGAGGAGCAACCATCAGTAAAAAGATTGGTAGGAATTCATGATCCTCCTGATTTTACAATACATACAACAATTTTGAATTTATGGAAAGAAATACAGAGGAAGGAAGAATGGAAAAAGGAAAAATAGAAATTGAAGAAGGAAATTCAAAAGAGGGATGAGGAGATTGAAGATAAGGATGCAAAAATTGCCACCTTGAAGTAGAGGGTGTGTTGGCACTATCAAATTTCCCAAATTTGAAGTGCCCATTTCAAAATTTTTCCTCTGCACTTTTATAAGTGCACTTGATGAATATACCTGAGTGACCTAATTTGGAGGGTCATATTTTAGAGCATGTTGATTTTCAAGAAAAATCCCTTTACAAGCCCACTCATGTGTCCTATGTGACTATGCATGACAATTTTCAGCTTTCCACGATGAGTTTTGTTAGGGTTTCAAAAAGTGAAGCTGGAGGGTTTTGACACTATTTTGTTTGTAAATGTTTAGTTTTGCAAAGTAGCCCCCTATTTGAGCTTGAATTTTGCAACTTGATAACTATCAAGTCAAAATTATTGTTGTTCTCAATTATACATACCAAGATGAGCTCACATTTCAATTTTTAGGGCCTTATGATTTGATTTGCTATTTTTAGCTGATCAAAACCAAAATGGAATTTATTCAATTTTGCATTTACATTTCCATAAACCTTTTTGAGAGGCCAACTTTGAGTGTTAATATCTCATGCATGCTGATGATTCAAGAAAATTACTCTTGCACATGTGCTCACTATACCAACATGAGCTAGTGTGTCCAGTGGTAGCTTGCCAGGAGCTGATTTGATATTTTTGCAATGAGGTGATTTCGTGAGCTTTAGTTGGTTTAGAACAACTGTTGTTGCAGAAAGTTCAATTGAACAAATTTGAAGTCAAATGAATTTTTTCTTGTGATTGATTTATCCGATCCTTCTTTTTCAATCAATTCTTGGAATGAATTTCTACATGCTTGAAAGTTTTGATCACTCTAGGTGGTCATTTGACTTGTTTCCCAAGTCGATTCTAGAGCCAATTTAGCCAGTTTTCACTATTCTCCAAAGGGCCTAAAAGGTAAATTCTGATGTAAACCCAACTCATTTTTCCAACTCCAGATGCATTCAAAAGTTGCATCACGTCAATTTGAGTCTGAAATTTGCTTGAAAACAAAAAAAAATTAGTCGGGTCCGCCTGGGGACTTGACCTTTGCACAATTGTGAAATTGTAATTGATAAAATGCCTTGAAGAGATGTTGAAATACTTGTTCAATGTCTTCTTATAAAAAAATCAACATATGCAAGTGAATTTTAGAGAGAATTGACTCAAGATCACAATTGTAACTCCAAAAGGGAGGGGAGAAGCTTTGGAATAAATTCTCTGGTTATGTTAGAAATATCATTGCTCCATGTTTAACTTCAAAGTTTCATCTTAAATATACAAGTGATTCAATAGCTACTTGGCTAATATATTGACCATCCCCCTCAGTTAGAGGATGGATATTTCTATGATTGAGATTGAATTCAAAAGCAACAAGAGCCAGAACAAACATTCCTCATGCTTGTGGAGAACCAACATAAAAAAATGATGATTCTAAAGTCTCTAGAACAAGGCAGAATATACCACTTAGTAGTAGTAGGAGTGGCCTAACTAGATAAAGTGAAGTTTGTATTTGATCCATACTCACTCTATTGGATAACTTTGGTTAGTAAGTTAATGATCTAAAACATGAAATGGCTCTTTCTAAGTCTCCACATGCTATTGCAAATGGAAAAATCATGCAGATAAAAACTCAAAATGAGTCACAGTTGGATGTTGAACTATTCATAACCCAATGAAATCATGTTTTATTGAACATCCATAAGTGAAATGGATTTGAAATATCATAATTGTAAAGGGGAGGACAATGTGCATGATACAAATGAATGCTTTTTTAAAAGCCCTTAGAAACTGCGAATGAAGGGTATGTTGCTAATGGAGGAACTAGATGCAACACATTGAATTCTAGTGAGATCCCACACTCCACTAGTGATGCAATATGTGCATAGACTTGATTTGATGACAAGTATTTTGTAACTTGCAACCAAGTGCGCATGAGATTAGGATATCCTTTGTATAGCCAGAAGAGAATGAGACCATCGAACCAGTGTGAAGAGTGACTATTGTGTGCTTATGCACCTTTTTTCAAAGCTTTAATCTTCAAAAAGGTCATTCCTTATGCAACTGTGCATTCTTCAGAGGAACACGATGGAAACAATGCATCTTTTTTGCCACTTTTTCTTCAAAATATAGCTTCATGAAATTCCATAAGCAGCAAGATAAACATAGAATAGAATGATATTCTTGTTGGGATAGAGGCCGATACACAAAATCAAATGATCTTTTAAGCAAATGCTATGGCAGTCTTAACAGAGGAATGGAGGACGTTGATTAGAGGGTAGAGACATCTATCAAAGCATGTAAGGATAGAAGAGGCCGCTACCTATTAAGTGGAAATATATCCACCAAGCACCGAGAAAACCATACCATAAGTTGTAATGTATTGAAAACAAGCTACAAATATAAAATGAATGTGTTGATGCTTATAAAATTTTGAGCAAACACGATAAATGGAGATAATTGTGCATCAAACAAATGTCTTAGAGGGGCTTGAAGGCTGAAAAAAGGTGCCAACATAGTAAGAAGGACATGATTTTCATATGAAGTAGAGAAATCATAAAAGTAATGGAACGCTTTGATCACTGTTAGTACAAAATGGAGAAGCCATGCCACACATTAGCTATAGAATACACACAAATTGGAGGCATGGAAAAGACCTTAGAAACTTAAATACAAAAGCACCAAAATGGATGTATTGAAAGTCTTTGGATACTTTCAAAAAAATGAATAGGCAGCCACACACTGAGCGAAAAGGCTCTAGATTAAAATATGGGCATCGAATGCCACTGAAGGGGGAGCTATTTGGAGGATGATCTTGTGCCAACATGAAACAAAGAGAGGAGTTGTAGAGTAGGGTTGAAACCTGATGAAAGAGCAGATTAGGGAAAATGGGGTAACATAAAATGAAGGGAATGAAATCCAACGGCTGAGAATGGAGATCAAAATCCAGCAAGATCTTGACCATTGCTCACCAGATCGCTCAGATAAAGTGCAAGATGTTTAAAACCCACGTGATGAGAAAGATCATGCCAAATGGAACATGTGGGTCCCTCTAAGGAATTTGATGCATGGACTTAAGTCTTTAAAAGGCTCGATGAAGTTTTTTAAAAGGAAAAGTTTTGGTGATTAAAGTATTGCCTGAATAAAATAAAGACATGTGGGCCCGATTGAACTTTGTTTTTAGTTTTTAAATTTTTCTTGATAGAGGTAGTGTGGGTTTTATTTTCAAGGGAAAGTATTTTGATTTTCACTTGTAAAGTGGAATTAAAATATGCATGGGAAAATCTTAAATGAAACATTTAAGTCTTATGTGCAAAAGGAAGGGATAAAAAAGATGCCGCGTGAAGTGGCACAAAGGGAGTATTTTAATGAAAAGTAAATTTAATATTCACTTTGTGTTGAGCAGATTTTAAAAATGCATGAGAGATTATTTGAGAGATATTTTCTTTTGTTGGAGAGTAAAATGTAAAAGGTGAATAGCATAGGGGAAGAAAAATGAAGTCAATGCTCAAATATTAAAGTTGTAAAACTTTAATATCTAGAGGATGAAATTAAATATGCAACAAACAATGAATAGGAAAGTGAAGTTTTTTATGGGCATTGTAGACACCCAAAATTGATCACTCCCATATGATCAAATTTTCCCCTTTATTCATCAATTCTGCCAATATTAATTTATATTGCACTTCTCACATAAGACTCTTAAAGTGTTTAATTTAATAATTAAATACTTTATTTGGTGCTTTTATCTTCTCTAAATTAAATAAATACACCAATTTATTTAATTTAGTCATCCTAATCTATTGAATTAAAATCAATTTAAAATTCTTCTTTTCTCACTCCTTGTCACATCCTCCATAATCCATCTCTAATATGAATTAATTTAATTAATTCATATTTAGGGTGTGCTTCCTCTTAATCAAGGATTAATGTCACATCCTCCTACATTTTCCACTTGTCTCTAATCTTCCATTAATTATCATAATCAAGTGTTTGCACAACTTTAATCAAAATCATTAGCCATTTTTAGCACCACTTTTTGGTCAATTCTTCCATTTTTCCTTTTTGGACATTGACCCTCCTTCCCATGAGAATTTTTAATTCTCATTTATTCATCCCATATCTCTCTCCTCCCCATGTGAATTTTTAATTCACATTTTGTCTTTCCAAGGCTTCTAGAACATTTGACACGTCACCTCATGCACATGTGCCAAACTCCCACTTTTTGGGAACATTGTCTTATCCACTAGATTCTTCCAATCATTGTGAATTTAAAATTCACTTTTATTCACCCAAGATTCTTCCCATCTCCCAATGTACTTGCAAAGTACTTGTCCTTCCTCCACATCATGTACCTCTCTTCCACATCATCTACACATTATTTCACCCTTAGCCATCTCACATTCCACATGTCAAGATGTGAGGGCTTGTAGATTCTCAACCCACCATAGCCCTTCATCTTGGCCTTGTTGGATAAATCTTAACCATTGAATTCTCTAGAGAATTCAAGTTCTTCTATAAATAGCCCCTCCTCAAGGGCATTTACAACACTTAATCACTTTGCAACTAAATGCTGCCATTTTGTGCACTCATCTAGCCTTCAATTACATTCACTTGCATCCAAACATATTGTCAAATCCTTCATTTTTAGCCACATCAAGAGCCATCAAGGAGCATACATATCAATTCAAATAAAGGGCCAACCAAGGAGTTTCAGCTGCAAGGAGGAAAGTATAATCAGTTATCTTCATTTAACATTTTCTTCTTTGTATTTTCAAATTCCTTAGGCTAATCTTGAGGTGTTTCATTATATTTTCCTTTGCACTTTAATTGCTTATAATAGGTTAAATATTTTGATATCACATTTCTGGCACGCTCGATGGGACCCACAAACGGGTTCTTATACTTCACGTTTGCTATTGTTGAGATTTTTGCAAGAACACGTTACAGTGGGCGATTATGCCCCTGTTTTTACCATAGTGGGGCGATTACACCCTTGTTTTTACTTCAGTGGGGCGTGTGCGCCTTCTTGGGCTGAAAATCATTTTGGTACTAATACTTTACTGTAGTGGGGTGTCTGCGCCCTCTTGGGCTGAAAATCATTTTCGTACTAACACTTTATTGCAGTGGGGCGTGTGCGCCCTCTTGGGCTGAAAATTATTTTGGTACTAATACTTTACTGCAATCGGGTGTTTGCACCCTCTTGGGCTGAAAATCATTTTGGTACGAATACTTTACTACAGTGGGGTGTGTGCGCCCTCTTGGGCTGAAAATAATTTTAGTACTAATACTTTACTGCAGTGGGGTGTCTGCACCCTCTTGGGCTGAAAATCATTTTGGTACTAATACTTTACTGCAATGGGGTGTCTGCGCCCTCTTGGGCTGAAAATTATTTTGGTACTAATACTTTACTATAGTGGGGCGTGTGCGCCCTCTTGGGCTGAAAATCATTTTGATACTAATACTTTACTGTAGTGGGGTATCTGCGCCCTCTTGGGCTGAAAATCATTTTGGTACTAATACTTTACTGCAGTGGGGCGTGTGCGCCCTCTTGGGCTGAAAATTATTTCTGTCCTAATACTTTACTGTAGTGGGGTGTCTACGCCCTCTTGGGTTGAAAATTATTTTTGTGCTAATACTTTACTGCAGTGAGGCGATTACGCCCCCTAGGCTGAAATTTGTACTTTTTCACAATGGGGCGATTACGCCCTTGTTTTTACCACAGTGAGGCGATTACACCACTATTTTGCTGCAGAAGGGTGACTACGCCCCTATTTTGCTGCAAAAAGGTGACTACACCCCTATTTTTGCTGCAGAAGGGCGACTACGCCCCCTAGAAGGTAAAATTATTATCTTGGCTTTGGTTTTCTTGGCTATTTTCTCCCTAACATTGTTCTTGTATGGATACATGTATTTTTTGCTAACCTTTTACAGCATATTCTTGTGAAGTTGATGGAGAAAGCAAGATAAAACATCTAACATTTGCTTGCAGGGCTATCCATTTGCTCAAACTCTTTAAACTATCCTTACTGTTTGCATTAATCTAAGAACATAGTTTAATTAGAGGGGGTAATATTCATTGTTTGTTGTGCTTGTCATTTTGTATTACCCAAAGGGGGCATTAGCTTGTTTTCACTTTCCCCTTGCACTTCGTGTGAGCCTGGGGAGTAGTTGGAGATGGTTAGTGTTTTCTTTATAGTGGGACCTGCTTGGGGATTTCATCACCCCAAGGGAT
This sequence comes from Sequoia sempervirens, assembly GCA_007258455.2. Taxonomy (NCBI): domain Eukaryota; kingdom Viridiplantae; phylum Streptophyta; class Pinopsida; order Cupressales; family Cupressaceae; genus Sequoia; species Sequoia sempervirens. Next base: position 418,998,861 of record VDFB02193867.1, read on the forward strand.
GATTCCAACCACGCATATTGGTGGGGTATATAAAGGGGGAGAGAAAAAGCTATACCTCAATCCAGTCACGTAATTGGCGGAGCGTCAAAGCTAGGGTGATACCTAGATAGACATGAAGAGTTGGTCCGAGCCCTTCAGTATCTCGCTGGGGTTCCCGACTCACGCTTGTGACGGGTTGGTATTCACGGTTGTGCCTCACATACCGAGAGTATATCGAGGACTTCCTAGATGCCTTGTGCATCTTAGATTAAGACCTCTTTGGCCATACCCTTAACACTAATCATAGAGTTGTGTTTGCTTGAGAGTGTTTTCTTGTGAAAAACTAGTAAAATTTTGACAATCTAGCCTTATCATTGTCATTTTAAAGTCCTTGCCATAGTCATTTGCATCAAACTAAGCCCTTATTTTACCACAGTGGGGCGATTATGCCCCTATTTTACCATAGTGGGGTGATTACGCCCCTGTTTTTACTGCAATGAGGCGATTACGCCCCTAGTTTGCTGCAGAGGGGCGAATTTACCCTCCTGAACATCTGAAATCACCCCGTTTGGGTCCCTTTAGCCTCTAAACCATCATTTAACCATTCCCAACCATTATCTCATCATCCTAAGCCTTCGTTTTGCCACACTAAACCTCCAAAAACCTCCATTTGACCATTTTAAACCTCCATCTCATCATTCCAAGCTTTCGTTAACCATTCTAAATCCCCAATTCATTCTCCACAATTATCTTTAATCCACCTATTCATTTTAATTTCTCTCTAATCCACCACCATAATTTTACCATTTACATCACCAAACACCACTCATAATCAGCGCAAAAAGGCGGAAGCACCGTCTGTTTTGCTACAGAAAGGCAGAAGCGCCCCTATTTTGCTGCAGAAAGGTAGAAGCGCCCCTATTTTTTGCTGCAAAAAGGCGGAAGCACCCCTGTTTTGCTGTAGAAAGGTGGAAGCGCCCCTATTTTGCTGCAGAAAGGCAGAAGCGCCCCTGTTTTGCTACAGAAAGGTAGAAGCACCCCTATTTTTGCTGCAAAAAGGTGGAAGCGCCCCTGTTTTGCTGTAGAAAGGTGAAAGCGCCCCTATTTTGCTGTAGAAAGGTGAAAGCACCCCTGATTTAATGTAGAAAGTTGACTACGCCCCTTTAACTTCCTGGGGCCATCATTTACAAACCGTGCATCGGATCGACTTCATCCAAAAACCAAAGTTGCTTATTTTTTCAAGCTCTATCTAGTGGTACCTTCCATTTTCACCTATCAAGAATTTTACCATCCTAGGGAGGCCATGCCCTGCATCGCAGGGTGGACACACTCCTAACTTTTTGAGGCTGTCATTTATAAACTGTGCATCAGATCAACTTCGTTCAAAAACTAAAATTGCTTAATTTTTTGAGCTCTATCTAGTGGTACCTTTTTTTTTCTTATCTAATCAAACCAATCCATTCCTCCAATCATCTAATCAATCCAAGCACACCAATCCTATCAAGTTCATCCAATCACAATTATCCAATCAACATCATCTAATCATTTGATCCTATCCAATCAAATTGATCTAGTACTTTAATCAAATTCATCAAATCATCTACCCAATCCAATCATCCGTCTACCAAGTCCCATCAAAATCAAAAGTAATCCCATCCAATCATCCTAATCTGAGCTTTTGTCCAATCCTAATCTGAGCTTGACCAAAATCTAGATTTGAGCTTTAATCTGTTCCCATCCAAAATCTTTTATCCATCCTCTTTATCCTGTCATCATCATGAATCCTCATCCTCCATCAATAGTGGTCAAGGGAAACCCTAATTACGTTGACACAGATAAGAAGTCTTGTTGATCAAGAGGTATACGACATAGATCCCCTTGACACTATCATCTCTAGTAAGCTTTCTCCACCCACTTTCCAAAATCCAATTAAGCTTAATCATGTTCCTTATGCTACCTTTGACAAGGGGTATCTAGTACCTTCCCCTTCCCCATCTACATCATCCTCTTATTCAACATCCACATCCTCCTATCTAAATCCTTCATCCGCATATACCCACTACCCTAATCTTCCATGCCAATCTACTCACTCTAATCCTACATTCATACCTTCCTATCCTAATCCAACATCTACATCCTCT
>VDFB02193867.1:419001080-419091612 GCA_007258455.2 Sequoia sempervirens
GGCGTGTCCACCCCGTCAAGGCGTTTGCGCCCTTCCAGGGCGTGTCCACCCCGTCGGGGCGTCTGCACCCTCCCGGGGTGTCTCCGTCCTCCCAGGGTGTTTTTGCCCCTTTTCAGGGCGTATCCACCCCGCAGCTGGGGCGGCCTCTGCCCTAGCCGGGGCGTATCCGCCCTGCAGCCAGGAGCGCATACGCCCCACTATGGCATGCCCCTATCCCACCGTCCTTCCCCCCACCAAAAATTCACATTTTTTTTATTGTTTCTTTTTCAAAAAATCAATTCTGATGCATTTTATTATTTTTCCTAATGAACAAAACCCATGTGTTGAAACTTTCAAAATTGATTTTTGATTTTTACACTGAAACTTCTGGAGGCCATAACTTTTGACTCGGGTGTCCATTTGGGCTAAAATTTGACGGGTGGTTGCGTTATGAGATAACAAGCAGATTTCCAACTGGTATCTTTGAAAGCTGTTGGAACCCATTTTGACACATTTTTGGGGCCTCAAACTTTCATCTTGACCCTCAAAATCCTAATTTGGTGTTTTTTTCTAACATTTTGCAAAATTGTTTTCACTCATAACCCGAAATGCATATCTTGAATCTAGGATGTTAGTTGGCAATTCATCCTATCTCAATATTGGATATTTCTTGGAAAAAATTTGGACTCCCAATAGTATATCCATGAGGTTTCCTAAAATGGAAAAATTTGACAATTTTTGAAAATTGGCAAATCTGGAAAAATCTGATTGTCCTCATCCTATCATCATCCTTTATCCATCATTTTCCTTTGGTCTTTGGTCAAACTACGTTGCCCCTACGCTTTCACGTAGGCAAGGTCAATCATTTGATCTGCCCTCGGCAATCCTTTATCATCTATCATCAGCCTTTCTTCTTTTTCCATCCTGTCATCCATCGAAGTCTCCATCATGGTCCGTTGTCAGCCTCTTGTCGAACTACGCTTTCATGTAGACAAGGTCGATCACTTGATCCACCCCTAGGGCTCCTCTATCTTCTAGCATCGGTCTTTCTGCTTTGTCCATCCTCTCCTTTATTATCTATCATCAATCTTTGCTTTTGTCTCTCTAATCCTTGTCATCCACCATTAGTCTTCATCATCCTCTTTCTACTTTTATCCATGGTCAGTCGTCCGCCTTTTACTGAACTACGAGGGCTCTACGCTTTCACGTAGGCAAGGCTAATCTTTGATCGGCCCCTGAGCCCCTAGGTCTTTAGGATGTGTCAATCTCATGTCTTCTCTCCCTTGTGTCGTGTCATCAAGCTATGCCCTTATCTAGCTGGTTCTTAACAAACAAGATCCACTTGTATCAACAAATCCAATCAGTTTTAAATATCCTACAACATATCGATCTTTTGGCTTAGTATCCATCATCGGTCTCAACAGGATGCATCCTTCCTAATAGACCTCATCAATCCCATCCATCCACTTGATCCTATGGTAAAGGACATTTGAAATTGATTGTGATCTTTTGATGCTTTTGGCTTTTGTTTATCATTTGAGCTCCCTATCATCACTTGTCAAGGCCGCCATGATCCATCATATTATGGTGTGTTTTGATTGGTCCACATAGGGGCATATCTTGATCTTTTGTTTGATTGTGTCTTCTTGGTTGTCCCACATAGTACCCACCAAGATCCCCGAGGTCTTGTGTTATGTTGGGGCATCCTTTTTTGCTTGTGGTTATCTCAATACCTGGCCCGACCAAGGTCTTTGTGACTTTAAGGTGTTGGGATAGCCTTCTTGTCTGTTGTGTTTATTTCATGCATTAGACACTATTATGCCTTGGTTCCACATACCCTGGCACTTGGTGTCTTATGCTATAGCAAAAATCAGTGCTCCGAAGATGGCAAATTCCATTAGGATTTCATTTCATTTTCCATTCTATCGTCTTGCATGTATCCCCCCCATCCATTCATCCTTCATCCTTATCTCACATCTCTATCCAACCCCCATCCATTCCATTTAGCCCGAATCGTCTAATCATATCCTTGGTCTTGTTCTCAGTCTTGTTACAAGCCTTGATCCAATCATCCTCATCATTCTCATCATCATTATCATCATCCCATTTTATTCTTCCATATCCCTTCAGTGTTGTTTGGGATGTATCCTTCCCTCGTCAACAACACTTTCATCATCCTCATCGAGAGGTACTCTTCCCTATCTTCCCTATCCTCTAGTGGTGTTTTGGGATGTATCCTTCCCTCATCAATACCACTCATTGGGATATATCCTTCCCTATCCTCATTGACAACACTCCATCCATCCTCAACCCCTTTTGGCTTGTACCTTGACTAGGGCAACATCATCTTGGTCTCTGCATCCCTTTTTATTTCCCAACCTCCTGTCTCCTTTTCATCCTTTCATATCCATCCCTTTACATCCTCTTCCTCATCTCCCATTTCTTCATCTCATTCATTTTGAGAGCACATCTGTGTTCTCTTCAACCCACATGTCCTCTCGAGGGGGCATCTTTATCCCTAATCCTCATCTTCACCTCCATCATATGTCTTCCTAGTCATCTATTTGATGACTGGAACATCCCTCTCCTTCTCTTTCAGGCTGGGGCATCAATCCCTATTACTTTCTTCATCCCCGACATTTTATTTTTCTTCGAAACATTGTTATTTTAACAATATTTTGAAGAGGGGCAAAATGTAAACACCCAAATTTGATCACTCCCATATGATCAAATTTCCCCCTTTATTCATCAATTCTGTCAATATTAATTTATATTGCGCTTCTCACATAAGACTCTTAAAGTGTTTAATTTAATAATTAAATACTTTATTTGGTGCTTTTATCTTCTCTAAATTAAATAAATGCACCAATTTATTTAATTTAGTCATCCTAATCTATTGAATTAAAATCAATTTAAAATTCTTCTTTTCTCACTCCTTGTCACATCCTCCATAATCCATCTCTAATATGAATTAATTTAATTAATTCATATTTATGGTGTGCATCCTCTTAATCAAGGATTAATGTCACATCCTCCTACATTTTCCACTTGTCTCTAATCTTCTATTAATTATCATAATCAAGTGTTTGCACAACTTTAATCAAAGTCATTAGCCATTTTTAGCACCACTTTTTGGGCAATTCTTCCATTTTTCCTTTTTGGACATTGACCCTCCTTCCCATGAGAATTTTTAATTCTCATTTATTCATCCCATGTCTCTCTCCTCCCCATGTGAATTTTTAATTCACATTTTGTCTTTCCAAGGCTTCTAGAACATTTGAAATGTCACCTCATGCACATGTGCCAAACTCCCACCTTTTGGGAACATTGTCTTATCCACTAGATTCTTCCAATCATTGTGAATTTAAAATTCACTTTTATTCACCCAAGATTCTTCCCATCTCCAAATGTACTTGCAAGGTACTTATCCTTCCTCCACATCATGTACCTCTCTTCCACATCATCTACACATCATCTCACCCTTAGCCATCTCACATTCCACATGTCAAGATGTGAGGGCTTGTGGATTCTCAACCCACCATAGCCCTTCATCTTGGCCTTGTTGGATAAATCTTAACCATTGAATTCTCTAGAGAATTCAATTTCTTCTATAAATACCCCCTCCTCAAGGGCATTTACAACACTTAATCACTTTGCAACTAAATGCTGCCATTTTGTGCACTCATCTAGCCTTCAATTACATTCATTTGCATCCAAGCATATTGTCAAATCCTTCATTTTTAACCATATCAAGAGCCATCAAGGAGCATACATATCAATTCAAATCAAGGGCCAACCAAGGAGTTTCAGCTGCAAGGAGGAAGGTATAATCAGTTATCTTCATTTAACATTTTTCTCTTTGTATTTTCAAATTCCTTAGGCTAATCTTGAGGTGTTTCATTATATTTTCCCTTGCACTTTAATTGCTTATAATAGGTTAAATATTTTGATATCATAGGCACAAATTTTTTTCACATTGCTAGTAAATGGTGGAATTTCATTACATGCAGATATTTTCAGTTGAAGAGCAACACACGACAAAGGTAGAAATTGGAGGAAAATTCAGTTTGTTGAAGAGGAGAGAGGAGAGAGTCTTTTCTAGTTTGATGATCAATGGTGGATGAAGTTTCCAAATAACATCTATGGATTAGATTGATCTTAGGGCTACTTCCATTCTTCTTTTATTCTCTTCTCTCATTTGTAAGGGATTAGGATTCTAAGGTTTTCTATTGGGCTGGGTAGATAGAGAATGTTAATTTCTAAGTCATTTTGAGTGAGTAGGTTGTTAATGCTGATTTCATGAGCAAATGTCAAATAGTTTATGTAAATAGATTATGAAAGTGTTTGCACATTCATGAATATATTTATATTGTCTCTAGATCTATATATTTTTTGTCATTTGATTTCAATAATACCAAGTATCTTTGAGTTTGGCATCTCAATTTCATGAGATTGTTTTACCTATTTATGGGTCTATTTTAATGAAATGGTTAAATACTTCAAAAAAATGATTGTGGTTGAAATGTGCATGTTGGATTTGGTAAGAAGAACTTGATTGATAATAGGAGTGGGATTTTTGGTGTAAGACACTAATAGTTTATGCAAGGAATTAATAATTTAAATGCACTGGTTGAGTTTAATTTGCTGATGAATTCATCTTATGTGTTTGACTCCATGGCCCAGAATTAGGCACTGATTTATCTTGCAGCTTAGTGCATCTCAAACACATTTCATAAATTCTAAATCATTTTAAACATTTTTGGTTTGGTGTTGTCTTTCTTCCCAATTGTTGAGTAAGTTTTGAGATACTGAAAATTTAGCCAGATTTGAGGTTGTCAATGCTTTCCTTGGTATATTTTCACTAGGAATTATCTGCTATAAAAAACAATGTTAGTTTGTATGAGTGAATTAAGTTTTGGGCATTGTATAGGTTGACCCACCTTGGTCCTGTAGAGCCAAAAATATAGGATATTTTAGTCTTTGATTGAACCTTGTCAGTTGGCCAAATCCCCCATTGAATTTGATCATTAGAAAATGGCTAGTCTATGGGATTCAATTGATGTAGTTCGATTTGGAACACCAATAGGGTGGATGATATGGCAACCTTGGTACCACATATTTTGGAATGTAGGACCCCTCCAAGGGTCTATGCTCTGCACCTGAAAGAGAAATATTTCCCTTTTAATTTGTCAAGGATTGCCTTGGGTTTAAATCCTTCTATGGACACCCCTATTGAATTTTCCAATGCCTATAGGATTGCCTCACCTGAAATGAATAATTTTTTGTGTAATTTTTATTTGCATAATTATGTTGTAACTCAAGACCATGATTGGAATTTGTTGTTGTATGTTGGGGATGTCCAATTAAGGGCATTTATGTCTTGGGTCCAAAATGAGATTAGTTGGGGATAGCAACATGGGGCTTATAAGCAGTTGGAGTCTAACATCCCTCTACCCATTAGGATTGAATCAAGCAACCCAAAGGAAATTTATAGAGAATGGCTCAAAATGCTTCTCAGACCTAGCTATGGCAATAAGATTATGCCTTGGATTGAGGCAATTTACAGTGAGTGTGAGGTAAAGGCAACTAAAAAGGAGGAAATTGTGAGAAGATGCCTATCACAAAGATGGAATAGCCTAATTGATGAGCTGAAATAGGTTGAACCCCATTCCATCCACAATTATGCTACTACACTAAAAATGATCGATAGGTATATTTAGATTGAGAGAATGGAGGGATGATTTTGGCTTCCCCTGACTTTCCAGCCACCCATTCTCATGTGGCTCGTGCCAAACTTCAAGTTCTACCAATATGACATTGCTGTAGAGGGACAAAGATGGAGTAGATTGGACAAATTGGGAGGATTCTATTGGGATGTTGATCCATGCTTAGAAGCCATTGATGTTGGTCAACTATCAATTAAAAATTTTAGAGCTTTGACCAAGCAAAAGAACAACCCTTCCCTTGCTAGAGGACCAGTAAAATGTTATGTTTGGGGGAGTGATGAGCCTAGTTTTTGGTCCAATTTTGGGTAGAATCTATAGTTTATTTAATGGCAGTTGTCATGAACTTTGATGCTAAATGTTGATATTTTCATAATGTTTCCCTCAAACCATAGACATTGGGCTTAATCCTATCTTTACAAGTTTTAATGACACTGGAATATTATGTGGATTATCTATATTGATTTTACATGTGTTTAATGAATGTTCCTTAAGGTGGTTATAGATATGCAGTTATTGTGCATACTAACATTGCCATGTAGATTTAATTTGAGGATGCTAAGTTGAGGAAGGTACCACCAACTAGGTATGCACCATAACATCCAACAAAGGAATTGATCAAGGCCAAAGGAGGTTGACAATAGAAGATTCCTCATGCAACTAAATGTAACTGGCTTGTAGTGGACTTTAATGATTGAGTAGGCACGGGCGTTATTGTTGTGCTAAATCTATGTTTGGACTTGCATGTCTGACTAGATTCCATGCATGTGTAATTTCTGCCACTCCACTTTCTCTTTTTTCCCAAAATGGAATCCTCCCAGTTGTGGATTTGAATACCTTGTTTATTTGATAGTATAAATAAGGATCTGATGCTCCTTCTTTGGATTTTACATGATTTGATATTTTACTTACACTATCAAGTTTTTAGTAATATAGATACATTACTCTTTTGTACTCATGATTTATAGTGAATAAAATAAGGTTATGAGTCTGAGCATTTGAATCCTTATTAGTTTTAGAGGATACTTATCCAAGGGGGCCCACTTGGTGAGTAATCTATCTTCTTAGTTTAGTATCACATGCTATTTAGTAATTAGTTAGAAATATAGCACCGACTATTCTTGTAGCCACTAGAATTCCATTTTGTGACTGTTCCTACAACCAAAGAAGATAGAGTAGTGCCCTATTTTTTGATCATATTTTCATTCTTGTGATGCATTTTAGTTTGATGTAATTATTGATTAATGATTGGATTCTATGGTATTTGCTTCTAAGAAATTTACTTTCAGCATTGTGTGTTCCTTAGTTGTAGAATGAAAATGGCTACTTTGGGTTCCTAGTGCACATATTGTGGTGATCCATTTTAATTTCATGTCCCTAGATTGATAAGTTAATTTCACCTTCATGATGATTGAAGTAGATATTTAGGTTAGATTTCCAATATTTGAATCATAGTTGTGAGGGCTTAGTTATTAAATCATTGTAGGAGGCCAACAGATGGAACATATTGCATGGCATGAATCCATGGACAAACAAGAAGAAGGTTGTAGGGGAGTTCCGGATCAAGGATGTGATAAGTAGTGTACCACACAATGGGCCCAACCTGAATTGGAAGAAATATTGTCCCCTCAGAATCATACTCTATATTATCATATGCCTTGATATTGATGACTTGAATATTTAAGTCAACATGGGTTTATCCCACCTATTTTATGAACTTTAACATGTAAAGATTTAGGGTAGAGCCATTATCTACCAAGAACCATTTTACTTTGTGTCAGTTTATGAGGACTTCAAGATGGAGAGGATGGTTGTAGTTGGAATTAGTGAAAGCCATGTCATTTTGACTAAAGCCAAGCTGATAAGTGGCTAAGAGATGTCCTACCAATGCTTGGAATTAAGTAGGATTGATGTCATTGGGGACATGGTTATCCTATAAGGCTTTGGTTAAAATTTCTTGGTGCATAGGAGAAGAATTGAACAAATATAGAATGGATATCTATGTCGGGATCTTCCCTAGATGGTCAAGAATATTATATTGGAAACTTATAGGAGGTGGATGGGTTGATGTAGAGGCTCCAGGAATGGTGATGTGAGTACAATGGGTGGTAATAGCACACTATAGGTCCCTCCCTTTCATGCATATCATAGAAACACATGGTTCTACTTGCTTAATGTGCATGATGATTCCTTGATAATTAAATAAAAAATTATGGTAACTGATGTTATTTGTGGTCTTACTTTGATCATTATTGTTACTAGACCCAGGGTTTGAGTTTGATGTACTAGGACCTTGGTTATGGTTAGGGAAAGCATTTTGATATATTTGCAGTTGAGCATTGGAGAAAGGTAGCTGGTTAGCATCCACATGTATATCACCCTAATCTATGAGATCCTAGATGTATGTATTTAAGCCTTGACACTTATTTAATGTATGCCCTTTGATTTTGTGTAACTCGCAATACTCATTTTCTTTATACTAGGTTGGTTTGGGTTTGGATTCATCAAGAGGTTTTGTCACAGGATACATAATCAGGTAATTATTCTGAAGTAGGCTATTGAACATGGTGCTCAAGGGTTCTCCTAGTTGAGTGAATTGACGTTTGTTATTCCCTTGATTATTCTGATTAGATTGTTGAGGTGGACATGGTGCCCCTTATGGCACTAATATAACGTTAGGAATTGACTTTTGAGGAGGGGGATATTATGATTTCTGGGAAGCATTAGCTACTTGGACATGTTTGGTGTTGGTAACTCCATCATTAATAACTTTTTTGTTCTTGTTCCAGTAGTGAGGTTTATCTTCAGATGAATTTTCTTTATCATAGTTAAAAAATTTGATTAACCCTTTGGCAATAAGTGCTCTCTTAAGAATGGGAACTTTCTCCACTATCTCTATGAAGGTCATGACATAGTGGAGTCTAAAATTATGTCCCATATTAGGATGAGATTTTTCAATAAAGAGGGTAACCATGTTTGTTTCTCTAAGCAAGGATTCCATCTGACTAGATAAGGCTTGCCACCTTTGAAGATAGATTGCAAAAGTCTCCCCCTCATGCTGCTTTTCTTTTAGGAGATGCAATGTATTGATATCTTTCTCAAAGTTAAAGGAGAAGTGGGAGACAAAAAATTTCAAATGCTCTACAAAAGACTTGAAAAATCCCTTCTCTAGACCCATAAACAAATCAAGAGTTATCCCTTGTAAACTCCTTGGAAATAATCATAGGAGGCAATAGTCATTATGCATGACTTCTTGAAAATGGGCATAAGACTCTTGAAGATGAGCCTTGGGGTATTTTGTTCCTTTGTATTTATCAAATTTTGGCATCTTGAAATGCTTTAGGAAAGGAACTAATGAGCTTGAGGGATAGAATGGGTAGGGACAAATGTCTTCAAACTTGAAGGATTGTTTTCTAGTCCCTGCTTGCAAGTCCTTTAATGTAGCTTTGAGTTCTTCCAAATATTTATTGATAGGAATTGGGGGAGTCAGATTAGATGGGTTGGATTGATTATAGGGAGGATATTGTATTTATGATGAAGACGGGGTGAAAGTGATTTGATCATAAGCTGATGGAGGTGTATACAGAGGAATTTTCTAGTATTGATTAGTGTATGTGGATTGTAGTTTTGGATTGGCATAAGGTGGAAAAGAGGATGATGAATTTTGATAATAGGAAGTGGAGGTTGTTTGTTGATAGGGTGGTTTTTGTTGATAATATGAAGTGGATGGGGTACCCTACTGGTATTACGGGGGAGCTTGGTAGTATGACGATGTGGAAGTGCCTTATTGATATGACATCAATTGTTGATAATAGGAAGTAGATGGAGCACCTTTTTGATAGGGTGGTTGCTATTGAGTGTAGTATGGATTGGATTGGTAGTTATACACAAAATTTGGCTAATGGAGGCGGTTGTGGATTAGATGAATTATGGTAAGGATTTGAGTGTGACTACAAAGGGTTGGTGTAAAGTGGTGGTTGAGAATGTGGTGGATTCTAAGGAACTAGATTAATATTTGGATTGGGATTGGATGGAGTAGCAGAGACTATATGTGTTGGATGGATGGTAGAGATATTGTGTGAGGGGATTACATTACATTTGTGTGGGAACATGCATGTTGGAGTGGTTGTTTTTGTTGTGGTGGTTGTTGATAAGGAAGGTGAGAGGGCGAGATGATATGGGATCACTATGGAGGCACCATGGCGCGGTTATTGATGTTCTATGTAGCCTCCATTACCTAATGAGGAGGTTGTATAGGAACAATAGTATGTTGTTGTGGGACTAGAACATTCTATTATGGAATGTTTTGTTGTGGAGGTTGTTGATAAGGTGGTTGATATGAGATAGCAGCAGCAATGGTATGTTGTGGTGGCACTTGCAAGGGGATAGTAGTGTGTTACAGTGGTGCTTGCAAAGTAGTGGATTGCTGAGGATTAATGAGAGGTTGTTGGAATGTAGGAATGTTACCTTGAGGTGGTGGTAGTAAATTTCCTATGAGTGCAAGTCTTGAAGGTGGCATCAATGCAAGAACATGATTGCCCCCGGTGTTGACGAGTGGCTAACCTGGCTGATGAGGTGGGAGTGGTGGTGCAGATGGAATATTTTGTGCCATACCATAAGCTAAGGGGTAATTTGGATTAGGTTGTCCTCCCAAGGCTGAGGCTGGAATGTGAGGATAGCTTGCAACTTGATAAATTACAACATTTCTTCACCTAGGTTGATACCAATTTTCTATAGGTGGACCCTTGCAAATATACGGATTTCTCAAAAAAATTTGTGAAGTTTGCAAATCTTGAAGTGTTGGAAGAGACTAGGTGTTGGTATATTGCAACATATCAAAATTGGGTGGTAGTTTGATTCCTTTCATGATTAAAGTGGAAAGAGTCTTATCCCCATGCTCATTGAGGAGGCGATTTGTCATCTGAACATTAGTAGGGTTACTAAGGTATTCGTCAACCGTGACTTTAGGCTGAATTACCATGTTCTCATCACTAGGAGGTGAAGTGTTTTGAATGTCAGTATTAGACTATGATGAGGCACCATTGTTGGGATCCTAAGGGATATTTAGCTTGGAACCCTGGGCTTGTTGTTCTACCAATTGCTTCTTCACTTATGATCAAATTTGAACAAGCATAAAACTACTAGGTGGACTAAGATGAGGCTAGATTCTAATATACAATGTAAACATGACCTAAGTGATGATTGAAGGATTGATTGGAGTGGATGAGGGATTAGTAGATTGGATGATTGGATATGATTGGATTGGATTAGATTGGTTTGATTAGTGATTGATAAGATTAGATGATGGATTAGATAAGATCACAAAAGGGATTCTAAACCAAGTTTAGAAATCACCCTAGGTGAATTAAGGTGTTGCTTGATTGGATTAGAGGATAGTTAAATGATTGCGACACCGAATCCACCTCAAGATGGAAGCGGATTGATTAGGTCAAAGATGATGACTAACTCAGGATGGATGAAAATCTTGAGCAGATGTGGATGATGATGATCAGATTCAGACACCTAAGCCAATTTGGATAATAACCTATAAAACAAAGTTTAGAGGATTCAAATTGATAAAAAGATGATGGATATGCAACCTATAGATGTTCTAAGATGTTCCTATATGATTGGGACAATGAACAGATGACCTTTGGAAAATGTAGATGGACTAAAGTGGAGATTAAGGGTGAATGAAAGGTGATAAAAATGTTTCGATCACGTTAAATGACTAAGAAAATGACAAGGTTTTAGGGGCCCAATGAATTAACTCTCTAGATTTTGTATGATAAATGGGTTCACCTCTAGATATAGAAACCTCACCTAAATAGGTCATAGAATCGCCCATATAGTGAGTAGATTCACCTAAACTATTGATAATTTTTCCAAAACAACAGTCAAATTAACCTATAAAGTTGATAGGCTAGCCCAAACAATGAGTAGATTCAACTAAATTGGGTGAAAATTCACCTAAATAGGGAACATGTTTTCCCAAACAGAGGGAAGATTCACCAAAGTAGAAAGTAGATTCACTTGAATAGCCTACAGATTCACTTGAATAGGGTGTAGATTCACCTAAACAAGGAATAGGCTCGCTTGAAACTATGACACACTCACCTAAAAAACTTTCAAATTCTCTTGAACAACTAGAATATTTTCCTATTTCTTGAGCAGTATGGATAGAGGATAGATTTTCCCAAAAATGGGATTGCCCAATGGACAAATGAACTCACTAAATAGATAAATGACCTCCATGAATGGACAAACAAACATGCCAAATGGATAAATTGGTGTAGGAGCACCTTGGGCATCAAATGCTTTTCAAATTTGTAAAATTTTAAATGTTCAAAATTGCATAGGTCATGAGGTCATGAGTCAATCACAAATGTAATAGAAAAAAATGATGTAAAAAAAATTCTTATTTGAATGGGTAAGTTCTAGTGGGTCAAAGTGGAAAAGCAATGTAAAACTTGCAATAATGCAATGTTGTCAAGTTACTAAATTGATCAAAATAGGAAGATTAAGAGTTAAAGAGATAGTTGAACCGATGGAGGAAGTTGGTAAGTCAGTTGCAAGGAAGGAAAAGTTATAAAATTCATGCAAAGGTCGAGCAAAAGGATTCCATTGTATTCTTGAAGAGTTAAAGCAATAAAAAGTTCCCTGTTTTAGTTTGTTTCTATTTTTTTCCAGCATTTTTCACTATTCCCATGCTTGGTACAGCCTGGTTATTAATTGTAATGACTCCCAATTGACATGGTTGGAAAAAGGGCAGATTCTATTTTATTTTTGTGGTGATTTGACTTGTTTTCATTAAGTATTAAGAAAGTTATACTAGTTTTAGTGAAAGAGGGTCTGGAATTTCTGAATCTTGAGTTTTAAGAGTCTAACAAGGTTTTCATCACTACTCCACCAATGTAGGTCAAGTAGATTGGTGGATTAGGTTAGAGATAGGATATTAGATATGTTTTTATGATTATATGTGCAGGGGAAAGAATGAATAACATGGTGGAGTTGCTGCTCCAGGATAAAATCTGAGTTTTTCCTCTTCAAGAATGGAGGTTTCAAGTAGGGTATTGTAGGATTTGAATGAGTAAGGGCTTGGAGATGTTTCCAAAGGCTTTGGAAGACATATTGAAGCATGTTTCAAGTGGTGTCCAGTGAAATAAAGGTTTGCAAATGTTTTATTCAAGAAACCCTCCTTAATTTGTGTGTTTTCACCCTACAAACAAGGGTTTTGTGGATCAGCTTATTTTTATGGTTTAAAGTCTGTGAGAATGGTGAAATCAGGAGTTTTGTGATATTTCCTATGACTTTTTTGAGGTTTTGAATAGTTTGGAGTAATTTGAAAGGGGTCTTCTTTGTAAATCTAGCCTATTTTAGTAGGTTTGGACAACATACAGTTTGAGAAATTGAAGATTTCTTTGTAGCAGATTATTGAAAGCTTATGGTATGTGATTTTTGGTTGGAAAAAGCATCTAAATCAGTTTTGATATGGTTAATATGATTTGTTCTATTAATATATTCACCTGATTCAAGGGTTGGTTGGCTTTCTAGAGGTATATTTCCTTGTTTGCTAAAAACAGAGAATTTGCAAGGACAGTAAAATGTATGTTGTTAAATGCTTTGGGAACAAGTCCATTTGTGTTATTGTAGGTGATTATATGTCATGACAAGGTGTGGAAGGTATACTTGATGTTTGAAATGTCTTGGGAAAAGGTGGTGTAAGGTGAAAAGATGTATTTGGCTGCTAAGTGTAAGATGACTGCTAAAATAGTGATACAATAGCAAGAATTTGGTTTGTTTTCATTAAAGTTATGATGTTTACAATGATTTAGTTGTCTACAAGAAAGCAAGAAAGAATTCTCTATTGATATTTTTCCTTGGTGAATGAGTGATTTGGTGTTTATTTGATGTGCTATGACATGGGTTGTTGAGTTGAAGCTAGTGAGCATGGTGAATGAATTCTGATTTTGATTGTAAGGACTGAAAAAAATGAGTTTGATTCTGATGTAATTTGTTGTTTTCTTCTTTGATTGAAGATGGGATTTAGATCCCTAGTAAAATGTGTTGTTGAGAGTGGTTTGGTATGTTTCTCTACATCAAAGTGGTATTAGAGCTTGAAGATGCTCTGGGAAAGATGTTTGTGATTAAGTTATTGTTGATGATAGGTTGAGATTGTTGGTTGGTTGCAGATGCTTATCCATCTAAGATGCATTGAGAAAGTCCAAGAGACTAGGGAAGAGTAAGAAAAACACCTAGGTGAGGCAAGTTGAGTTGTGTTACAGTTAGAACCTAATGGATTCTTGTCTAAAAGCACTAAAGAGTTGCAGCCTTGATGAAGGATACTCCACTGATGGGAGTAGTAGAAGATGAAGATTAAAGGTGATTGTGAAGAGTATGCAAGGATAGCCCTGTGTCCTTGGAGGGAAGTTGCAAGTGTGCAAGGATAGTCCTGTGTCCTTTTGAAAGAACAAATGGTTTGGGAACCTGATAATGAAGAGTGAGGAAGGAAAAGAAGAGGCAGAGATGAAGATACAGATGGAGAAAGAAGATGACAAGAGAAAGAAAAGTGAAGATAATGAAGACAAATGAAGATGAAGAGGACAAAGAACAAGGCAGATTGATTTTTGTTTTGCAGGTACAAATGAAGATGATGCAACATATGTTTCCAAGAGACATGGAAAACTTTGTTGGTTGGTTGTATGGTACAGGAGCACCTTGGGCATCAAATGCTTTTCAAATTTGTAAAATGTTAAATCTTCAAAATTGAAAAGGTCATGAGGTCATGAGTCAATAAAAAATGTAATGGAAAAAATGATGTAAAAAAAAGTCTTATTTGAATGGGTAAGTTCTAGGGGGTCAAAGTGGAAAAACAATGTAAAACTTGCAATAATGCAATGTTGTCAAGTTACTAAATTGATCAAAATAGGAAGATTAAGAGTTAAAGAGGTAGTTGAACTGATGGAGGAAGTTGGTAAGTTAGTTGCAATTAAGGAAAAGTTATAAAAATCATGCAAAGGTCGAGCAAAAGGATTCCATTGTATTCTTGAAGAGTTAGAGCAATAAAAAGTTCCTTGTTTTAGTTTTTTTCTATTTTTTTCCAGCATTTTTCACTGTTCCCATGATTGGTACGGCCTAGTAATTAATTGTACAGACTCTCAATTGACATGGTTGGAAAAAGGGAAGAGTATACTTTATTTTGGTGGTCATTTGACTTGTTTTCGTTAAGTATTAAGAAAGTTATACCAGTTTTAGTGAAAGAGGGTCTAGAATTTCTAAATCTTGAGTTTTGAGAGTCTAACAAGGTTTTCATCACTACTCCACCAATGTAGGTCAAGTAGATTGGTGGAGTAGGTTAGGGATAGGATATTATATATGTTTTTATGATTATATGTGTAGGGTAAATAATGAAAAACATGGTGGAGTTGTTGCTCCAGGCTAAAATCTGAGTTTTTCCTCTTCAAGAATGGAGGTTTCAAGTAGGGTATTGTTGGATTTGAATGAGTAAGGGCTTGGAGATGTTTCCAAAGGATTTGTAAGACATATTGAAGCATGTTTCAACTGGTGACCAGTGAAATAAAGGTTTGCAAATGTTTTATTCAAGAAACCCTCCTTAATTTGTGTTTTTTCACCCTACAAACAAGGGTTTTGTGGATTAGCTTATTTTTATGGTTTAAAGTCCATGAGAATGGTGAAATAAAGAGTTTTGTGATATTTCCTATGACTTTTTTGAGGTTTTGAATAGTTTGGAGTAATTTTAAAGGGGTCTTCTTTGTAAATCTGGCCTATTTTAGTAGGTTTGGACAACATATAGTTTGAGAAATTGAAGATTTCTTTGTAGCAGATTATTGAAAGCTTATGGTATGTGATTGTTGGTTGGAAAAAGCCTCTAAATCATTTTTTATATGGTTAATATGCTTTGTGCTATTAATATATTCACCCGATTCAAGGGTTGGTTGGCTTTCTAGAGGTATATTTCCTTGTTTGCTAAAAATAGAGAATTTGCAAAGACAGTAAAAAATATGTTGTTAAATGCTTTGGGAAGAGGTCCATTTGTGTTATTGTAGGTGATTCTATGTTAGGACAAGGTGTGGAAGGTAGACTTGATGTTTGAAATGTCTTGGGAAAAGGTGGTGTAAGGTGAAAAGATGTATTTGGCTGCTAAGTGTAAGATGACTGCTAAAATAGTGATACAATAGCAAGAATTTGGTTTGTTTTCATTAAAGTTATGATGTTTACAATGATTTAGTTGTCTACAAGAAAGAGAAAAAGAATTCTCTATTGATATTTTGCCTTGGTGAATGACTGAGTTGGTGTTTATTTGATGTGCTATGATGTGGGTTGTTGAGTTGAAGCTAGTGAGCATGGTGAATGAATTCTGATTTTGATTGTAAAGACTAAAAGAAATGAGTTTGATTCTGATGTAATTTGTTTTCTTCTTTGATTGAGGATGGGATTGAGATCCCTAGTAAAATGTGTTGCTGAGAGTGGTTTGGTATGTTGCTCTGCCTCATAAATGAACTCTCTAAATGGGAAAATAGACCCTCTAAACAGATAAACAAATATGTTAAATAGAAGAAAAGACTCATCTAATGGGCAAACAAACTCAACCAAATGATGAAACAGACTCATCTAACAATTAAACAAATGAACAAAAACTTGAATGGAAGATGGGATTGGCTATTTAGGATAAAAAAATCACTTAAGAGTGCTACAAATTCACCTATTTCTAAGGAATGGGTGAATATGATGACTCAAGGGACTGACAGGAGACTGAAATAGCCAACAAATTCACTTAAAGTTGAATCAACTTTTCCTCTTCTAGAAAAATACATGAATATGATGGCTAATGGAGTAATAAACTGACTCAAACAGTAAGAAAAATCACCTCTTAAAGGGTTAGATTCACCCAAAACAGAAGAAAAATCACCCAATCTATGATAAAATTTTCCTATTTTGTACAGAACAAGTGAATTTGATAGGAAACAATTGAGAAATGACTTAGATGAAAGATGAGATCACCCTTGTGGAAAGTAGGTTCAGCCCAAACAAAAGAAAATTCACCTAAACCAATGAATTTGGACTGAACTAGATGAAAAATAGCTAACTGTGGCAAAGGAAAAAATCACAACAAGCACTAGACAAAAGGAAAGGCTGACTCAACTAAAAATAAATGCACTAGTTTCACACAAAGAAGACACTTTAAATAGCACTATCTTACAATTAATGAGATAGGTTTGGCAAACACAAGCTTCTATCTAGGCTAAACAAGGTGATCTAGGGAGTCCTTGATATACACACAGTATGTGAGGCACAATTGTGAACACCAACTCATCACAAGCATGAGTCGAGAGCTATAGCAAGATACTGGAAACTCAGACCAACTCATCATGTCCTATCTAGGTATCACCCTAGCTTCGACGCTTTGCTAGACACGATGTGACTATATTAGGGTACAACTTTGGCTATCCCCCCTTTATATACCCCACCGGTAACACATGATTGAGATCATCCCTTGGGGTGATGAAATCCCCAAGCATCTCCTGCTAAAAGAAGATACTAGACATTTTCAGTTGGTCCCCAAGCTCGCATGTAGGGAAAGGGGAGAACTTAGATGTAATAGCACCTCCTAGGTAACACAAATGGACTAGGGTGAATTGCAATTTCTCATCACTGAGGTTTTGCAAATGGTGCAAGGGGATTGGATACATAAATAGCCCACCTACAAACATAGCAAACAAGTAAATTAACCCCCCTACTTAAAACTATGTGTTCCTAGATTAGTATGTAAAAACAACAAACAAACTAAACTAAATGTGTCGGGATTGATCATTCTGCAAGAAAACATTATTAGTTTTCCACCTCTAGTCTTGAACAAATGAGAAACAACTACACAAAATATTAGCAAAATAAGGCACACTCACAAATAGACAAGTCAGGGGATCAGTACTTGAAAATGAAACCAAAATGAAGTCAAAAATAGAAAGATTAACTCTATGTTGTACCTTAGATTCACCTCTGTAAGAGGCAAGTTCATACATTCTGGAGTGCAAATTTGTCCTTGTTCAAGGTAGATTCACCCTTTCTAGCAACAACTTCACCTGTTTGCAGAGAGCAGATTCACCCAAATTAGGAGTAGGTTTGACTATTTGAAGGACAAAGAGAAAATCTTCCCACACTTGTCAGATGGGAGAATTTGCAAGATGTAGATTCACCTCTGTTGTTGCAGGATCACCCTTGTATGTGCAGGTTCACTCCTGTATATGCAGGTTCACCTATTTAGATAGCATATTCACCTATTTGTAAACCTAAACCTACAAAACTTCAAACAATAGAGAACGTGAAATAAACAAACCCACTTGTGGGTCCCACCGAGCATGCCAGAAATGAGTGCAACATGTTTTCTATGCTAAAATAATGCAAAACAAACTAAATTCGAAGGAAGAAGAACACAATACAACACCTCAAGATTATTTGAGTTAAACTTGAACAAAAAAAAGATGAGAACAATGATTTTACCTTTCCCAAGTTGATTGGTTGCTTGGCCCTATTGATCCAATTGCTTGTGTGCTCCTTTGATGGAAAATCACCTAAAACTATATGAAAAATGATCTAGATGTAATGAAGGATGCAATGGTGAAGATGGGTATTTGGATAAGTGCCTAAAATAGATGCAAGATGAGCTTAAAAGTTGCAACAATGGAGTGTCTTGTGAGAGCTTGAAATTTTGATGGCTTGAATGCTTGAATGAGTGAATGTTGAAAATGAGGTCAAAATGGAGGGCTAGGATTTAGCCACCATGGACAAGATGAAGGGCTATGGTGAGTTGAGGACTCACAAGTCCTCACATCTTTCCATGTGACAATGAGGTGTAAAGGGGGAATGTGATGTGGAGGTACTTGAAAGTACCTTGGGATTTGGAGAATATTCCCTTAAAAAGGAAGTCCTTGTCCCCATGTGATAAGGATGTGACACGAGGAATTTTAGAATTCCTCAATAATCCTCATGGGAAAGAGAGTAACATTGGAAGAATAAATGTGAATTTTTAATTCACATGATGAGAAGGTACTTGGAAATACCTTGGGGAAATGACAAGTTCCCCTCATAAAGGATGTTCTTGTCCCCATGTGAGAGATGTGACACATGAGGAACTTTAGAATTCCTCAATAATCCACATGGGGAAGAGGAGATGCTTGGAGCAGTAAATGTGAATTTTTAATTCACATGGGAAAGAGGTTGCCTTGGATAAATGGAGAAAGAATTTATGATGGTTGACTTGGAGGTATGCCATAAATGGCATGCGAATTAGATTAAGGTTGTGCAAATAGGTGATTAAGGAGGCTAATGAAGAATTAGAAGCAAGTTGCAAGTTATGGAGGATGTGAAATTAATCTTGATTAAAGTTGTGCACATCTTAATCATGGATTAATTAAACTAATCCAAATGAAAAGAGGATTATGGAGGATGTGACAAGGAGAGAGAAAAGAGAGAATTTAAAATTGATTTAAATTCAAATGGTCAAATGACTAAATTAAATAAATTGATATATTCATTTAATTTAGAGAGGAAGGGATAAAAGATAAAGTATTTAATTATTAAATCAAATACCTTATGAACCTTAGGAAAAAGGGGGAATATTAATTAAATAAATCATTTAATTAATATCGATGGGGAATATGAAATAGACGAATAAAGGTGATGAATTTGACCATATGGGAGTGGTAAAATTTGGATGTCTACAGACTCAAACATTTTCTAGCACACTTCATCCCATATGAAGCAAATATCCTTTTTCAATAAATGAGTGAAAGGAAGAGTACAGTTAGCCAATTGAGATATAAATCTATGAATCACCTGAATCTTCCCTTGTAAATTTGTGAAATGAGATGTTGGAGGGAGAAAGGAATGAATTAAATGCCACTTGACTCAATGTACAAGGACATATAAGAGGAAATGAATGCTTTGTTGGAAGGAAAAATCCATTTGGAGGGATTTTCAAACTTGGAGGAATATTCCTTTTTGATGCCATTTTGAAAGTAATTAGGGATTTTATTAAATAAAAGAGATGGTTTATTGGTGCAAGTTGCAAAATCTAGAGGATTTAGGTGATTAGGATTAAATTAACCAAGATTTGATTAATTTAATAGGAAATTTGTTGATGTGACCATTTGATTTAGATTTTTGGATTGATTTAAATCAAAATTGAGAGGAATATTATTTAGATTTAATTAAATAAGGGTTTTGATTTATTTAATTAAAGAAGGAGATGATGCTAGATTAAATTAAATATAGATTGATTTAATTTAATAGAATGCCTTTAGAGATTTAATTAAATAGAGATTAGAGAAATAATTAAATAAATTTGATTTGTTTAATTACAAGAAATGATGACTTAATTAGATAAATTTGATTTATTCAATTAAGGGATGAAAGGTGATGACTAGCTAAGAAGATGGTTTAGGATGAAATGATGTTAGTAATCATGATCAAGTGTGTCAATATATTTTCCATGTCCATATTTTTCCCCACTTTGAAGCAAAGTACTTGCTGTGTTGGTTCAAAGAATAAACTTTCTTGATCAAAATTCAAAAAATTTATAATTTTCAAAATTGCCCCACTACTTCCCTGGTGAGAAGAAACATGTCGGTATACTGCCCCCTCACGCGATCAGATGAAAATTTTAATTTTTGGGTGATCTTGCATAAAAAGAGGAAAAGGTGCCTAACAGATCTAGAAAGGCTCTAGGATGCGAAAAACATGCAAAAATGAGGAAAAA
Source organism: Sequoia sempervirens (assembly GCA_007258455.2). Taxonomy (NCBI): domain Eukaryota; kingdom Viridiplantae; phylum Streptophyta; class Pinopsida; order Cupressales; family Cupressaceae; genus Sequoia; species Sequoia sempervirens. The sequence continues at coordinate 419,021,559 of VDFB02193867.1, forward strand.
TGATGCAAAACGGCCTTCAATTGGGTGAAAATGGGATTGGGGGTTCAAAACTCTAGCTAGATGGCTAAAGAGGGTAAAAAAATCCCTAACTTTTAGGCTTAAATAGGCCACAAGGGGCCACTTCCAATTCATTTGTACATAGCCATTTGAGATTCTACGATTTTGAGATCTAATAGTAGGATCAACCAAGGAAGGATCAAGACCAGGGTAGGAAAGATTAGGATAAATAGGTAGATTAGCCACCTCAGAGAGATCAGGGACCTCCACCACCATTGCCACTGCCACCTCCACTGAATTAGAGGGACACCCTTATACAATAGTTGCAGGAATAGGTCCAGGGGCTATAGGGTTAGATTGTTGATTTGGTAGTAGAGAGAGACTAGCTCAAGATAGAGCAAGACCAGGTTGTCCAATAGAGATAGGTCGCAGAGAAACATAGGAGATGGGTAGTAGACAATAGTTTGAGAGCATGTTCACATCCTCCTCCTAGATTTTAGTTTCATTACAAGCATACAGGGAGGCATTCCGAGAGGCCAATTATTACAAAGTTCATTATCACCAGGCCATGCCCTGAGCATCCTGGGTCCTAGAATTTTTGCAACAGATAGGGTATCGGCCTCCAAAGGACCATGAAGAGAGATAGGTCAGAGAGGGAGAAGGCAACCAATAGGGCTAGCTCATTTTTGATTAGAGACATGATTATTTTTTGCTCTTCATATGAATATTTTTTTGATAGCTCCATGGGCGATTGCACTTTATATATTGATTGAAACACACTTGATCTGATTTGTACAATGACAATGTAAATTATTTTGATGATATATATGAGATGCGATGATTTGATCTGATGCATGATATGTCCTATTCTATTTATAAATTATGCAATGTTCTTACTTTCTCTATGCAGTGCGATGATTGTCTTATGTGATGATGATGTGATTCTATATGATGCTATGCAATGACATTGTGATGTGATGATGTGATGTAGTGATTTAAGGATGCATTTCTTTTTCAGTATCTTTTCTATGTGCTTATGATAATGATGTACACAGATGTGAATGCTTAGACTAATAGATTTATATTATGATGCTTAATGGATGATGATAAATGTATGAGATGCAATCTTTTCCTCTTTTCTTCCATTATTTTTCTCCTATATGATATGGTTATGCATTTATGAAGATGTACATGACATGATGCGATGGTGCATTTTATAATGATATCTATGAAATCATGTATTTAATGATGATGTAATGATGTGTATGTCATGATATGATGCTTATGTTATGATAATGCAAATGGATGATATGTATGCATTGTTATATGGTTATGTAATGGATATAAATGAGTTATATTATGATGTATATGTGATGATGTAATAGATGCTTTGACAATGATGTGATTTAATGATGCCTATGTTATGGTTCCTTCTATGCTTATGTAATGAATTCATATGTATGGTTTATGAGATGCTTATATTAGAAACCAAGATCAGATTTGCAAACTGAAAAGACCTTCCATAGAAGAGAAAATTAGAAAAAGCAGAGAGGTTGCAAGAAGATGTGCAACATAATATTATTCGAGAATTCAATAATTACAAGATAATGATTTTCTTTATAAAAGAAAAGATGCATAACCCTAATCTTATCTTGAGAAACAAGATAGCTCAACAAGATAAGGCTAACAACTAATTAACCTAGGAATTAAATAATTACCTAAGTAAACTTATTTAAAGTATAATTAAATATTAATTACACCAACACCCCCCTTAAGTACAAATTAGGGAGAAGATTATTATGCAAATATGAGTCCCAGAAACAAGGCCTGATCAGGTACTCATGTACAAATGCAAAGATGAGGTAGAGAAGGAAAATCCAGTGGGACAAAAACCCCCTACAATGAAATGACTGCTGCAAAGAAGCACTGGAAGAACACTCTGGAGTAACAGTGGAACCACAATCTGACAAGCAAGGAAAGATACCTCTGTCTACAAGAAACCAAAACTGGAATCATAATAATGTGACAACAAACCCGATGCCACGGAACACTCAAAAACTCACAAACTAGAACAACCCTAGAATCTATGAAGCAACAGTAGATGAGATGATGACAAAATTTGGAAACCATGTATCTCGATGCCGATGCCAAACTATGACTGAAACTCTTCCATGGGAAGGAGTACCAAAAATAGACTCCGGAACATTAACCATAAAAACATGGCCCTCAAACTGAGAAGAATCTGAACCAATGAGGATCAAGAAACATAATCTCTCAACTAAAGTGTGAACCGATGAATCTGATATGTGTCAAGCTATAGCAAGAATGTGGCCAAAATAAACTAAGAAACCAGATAGAATCATGCAAGTTTCCATCAAAATAATATAGATATGGAGATCAAAGTGCATGCACACTCTAATTAGATTTATTATGCAAGAAACCCCCTTGATGAAACTTTATCTAAGTTCATTTATTACAATAACCCAATGATTGTAAAAGGAGAGAATGCTAAACATGCATAAACAAAAAATAACATGATGTGGTACTGAGATGAAGTATAGATATACAGGTCTCACTTTTCCAACTGCCAAAACATCCAAGTAATTTCCAAAACACCCATTGGTACAAATCTGGAATAATGAAAAACTTGAGATAGATACAGAAAAAATTGGATGGATAGCAAGATAGAGCTCCTCAATACCTTTCCAATGTCACAAAGAAGACAAAAATTGGAGATTGTGGCAAAAAGTTATGAGCTTGGAAGTCCAAAATAAACATCTGACTTCAAACATAAATAAATATAGATAAAAATAATAATAAAAAATAAATAGTACCACTGGAAAGTGCTTGGAACCAGCTTTCTGAAGATATCTTGTTCGCCTGATTTTGATATTGTATGCCCAAGTTATGAGCAAAAGAAAAAATTGCTCCTTTAAGAAAAATTAGGGCTAGGAGGGGCAAAGAGGGGCTGTACAGCCGATGATGTCAGCACTTCATGGCAAAAAATTTGATAGCCATCTGGCCGTCAGGGAAACCCCTCCCCCCACAGAAAAAATTTGATGGCTGTTAGGGCTAAAAGCATTGCTTGAATATTCCCTATATGGTTAGCTGGAAAAATATTATGATTGCTGGTATATGCGCTGCATTGTCAGAATATTATGATCCTGGTTGTTGGCCGTGGTCTGGGTCGTGGGGTTCCTGGTCCATCATAGTACTACCTGCTAGTTGAAAGGTCCAGTAGGGGCTTGGCACTAGGGAAGGTGGGCGGCGCTGAGTGGAGGTTGGTAGCTCAGCGATGGTTGTTAGGTGGCCGTTGGGCCGCGAGTTTCTTTCTAACTGGAGGCACTGCATAGGATTCAAAAAACATGTGTTTCTTAATTTTTATTTTTGATTTTTAAGCCTCAGGAAGCATGTTGGGGAGGCCGTATGGCCGCCCAGGAAATTTTATTTGCCTTCCAGACCAACTTCACCAAAATCAACTAAATGACAAGCGTTCTTAGGGTTTTTGGCCTCTGTGAATGCAATGGTGACCTTTGTTTCTACTCAAACTGCTCCAAAAAATCTACTACCCCCAGATCTTGCAAAAAAAATTTGAGCTTGAAACCCTCACAGATCTGGCAAATGATGGCCAAAATCTACAAAATAAAAGCCAAACCTGACTTTTTTCAGTGCTCTGAATCTAATGGCGAAGCTTGATTTGATCCAAAATGCCACATAGATGAACTCAAGGCATTATACCCTTGAGGAATCCTAAATGAACCCTGCAATGATTTTCTCAAAAATCTGACAAGGGGTTGCAAATCAAGGCTCTGATACCATTTTAGAAACCAAGATCAGATTTACAAACTGAAAAGACCTTCCACATAAGAGAAAATCAGAAAAAGTAGAGAGGTTGCAAGAAGATGTGCAACATAATATTATTCGAGAATTCAATAATTACAAGATAATGATTTTCTTTATAAAAGAAAAGATGCATAACCCTAATCTTATCTTGAGCAACAAGATAGCTCAACAAGATAAGGATGACAACTAATTAACCTAGGAATTAAATAATTACCTAAGTAAACCTATGTAAAGTGTAATTAACTATTAATTACACCAACAACTTAGACTAACCAATCTATATTATGCAATGTATGAGAGATGATTAATGCTTTCTATATGATATGATATGAATTATGCTAATGGTTTATGGATGTAGGATGGATGCAATGACAATGATGATTTGTTATTAATTATCATGGTACCATATTAGCACATAAAGAAGATAGAAGAAAGCAAGAGACTCCAACAAGTCAAAAGAAAGGGCTAGCACCCCTTGCGGGGGTTTGGGGGAAGCGCCCCCAAGATGGGGGTTTGGGGGTAGTGCCCCCAAGATAGGGTCAAGGGGTAGCACCCCTTGCAGGGTCCAAGGGAAGTGAAATAATAAACCTCTCATGATTTTTAGCATTTTATAAAGGCGTCAGGTGTTATTTTTTCTATTGGCCAATATAAAAACCCCTAATTTTATAACCAACATAAGTCTTGATAAAAGGCTGAGGGTTTGACTTCTATTGATATTGTATTGTATCATTTGTGGTGATATTGAGTTGCAAGGATTACTGGTTGTAATCGGTTTGATTTACTGGATAATAATATTGGACTCTCTATTGGTGGACGTAGCCCAAGTTTGGGTGAACCATGTTAAATATTGTCTCTTGCTATTATTATTTCTCTTTTTTCATTCATTTGTTTAATCTTTAATTGCATTTAATTAAAATTTAATGCATGCAATTCCTAACAAGTGGTATCAGAGTGGGTTGTGTTTGATTATCATCTATAGGAAAGTCTCACGGTTAAGTGGAAGCAATGGTAGACGAGGGTAAATTGAAGGTAGATAAATTCAATAGGAAGAAATATTAGTTATGGAAGATATAGATGGAGGATTATCTCTATCAAAAGGATTTATGGAGGTCGTTGGAAGGAACAACCAAGAAACTAATAGGAATGAGTGATGAGGAATGGAATATTCTGGACAGAAAGGCACTAGGTGCCATTCATTTATGCCTGGCACAATTGGTGGCATTCAATATTACAACCATAAAAACAACTCAAGAGTTGATGGAAACCCTTGCGAAGTTATATGAAAAGCCTTCTGCTTTGAATAAGGTATTTCTTATGAAGCATTTAATTAATATGAAAATGGCAGAAGGTGGGTCAGTTATTGATCATTTAAATGAGTTTAATATAGTTACCGGTCAATTAAATTCTATAAATGTAAACTTTGATGAAGAAGTTAGGGCTCTTTTTATCTTGTGTTCTTTGTCTAAAACTTGAAATAGCTTGGTCATGGTTGTTAGTAATTTTGTTTCTAGTTCGAATACATTGAAATTTGATGATGTTGTTGGTGTTATTTTGAGTGAGGAAATTCATAGGAAAAGCTTAGGTGAAACATCCACATTAGGCAGTGTTTTGAATGTAGAAAGAAGAGGCAGAACAAAGGAGAGAGGAAACAATTCTAGAAGCCATGGGAAGTCACGAGGAGAATCAAAGGACAAGAGGGATTGATGGTACTATGGTAAGCCAGGTCATTTGAAGAAGATTGTTGGTCTCAAAAAAATAAAGGAGACAAAAAGGAAGGAAATAAAGAGGCAAATGTGGTAAGTAATAAATCTAATGAGGATGCTTTGATTCTTTCCCTTGATAATGCTAATGATTCTTGGGTGTTAGATTCAAGGGCTTCATTTCATGCTACAACCTATAGAAATTATTTTCTTGATTATGTCCAAGGGGATTTTGGGTTGGTTTATTTGGGAGATAAAAAACCCTGTTAGATTGTTGGAAATGGAAGAATCAAGATTAAGTTGCAGAATGGGAATCATTGGCTACTACATGAGGTAAGGCGCATTCCAAAGTTGAAAAGAAATTTAATTTCAGTAGGGCAACTAGATGATGAAGGTTGTGTTGTTACATTTAGTGATAAAAAATGGAAGGTTACAAAAGGTGCCTTAGTAGTAGCAAAAGGTGTGAAAGTAGGCACCTTATATCTTTGTATAGGTCATATTGTTCCTTCTACTTTAGCTATTGTAGATAAAAATCAATTTTTAGGAATAGTTGTTACAGTTTAGCAGGCATAAAAACAAACAATTGCTATGGATTCTAAATTAGCACTATGGCATAACAAACTTGGGCATATGAATGCAAAAGGTATGAAAGTACTTCATTCAAAGAATGATTTACTAGGTCTGAAATGTGTTAATATGGATTTCTATTAAAGTTGTGTGTATGGCAAACAAAAGAGAGTTAGTTTTCTCAAGGATGGGAAGCAAAAGAAATATGAGAAATTGGAGCTTGTGCATATGGATGTATGGGGACCAACTCAAGTATCTTCTCTCGGTGGCTCTTAGTACTATGTCACTTTTATTGATAATGCAACAAGGAAGGTATGGATTTATTTCCTTAGGAAAAAATCTAATGTATTTGAAACTTTTAAGAAATGGTGAAGCTTGGTTGAGAATGAGATAGGTAGAAAGTTAAAATGTCTCAGATATGATAATGGTGGTGAGTATTGTAGCAAATATTTTGAAGATTATTGTTCCTCTAATGGTATTCATAGGCATAAAATGGTTCCAAGGACTCCACGGATAAATGGAATGGTTGAACACATGAAAAAAACAATAATGGAGAGTGCACAAACTATGAGATTGCATGTTGGGTTTCCTTTAAACATGTGGGTAGAGGCTATAAACATTGTTGTTTATTTAATTAATAGAGGCCCTTTAGTTCCCTTGGGTTGTGGTTTCTAGAGGAAGCATGGACAAGTAAGAAGGTGAGTTATTCTTTTCTCAAGAGCTTTAGTTTTGAGGCATTTGCACATGTAGATTATGAAAATAGAACCAAGTTGGATGCAAAATCAAAGAAATGTATATTTGTTGGATATGGCATTAATGAATTTGGTTACAGGCTTTGGGATTCTAAAAATTAAAAAATTGTGAGAAGCATGGATGTCATATTCAATGAAAAAGTGTTGTGCAAAGATTAGTTGCAATAACATGAGAAGAAAGAAAATAGTTATGTAGTGTTGGATGATACAAAAAATAATGATGTTCCAGTGATTCCTCATGCTCCGCAACAACAACAACAATAAATACCACAAACTCTAGTGAATGTTAGATGATCTTCAAGGATAAGTAGATCTCCAGAAATATTTTCTCCCTCTTTGTAATTTATTTTGTTAACAGATGCTAGCAAACTTGAAGGGTATGATGAAGCTATGTAGGTGGATACAAAGTTTTAGTGGGAGCATGGAATGGAAGAAGAAATGGACTCCTTGCTAAAAAATTAGACTTGGTAATTATGCAAGTTTCCTGCAGGTAAAAAGGCTTTACCAAACAAATGGGTTTACAGGTTGAAAGATGAAGATAGAGGTAAGAACAAATTTAAAGCCAAGTTAGTTGTAAGAGTATTTGCACAGAAAAAGGGCATTGATTTTGCTGAGATTTTTTCTCCAGTTGTTAAGATGACTTCTAGTCATACTATTTTAAGTATTGTGGCCATTGAAGATTTGCATTTGGAATAGTTGGATGTGAAAACTACCTTTCTTCATGGTGATTTAAAGGAGGAGATATTTATGAAACAACCCCAAGGATTTGAGGTCAAGGGAAAGGAGAAATTGGTGTGCGGGTTGAAGAAGAGTTTATATGGCTTGAAACAAGCACCTTGGAAATGGTAATTGAAATTTGATAGTTTTATAGCTGAGCACATCTACAACAGGTGTAATTCTAACCATTGTGTTTATTTTAAAAGGTTAGATAATGATAGCTACATTATTTTATGTTTATATGTTGATGGCATGCTTGTAGTGGGGTCTAACATGGATCATATAAGTGAGTTAAAACAACAGTTAGCAAAATCATTTGATATGAAATATTTTGAGGCAAAAAAACAAATCCTTGGTATGAGAATTTGCAGAGATAGGAAGAATAGAAAATTAACTCTATCTCAGGTTGGTTATGTTGAAAAGGTGTTGCAGAGATTCCACATGGAGAATACAAAAGCTGTCAGCACATCTTTTCCTAGTCATTTGAAATTGACTAAGGAGATGTGTCCAAAGACATAAGAGAAGGAAGACAAAATGTCCAAGGTACCATATGCTTTAGCTGTAGGCAATTTAATGTACATTGTGGTATGCATGAGACTAGATATTGCACATGTTGTAGGTGTTATTAGCAGGTATATGAGTCATCTCAGTGTTGAGAATTGGAATGTAGTCAAATGGATTCTCAGGTATTTGAGAGGTACATCCAATAAATGTTTATGTTTTGGGGGCTCTAATACTGATTTAGTAGGTACATAGACTCAATTTTGGTAGGGGATATTGATACCAAACGAAGTACTATAGGTTATGTCTTTACTGTAGGTGGGACAATAGTAAGTTGGATCTCAAGGTTGACAAAGGTGGTTGCTTTATCTACCACGGAGGTAGAGTATGTAGTTGCAACAAAGGAAATCAAGGAGATGATATGGATGCAATATTTCATGGAAGAATTGGGAAAACAATAGGCCAATAGTTATTTGTTTACAGATAGCCAGAGTGCCATATATCTTGCAAATAAATTTTCCTTGTATTCAAAGACCAAACACATATAGTTGAGGTATCACTTCATTCTAAAAATGTTGCATGATGGACAATTAAGGCTAGAAAAGATACCTACAAATGAAAATCTAGTGGATATGTTTACAAAGGTAGTTCCAAGGGAGAAGATAAGATCCTTTTCAACTTTGGTTGTTCTTCAAGACTAAAAATAATAAAATCAGAATAGCAAGGTCCAAGGTGCTTATTTCCAATGGGAGCTAAGGGGTCAATAGTGTTGTGATTATTCTCCAAGTGGAAGGTGATATGGTGTGGAATTTGATCAATCTCCAAGTGAGAGATTGTTGGTATATGGATCCTAATAAGACTTAGAGGTTAAATTTTCCCCACTTTTATTAGTGCAGTTTCCCCCCAATTATTTACCAGGGTCAAGGGGCAGCACCCCTTGTGGGGGTTTAGGGGCAGCACCCCCAAGATGAGATCAAAGGATAGTGCCCCTTGTGAGGTCCAGGGGTAGTGACATAATAAACCTCTCATGATTTTTATTATTTTATAAAGGCATCGGGTGTTGTTTTTCCTATTAGCCAACATAAAAAATATAATTTTGTAACTGACATAAGTCTTGATAAAAGGCCGAGGGTTTAGGTTCTGTTGATATTGTATTGTAGCATTTGTAGCAGTATTGAGTTGCAAGGATTACTAGTTGTAATTGGTTTGATTTACTGGATAATAATATTGGACTCTCTATTGGTGGATGTAGCCCAAGTTTGGGTGAACCACATTAAATATTATCTCTTGTTGTTATTATTTATGTGTTTTTCATTCCTTTGTTTAATCTTTAATTACATGTAATTGATATTTTCTACATACAATTCCTAACAATCTGCTTACCAAGGAGTTGGGATTTTCAAAGCGCCATTTACCTTATGTTTTATAACACACATAGGCATGATGCATCAAGGTATAAAGGACTAAGATGGTGTTGCACCTAGTGTGATAGACTTTGACTTGAAAATCAGATAGGAGTAATTATATTCTCACATGATAGATGAAACCTTATTCAAAATGTAATTTGAATATATTCCAAAATTCTCAGACCAAAAAATAGAAAAGAAATTCTTCCTATGTGGTCAACAAGATATCAAAAATATCCTCCCTAACCCAAAAAAAACACACATGACCAAGGTTATATTACAAGAATATCCAATAAGTAGAATAGGTGAAAAGATAATGATCATTGCCCCATTTCTTTCTCTTTAAATCCCTTCATTTGGGACATCATCGAGAGGTCACCAAAATAAGCATGAATAAGATAAGCCAAAAGACAAAGATAAAGTAAAAAAACAAGCTAATGTTTTTCAATACTGCTAGCCAAGACTAAACTACGGTGATGCCTGAGGTTGATGTCCATTGTAGGAAGGATGCATCATAGGTCATGATTTTATCAAATGATTGATTTGGGACTGATTGGATAATAAGCTATTGGCACAAAGAGTTGAACAACTTGTTTATGTATTGACCTAGACTTGAGACTTTGGCGTTTGAGTTTTCACTTTCTAACCTCCTACAACTATTTTTGACTATTTTAACAAAGGTTGAGAATGATGATTGATTTATTATGCGTGATGCTTATTGCAAGTGAAAGTGAGATGAAACAGATGGATTTTTTCAAAAATTTGGATGTTTTTGATGTTTTTGAAATGTTTTGAGGTTGTTTTTGGTATTTTTTCAAGATTTTACAAATGTTTTGGGGTTTTCTGAGATTTTGACCAAAGACCTAACCTAAAGACCTATCTTAGGGGCCTCAGGGCTGATCAACCAGATTTTCCTTACCTACAGTATACATGTAGAGACCATGTAGTTCAATTGACACAAACTCGATTATTGATGAGATATGTACAAATGGATTGCCAGTTTATTATGACAAACTTCTAAAGGATTGACCTAAGTGTCTCGTGGGAAGATCAAAGATCAACCTTGCCTATGTTCAGAGCTTAGAGATGATGTAGTTTAATAAGATGAACCTATTTTTGACTTTTTGACTTTTTGACATGTGTTTGGATTTTGAACATTTTCAATGTTTTTGGATTTTCTCATTTTATGAATGTTTTTTTATGGATTTTCTAATTTTCTAATGTTCTAGATTTTCTAATTTAGGGACTTCAAGAATATACATGAATCCAATCCAATGAGAACATGCCCCTAGCGTAGTGCAATAGAATACTTTGATAAAGGTAGGATAAATTAACCTTGAGGATGGGCCGAGCAGTACTAGGAGGGATCATGATGCGAACACATGACCAAACTATGATGCAAACATAGATGGGTGATGGATGAAGATATATGGATGATAAAAATGTAATGGATGGATGATGCAGAACAAGCCATGAAGATCCTGGTGGATGGAAAGTGCTTGTTTACATAAGGTGCCTACTTGCTAGGTTTTCACCAAGGTACTTGCCCAAAGTGCCACCAAAGTGGTTTTCACTAGAGGAGGATTTTTCTCTTTACTACTTTTAATCCTTTTTTTGATTTTTTTGGATTTTTGTATTTTTTGACCTTTTTTTTGTTGTTACTAAGATGCTTGTTTGTCAGGTTTTCATCAAGATGACCATTTTTTTAGGACATTTTCTTACTTTTTTATATTTTTCAATTTTACACCTTGCAAGATTAAGCATAATTTTTTTAAGATGGGAGCTATTTGGGCTCCTGTAGAGGTTCCCTTCAGGTGTTGATAGATGATATTCCCCTAACTTGTAGCTTGTTGTGATGATGAAGGGCCCCAACCAATTGGGTTCAAATTTTCCTTTGTTTTCTAGATTGGGTACGTTCTTTTGATTTTCCTTTACACAAGTTCTCCAACCTAGAAGGTCCTACTTCTGATCTTGTTGTAGTTCCACTTGAAGTAGTTTTGATAGAACTGCAAGTGGTTTAATTCCTTCATTCATTGTTCATCTAGCAATTCTATCTCATTTAATCTTGATACCCGATATTTCTCATCTGTGATGAGATTCTGCAGTGATATTCTCAGTGACGGGAGCTTGATCTTGATGGGGAGTATGGCCTCTAATCCGTAGACCAGGGAAAAGGGGGTGGAACCTATGGGTGTGCAAGTGCTTGTTCAATAGGTCTAGAGGGTAGGATTTAGCTAGAGATTCCAATCATGACCAACTTTATTGACCATTTCCTTGAGGATTTTTAGAATGGTCTCTTTTGTATCCTCAACTTGGTCATTTCCTTAGGGATAATACGGGATGGAAAAGAAATGTTGGATTTTAAATTTGTAGCATAGGTCATGGAAATCTTGATTTTTTAATGTTCCATTATTTGAGATAATGGCTTGTGGAACATTGTAGCAACATATTAGGTAGTTCAGGATGAACTTGGATATCTACTTTCTAGTAATGTAAGTCATTGGTATGGCTTCCACCCACTTTGTGAAGTACTTAGTGGTGGTGATGATGAATTTGTGGCCACTGGATCAGGTGGAGGTGACATTTTCCAATGAGATTGAGGCCCAACTACAAAAAGGGCTAGGGTGTGACAATAGGGTGTAACTCTTGAGCTAGTACATGGATGAGGTTCCCATGCTGTTGACATTGTAGACACCTTTTGACATAGTCATGTGCTTCTCTTTCCATAGTAGGCCAATAATACCCCATCCTCAACAATTTCTTGGCCAAGGTCATACCACTCATGTGTAAACCACATATGTCGTTATGTACCTTGGTTAAGGCTTTCAATGCCTCAATGTTTAAGCAATGTAACAAGGTTCCCTTAATGCTTCTATGGTAAAGGGTATCTCCTAGGATGACAAAATGGGATGCTTTCTTTATAAAGGCTTTCTTAAGGTTTGAGGTTATGTTGGCTAGGAGGACTTGTATTCTCAAATAAGTGTATATATCATGGTACCAAGGATCACCAGGACCAATGATTTTACACATGAATTCAGAATTTGGTACCTCAAATGTAGGCATGAGAAGTTGATCTACTAGGAATTCATGCTTTCAGACATTGCGAGAAATCTCCAATAGGGATCCAATTGTTTCCATGGCATCTACTACTCTATCGTTTTCTCTAGGTATCTACTTGAATGTGATCTCAATGAAGGACTCCTGAAGACTGTCCACCAATTTCTTGTATGGAGTTAGCTTGTCATATTTCATTTGATACTCATCATTTACTTGATTAATTATTAGCTATGAATCCCCATATACCTTGAGAGCCATGATATGCCACTGCACTACTATTTTGAGTCATATGGTTAGAGCCTCATATTTTGTAATATTGTTTTTGTAGGGAAATACCAACTTGTAGGATCTTGGTATGCAGCCTCCCTATGGAGTGATGAAAAATACCTTGGCTCTTGATCCATGTTTTGTGTAGGAACCATCAAAGTACAACTTACAATGGTTTTCTATGCACAAATTGAAGATGGATTCATTGGGGAACTCTGAAATTAGTAGATTTTCTTAATACATTGGTTCTTCTATGAGTTGGTCTACAATAACTTTCCCTTTAATGGCCTTCCACTCCACATACTCAATATCATGTTCCAATAGGATCATGACCCACTTGGCCATCTTTCTTGTGGGCATTTCTTTGGAAAGCAGGTACTTGAGTGTGTCAATCTTGGCAATGAGTTTGATTTTATGTTCTAACATGTAGTGCCTGAACTTTTGTGAGGAAAACACCACTGCAAGACAAGATTTTTTGATGAATGAATAATTTAACTCATGCCTTACCATGGTTCAGTTGATGTAGTAGATGTCCCTCTTTGTTTCATTTTCACGTGCTAAGCTAGGAGAGCACTGAGAGTTGTTGTTGTTGCTAATATGTATAAGATCAAAGTTTTGTCTAGAATTGGTGGCATAAGTACTAGGAGATGTGAGTAAGTATTCTTTGATCTTGTTGAAGGCCTGATCACGCTTTTCATCCCACTTATATGCTACCCCTTTGTGGAGTAGGTGAGAATATGGGATTGAATTGTCTGCTAATCGGGCTATGAAGTGGTGGATTGACTGGACCCTACCTTGTAAGCCTGTCAACTATTTCAATGTCTTAGGTGCCTCCATCTCAAGGATTTCCTTTAATTTAGTGGGATCTAATTCAATCCCTCTCATGGAAATGATGTATCCCAAGAACTTGCCTGATTGTATGCCAAATACACACTTCTTTGGATTAAGGCGGACCTTGTATTCTTGAAGTCTATCAAAGATGACACTCAATGTTGCTATGTGGTCTTGCCTTTTTTTGGCTTTTTCAATATTTCAATGACATAATCCTCCATAGTCTTATGGATCATGTCCCTTTGATATTTTTCTTCAGCATTCTTTAGGCCAAATAGTATCATGTTCCAACAATATGTCCCCAATGGACAAGTAAAATCCATTTTGTGTTGGTCTTCTTTGGCTATCATAATTTGGTTATACCCAAAGAATCCATCCATCAATGAAAGCATCTCATGTCCTATGGTGATAGCTACAATCATATCAATTTTTGGAAGTAGGAAGTCATCCTTAGGACATGCTTTATTGAGTTCTTTGAAGTCTATGCAGATATGGATGCCCCCATCAATCTTGAAATAGGTACCATATTTGATACCTACTCTAGATAGTCGACTGGTCATATGAACCCTGCAACAAGTAGCTTCTTCAACTCCATTTTGACTAGAAAAGAAATTTGAGGTTGCATTTTCCTGAGCTTTTGTTTGATGGGATTTTCCTCGAGGTAAACTACTAAATGGTGAAACACAATCTTCAGATCAATCTTGGGCATGTCGGCATAGGTCCATGTAAAGTTGATCTTTCTCTCCCTTAAGAAGGAAAGTAGGATATTTTGTTCTTCTAACATCAATGATTCAACATAAAATGTGATGTAGAGCTTCCTCTATTTCCAAGTTGACTGGGTTGCACTTCTTGGCTAGAACCACTAACTTTTCCTGATGTAGAGCACCAAGAGGAAGATTGAATCCTTCATCCTCGGGTGCCTCATAGAGGTTTTCATTATTGGATATGTCCTTTATCTTTATTGTTTTTAAGTCAAAGAGTTCCACATGTGTGGTTTTCACTCAAATACCTTGAGATTATTCTCAATTTTTCACTTTTATGACTAAAGGATTCAATTGTTTCCTCATAGTAGGCTTGTGTGTCCAATATGATGTCAAAGCTAGCCTTGTGATCTCCATGTGGTACCATGTCCCGTAGTCCCATGAATTTTGAGAGTGCCTCATTATTTTCAAAATTATCTAGAATTGGTGGTCCACGTTGGTTGTAATCGATGAGCTAGGGGTAGATTAGGTTGATTTCATGGGCTTGATGGTTTTTGGTGTCAAAAGATAAGGTACTAATAATGAGTAGGGAGGTGTCTTCAAAAATCATAGGAAAATCAATTATGTGGTCCTCGTCACTATTACACACATCAGTTATGTTAAAGGTAAAGTTATCTAAAGGTAGAACTATGGATACGAGTAATTGAAGGGTGACTGTTGATTCCTGAGAAGGAGTTTTGACCTTCTTAATCGAGGCACTTTTTCCAAGTATGGTCACCTTTGGAGGGGTACATATGAGACTAATATTTCTCATACGCGTCTTCAGAATGATAGGTACTAGAAGTTCATTGTCATTTTTTCCAATCTTTTTGTTTCTGTCATAGCCCATGGAAAGCATAATTTGTAAGCCTTTATTGCTATCATCCATAGGTGGGTGAGTTTCTAGTTTTTTGTCTTGGTATAGGAGGTTTGATGGCTCCTCTTCTATTACTTCCTGACCTAGGTCTCCCCAACTCCTGAAGCTGGAGGAGCCTGCAGTGAAGGTTTGGGATGAGGAAGCATTATTTGACTATGGTCATCCTTGTGACCTAGGATATTGTGGTAATTCTCCCACTACAGAAGCAGTTTTCTAAATTATGTAATCCCCACACCCATTTTATTGGATAATGACCTTGATATTAGATATGGTGAGAATGGTGGGTGTCTTTGTCATAGAAGTGGAGGTGAGAGTAGTTGGGTCTATGTATGGAGTTGAGAGACCTTTATCATTCTTGGTAACTTGGGGGATTTTGTAATATTTTGCTTCCAAATTTTTGCAATAGTAAAATTGTTTAGGACCCCCATGGATAGTGACCTCTTGGCCTTGGTATGGAAACTTTACATACTAGTTGAACGTGGAAGCCACAACCTACATCCCATGAATCTAGGGATGCCCCAGGAGGATATTGTAGGGAAATTCCAGGTTGAGAACTTGACAAGTTGTTTCCATGATGGCCAACCCTACTTGAATAGGGAGTTGGATAGTTCCTTGAGACACTCTTTCTTGATCATCATCATAGGCTCTTATGGTTATTCCTTTTCCTTTTTCAACATCTTCAAAGAATCCCAATATTTTTTATTAATTTAAGGTTGCATATGTTCAAGCCTGCATCACCATCTACCAGGACCCTCTTAAATTTGTTCTTATGAAGGAAATCCTCAATATGAAGTGCATGACTATGAGATGGTTGTGTTGGAAGATCTTGTTCTAAAAATTTCATAAGGTGAGGTATGGTGAGATGTGTGACAATAGCTTAAAACTTATCCACTTCAAGATCAATGGGGATGGAAGATGAAGCCAAGGATTCTTCAATAATCTTCTTATGGGTTGGTGAGATCTTTAGTAAATCCATGATGGAGATCCGTGTTGGGGTTCTTTTCAACTGGTAGAGGACATTGTAGCCACTAAGAATGGATATTGGGTTGGAAATTAATGCTCTAGGAGGATGAGATGATCCTGCAATGGGAACTTTTTTGCCTCTTGCGGTGACTCCATAATCAACTTGGAATCCTTTCATGGTGATGATTGTAACCCATTCATCTAGGGATGCAACAACATGATCATACACATGATTCACACTTTTGAAGGTACCATTTCCTTTATCATTGTTATTATTTCCCTTATTGTGGTTGGGCATCAGATTTGTGTAAATCTTGAGATTTTGATTCCATTTTGGTTGTTCCACATTTATGATTTCTTCATCAATGAGGTCTTGGATCAATTTTTTCAACCTCATGCAATTGTTAGTTGTGTGTCCCTTGATTTTATGGAAATCACAAAGGTGGTTTTCATTATAGCATAGTGGTTTTACCAAGGTCTCTTGATAGTTGTCATAGGTGAGAACTATGATGATTTTTTCCTCCACTAGTCTTTTCATGATAGATTTAGCCGATTCCCCAAGGGATGTGTACTTCCATTTGGGAGAATTTTTTTTCATTGAGGTGGTCTACTTTGATTATCCATGTTGATTGTTTGGTTGTTCAACTGCTATGTGACAGTGTTTTCTTTTCGATTGTTCTGATTGTTGGCTTGTGGTTGTTGAGGTGCTTGTGTTTTTTTTAAAGTACATTGATGACAACTTTGGCGTCAACTACACCATCATTGGTAATATTTCTGCACTTCACCCATGTGTGAGTTTTATCATTGTAGCTAGTGGATGGGTGGCTTTCTTGATAAGAAGGAGCTCCCCTTGTGAGATAAGGGCTCGTTTGAAATGGATGGACAAGATTCCATCAAGATTTGTGATGATGGTGCACACTTGTTGTTCCTTGGGCATGGCCCATTTACTTCTATTAGCTTTTGATCACCATCATTACAAGAATAAAGCAAATATCTCTCCCTTGGATTGTTTCATATTTGATAGTTCTTCTAGGATCACATCCATAACTATGTTGAAGGAATAGTTTTTCACAAATGCATCCATGATTTCTTGGATTTTTGTGATTCCTGAGAGATGAGAGAACCATTCAATGGTAGTACCTACCAAGCTTTGAGGGTACAGTCGCATAAGATAAGTTTAGTTGTATGTGACCTCCATGCAATGTACTTGGAACTTCCTGATGTGATCTTCAAGGCTTCTTGTTCCATGATATATGTGAGAGGTAAAACCTTTCATTTATCAAATGATTGACAAATATGGCATAAATTTGTCAACGTTGAATAAATGAGATAATCCCTCTCCCTATGAAATTATTGAGCAAGCATAAAGGAAATAACGACATCAAACTAACATAAAATCATAAGCAACATAAGCATGACATCCATTCCTAAACTACTCAAACACTATCTCATAGGGGGATTGGTGCTACTTTGATGTGGAAAGTAGCCCTTTCCCAACCCCTTTTTGATAAGCCGAATGATAAAATGCTATAGATGATGGAGATGATAAATGGACAAGATAAGTTCTCAAAGAGAATGACCTTGCATCAAGTTGTGGAGATTGTGAAGGATTTGTGAAGGATTTGCTTGAGGATGATGCACCTATTTAAAGATTTTCAAAATGCCAAGTGTTGAAGAGGGACCAATGTGGGACTAAAGATTCTGCCAATGAAAGAAGGACACTTGTCATCATGTGAGTGGTTGATGCATGTGCAAGATTTGGGAAGAGTGCCCATGAGAGGGAAAATTTGAATTCAAATTTTCCAATAAATGCTGAGAGGGGGACAAGGAAAAACAGCAATAAATGCCATGTTTGACTTGTCATGTTGAGAGAAAATGAGGTTTTTAATAAATCAATAAAATTGATTTATTGTGCAAGTGGCTAGGTCTAGATAATGCAAGTGGGACGTGATTAGCATTAGATTAGGATTAGATGATGATTATGCTGATTAATGCTGATTAGGTGAGTTGACATTTTGGACTTTGATTGATTTATTTAAATCAGAAAATGATGGAAAATGATTTAGGATTTGATTTAAATAAAGTCCTGATTTATTGGATGAATGGAATATGATTATGCATGATGTAATTTTAACATGTCTACATTTTGCCCCTCTTTGAAGCAATGTACTTGTTGCGTTGGTTCAAAGAATAACTTGCCGCAATCAAAATTTAAAAATTTCATGATTTTTCGGATGCCCCAGCGGAAAGAAGTACACTGGTACATTGCCCCCTCGAGAGATCGAGCGAAAAGATTCGATTTGAGGGTCGATCTCGCGATAAAGAGGTTCAAAATGGATGGTTATGGATGACGATGCAAAGATGATTTTAAGATGCTTAGAATAACAAATCTATATTATTCTAAACAAATTAAATGATGATATGATATGAGACGGATGAGATGGATGATGTGATATACTATGATTATGCAATGGATGATTTATGATATGCTTAGACTAACAGATCTAATTATGATGATGATGCAAATGAAATGCATGTGAAATGATCGATGTTTCCTATGATGTATGATATGAATGATATGTGGTATGCAGTTTATTGATGGTTTGCAGATGCAGGATGGATGCATGATGGATGCATGATGTTAGTGCGGGAATGAGATGATGACAAGAGGATCCAACAAGTCCATGATTGGTTGAGACTTTATTAGAGATGATGATGATGATAGATGATGATGATGATGATAAATGATGATGATTTGCTTATCAAGGATTGGGATTTTCAAAGGATCACTTACTTTATTGTTTGATAACACACCTAAGCACGATGCATCGAGGTATGAAGGACCAGGATGGCGTTGTACTTAGTGTGATGGACTTTGACTCAACAAGCAGATAGGAGTATTCTTGTTCACACTTGACATACGGAAACCTTGCTAGGGCATTACCCTAACAAAGCATTATTAGCCAAGGATTATTTACAAGAACGTCCAACAAGCAGGCAAAAAAAATAATGATGTTGCCCCATTCCTATCTCTCTAAATCCTTCGTTCGGATATCATCGAGAGGTCCTTGGAATGAGCGCAATAAGATAAATCAAAAGAAAAGATCAAGTACGCAAACAAGCCAATGTTCTTCATACCTCTAGCCAAAGGAATGTGTTTCAAAAGATGGGAGCCAAAACTCATTGCCAAAAGATAATGTCCATTGTCGGAACGGATCCTAGGACATGTTAATGACACGTCGTTTTGTTTACCCAAAGTGGTTGATTTGATAAAAGTGCCCATTGTCGGAACGGATCCTAGGACATGCTTTGTATAGGATGATGATGGTTTGATAAGTTGATTGATAGGCTGTTGATATAAGGTCGACTGACATGTTTGCGACTGATCAAGAGTTTGATTTTGTTTTAAATGTTTTGTTGTTCGCTTTTGATTTTACGATTGAAGCTTGATTTTGCTGCCTGCTATGATTGTTTCTGTTTGTGTTGCCAAAGGATGAAGGTGATGATCAGTTTATTATGGAAGATTGATTATTGCGGGTGAAAGCGAAACGGGACGGGTGGATTTTTCAAATATTTGGATGTTTTTGATGTTTTTGAAATGTTTCGAGGCTGTTTTTGGATTTTGCGATGTTTTGGGATTTTTGATGTTTTTGAATGTTTTTTAGTTTTGATGTTTTTAGATGTTTTGGATTTTTGATGTTTTTTCAATTTTTTGGATTTTGATGTCTGGGGGCTACGATCAAAGATTAGCCTTACTCGTTAAGCTGGAGCGGCGTAGTTCGGATTTCAATGTTTTTGATGTTTTCTGTTTTCAAGTTGTTTTTGGATTTTGATATGATTTGGATGTTTTTGGATTTTTTTGATTTTCTGATGTTTTTGGATTTTCGCATGATTTTGACGAATTGGATATGGATGTGTAATGATATCAGTGCTTTGTTTGGGATTTTTCCGAAAACCAAGCTAAGGTTGATTGATCAGATCGATGGATTGATGATGATGATAGCATTGTTGAGGATGCACAACAATGCAAGGATTTGATTGATGATGATTTGATGATGATAACATTGTTGAGGATGCACAACAATGCAAGGATTGATTGATCGAGATTGATGAGGATAACATTGTTGAGGATGCACAACAATGCAAGGATGGATTGATCAGGATTGATAATGATAACATTGTCGAGGATACATGACAATGCAAGGATAGTGTTAAGCAACAGAAGGATAGCCCGAGATGATGATTTTTTGACTGGATTTGATTGATCATGATTGATGAAGCTTGGTTTCAAACAAAAGATATTTGGATGATTTGATGTGACGTTTGACGTGTAGCTTAGATGCGACTGATATCGATTGATGTTTGATGAAAGATGAAGACTGATAAGGAATGTGTTCTCGTCAAAATATGCCATGGGCTAGTGATTCGGATTTTTGCTCACAAGTGGTTTGACCAATTTGATTTCATGTTTTCCAATGTTCGGATCGCCACATAAGTTGGAGGATATAGACCAAGATTTATTCTCGAAGCAAGATGTAGATATCTGCCCCCAATGTCTAGCAATGTATGGAATGTCATGGATGGATGCTCAGATAAGTGTATGGATGGATGGATATGCAAAGGATGCCAAGGATTATCTTGCAATAAGATAAGGTGTTTGCATCAAGAAAGCTCCTTTGGATAATGCTTCATAGCTCAGATAATGCTGCATAGGATAGGATCAATGAAAATGACCCATGTCAAGATGTTTTACCATAAGCAAGCATAAAGCGTGCCCCAAAATTGTATCAAGATCAAGATAACTAAGATGATGGATGCAGATATATGCGAATGGATTGGATAAATGGTTCATGGATGGATGGATTTATTATGGATATGATGGATGGAATGCTCGATTTATTACGGATGGGATGAGATGTTTTCAACTGAACTGGCACACGTAGATGCTCGATTCTACACATGACGCCTGTTTGCCAGGTTTTCATCATGGTCTTGCCCAAAGCACCACCGTAGTGGTTTTCACTAGAGGACGATTTTTATCTTTACTGTTTTCAATCCTTTTTCTAATTTTTTTGGATTTTCATATTTTTTGATTTTTTTGTATTTTTCTGAAAGATTCACACTGAACCACCTGGTGGTGTTGACGTAGACGCTTCTCTCATAATGTGCCATCGATATCCTGCTTGAAGAAGCTGCTTTGCTAAGATACGTGCACTTGAATGCAGCTTTTGGGATTCTTGATCTGCTTCGTCGATACCGGAGTCAACTCTGTCTTGGTGCGCACATCGCGATAAAGTGCCTTCAGAATCCTTATGATGAAGGGTCTTTGCCAATACACGGTTAATGTAAGAATTGGATATCATGTGTGGAGGCATGGATGGAGTGTGTTTATGGATAAGAGATGGATTGGTTGACAGTTTGGAACCTTTGACTCTCCAAACTTGGGAAGATGAGCAATGATGGGTGGATACGGAAGTGTGCATGGAATTAGGACCAACTGCTTGATATACTTTGTATGTCGCTTGAAAAGCCTACTTTTGATTTTGCGGACATCTTTGATGGATACCTTTCCCTCTTTTAGTTTGCCCCACAGTTTCTTTGACTGATGGAGTTTGATAGGGATGATATTTCTTTGTATTCTTTGGTATCCATTTGTGTTTGATTTGTCCATTATGCCTCTCAACTTCTTTTGCTTTGATAACGTTCTTCG
Organism: Sequoia sempervirens; assembly: GCA_007258455.2. Taxonomy (NCBI): domain Eukaryota; kingdom Viridiplantae; phylum Streptophyta; class Pinopsida; order Cupressales; family Cupressaceae; genus Sequoia; species Sequoia sempervirens. Next base: position 419,043,487 of record VDFB02193867.1, read on the forward strand.
TACTTTGATTCAAATCTTTCTTTTGATGTTGGTCCCAATTCATGGATGGGGTGATGGGTGAATGAAGATTCATAGCATGGCTGGTTGTAGTATTGACACTAGCTTCATCATAAGGAATCTTCGTGCTCCCTACGTTGACATTTGCTTGAGACGAAGTTGCCCCCAGTATTGTGGTAGTACCTTCATTCTTTGACTCTTCTTGTTCTGAGATGTCTTGTTCAGTAAACATGCTCTGACAAATGACCACCGTAGTTGACATTCCTTCAATTTGTTGCTCCGCTAACTCTGGATGTTCTATTTGACTTGTTTTGTTGAGCAGATAATGATGGATATCTTTATTCATGATGTCCTCAATCTGAGTTTGGGACATATTTGATCTTGATGTTGACAACTCCATTTGATTGTAGGAGTTAAGAATCTGCTCTTTTTGTGCAATAATGTCAGGAATAAAGGGATCCTGTTCTGAATAACGATCATCTATGTTTCCATCCAAAGAAAGCATCTCATGGGTAGATGGAGGAGTATGTGCTACATGGATATGATCATCTTGCATGGATAAGAGAGTGTTCATTAGAATTATTGTAGTATCTTGAAGATACAAGTGCTTGATCTTGATTAATTCGAGTTACTTCGACATGCTTTGGATCAAGTTCTTGACATGAGGGCAGCTTCAAAAGGATGGATTTGCTAAAGAGGTTTTTGGATGTGACATTAGGCATGAAAAGTGGCTCAATATCCTCAGTGTCGAGTTGAGTTCCTTTAGTATCTGTAATATGGATAATGCGATCTTGCTTTGGAATAACTTCTTGAGATATGTCCTCTAAACCATAAGGCGATGTAGAGACATTTTCAATATGATCATTGGTCAACGGATCATGCATTATGTCAATAGGATCAAATAACCCTAACACTCCTTGAAAGAGATCACTAAAAAGTGGCTCTTGATGTATGGTGAGTTGATCATCGGATTGTGTAGATATATCTTCAATGTGCTCCTCGATGGAGAGGTTTTGATCATTGTTTTCGATAATTTCGATGGAGAGATTGTGAATGTCTTCGACCATAGCATCAAGTGATGTTGATATTTCTTGAATTGGCTCATTATCAAGCTTTGTTGGTGGATTTTGATCGTGATTTAAAAGTGACTCTTGACATATGTCAATTTGATCATTGGATGAAGTAAACGTGTACTCAATGATGGATTGATCTTGATCCTTGTTTTCAATAGTTGTCATCTTTTGTGTTTGTGCTCGTGTTGGTTGGGTAGCTTGAGAGGCTTGGGAAACTTGAAAGGATTGTTGCACTTGTTGAGCTTGTGTTGCTTGTTGTTGTTGCAGCGATGTTTGAGCTTGATTTTGCTGTGAAGCTTGAGAAGCGTGCGTGGCTATAGGCGCTTGCCGAATTGTTTGATATTGTTGGAGCAATTGTTGGTATGCTTTGAATGAAGCATTGTAATTGCTTACTTGGCTTAGTCGCAATGGTGGTGGTGGTGGGATTGAAATTGTGTTGGATGTAGTGACAAGTGTTTGAGATACGCTCGGAGCGATCATGGCAGTGAGGGGTTGAGATGTGATGGGAGTGATAGTGGTGTTTGGAATGATTGAAGGGATAGTGATGGTTGGATTGACCGAGGTGATAGGTCTTTGGGAGATCGTATTTTGATTTGGGATCAATGTTGTTGTTTGATTAGATACCATCCATTGGTGTGATGTCGATGGTATATTCGAAGGATTTGACGTGATGGTTTTATTGATGTTATGTGGATTGATTTGGGTGGTGTGATTGGTGTTAGGTAAAGGGGGAGTCCCTAAACCAAGGAATGATGTTGGTAATGGTGGTGGAGATTTCCCTTCGCGCAATGCCTCAACTATTTTGGAAAGTTCTGCAATTTGATCTCGCCAAATTTGTTCTTGATTTTGATTTTGACTCACTTGAGATAGTTGATTTGGCTTGTGTTCAAGTAGTTTTGGCATGCATGCTTGCAATTTTTGAATGGGATTATGGGAAAATTGACTTTGGATAATGTTCTGATTTGGCATGATAGGATGAACAATGTTGGTATTGGGAATCATTTTTCCAAAGGTTTCCGAGTTAGGATTCATGTTTCGAAAAAATGCATTTGGTACATCCACATTTGGTTTGTAGGGATTTGGTGGAATGATGTTGCTCGTTTGAAGACTCATGTATTGATTGTTTGGAGGATAGACTTGTAAGTTTGGACTTTGATTGAAATCTATCATGGGGAGATGTGTTCCAAACTTTGACATGGGCATACTCACACTTGTTGTACCATTGATATTTGTCGAAGGAAATGATCCTATGCATGGATTTTGATAATTGATAGGCATTGCAAGGCTTTGAAGATTCAACTGATTTGGATTACCCAAGATGTATGGATCAAGTTTATATTCCATGTTCTTCTTGTGTTTTGACCTTGTTATGAAAGTGACTTCTAAGGTTCTTAGGACCAATGGCAAGATGGAGGATGAAAGGTGGATGATATGAGTGATGAACGTTTAGGAACTTTGAATCAATGCTAGACTTAGGGATTTTGATTTTGATTGTTTGATGTGGATGATGAACTTGTAAACCCTAAGATGTTGGATGTTATCTTTAGGATGAACTTATTCAAAAGGTTTGCTAATTCAATTAGATGTATGAGAAAGGATGCATTACCACACACCTAATTAAACAATTGACTTTGATTTGGTTTAAGGATGTACCCAAGTCTAGAATGATGTTTGCAAAGATCTAAAGGTGTTTTGGTGAGATGGATTGATGAATGTTTGGAAGATAGATGAAAGTTTTGATGATCCTAAGAGACTTAGAGAGACTTTGTTTACTAGGCCAAGGTATTGAAGAACACACTTTTCTCTAAGAGCAATCAAAAGACCAATATGACCAAGATATATCAAGCACATGTATGGGGTCCAATTCGTTATCTTTGCTTAGTGTATTCCTTTACCACAAACACACTCTTGATTAGGGTTTTCAAGATGTCAATCTTAATTTCCTTAAACCCCTAAGATATTTTATGTGGAAATTCAATGAACTTTAAGGCAAGGGTTTTCCTATTGTTTACTCAAGAAGATAAATTGAGATATAATCCAATGCTTAGGAACCTTTACAGACGTGAATCCCCAGGGAAAGCAGTAACATATGGATTGATTCAATGATATTCGTCTTCAAGAGGGTTTTGAAATTTTTGAGAACCATGTTGAATGTTTGTTTGCAAAATGTTTTGAATACACTGCTTGTGTTTTCAAACAAAGAATAATTACAGCCCTATGGATGTGATGGGCAATGTTTGTTGAGTCCCCCACTTGACAAGTCCAGCTACTTACTTTTGGCGATGGTTAGATGCTTGACTAGCGGCTCCCTCCACGACTCACTTATACTGGGGCGGCCAAGCATCAACACCCATGAAACTCCCATGGCATGCTTCCATCTCTACTAAAAGCCGTGAAATTGTGGGGCTGCTTCAACGTCATTCTTGCACCAACAAACAGATTAAGGATTTTTGTAAATTCTAACACATAGGTTCTAGTAAGGACTTTCCGTTCGTAGGAGTTGACCCAACGTGGCAAGAGTCCCCTTTCGGATCCATCTTGTCGGAGCCAACCGCGTGATTATGGCGTTTAACCAAAATCCTCATTTATATCCCGGCTGGAAATACTCTTGGCTTTAGAGTGTTACCGGTTGAGTCGTCGCTTGGGTGAGTACTTTTTCCCCAAGGCAGGCCCTCTAAGATAAACAAAAGCGAGCAAAGACACAATCCGTAACTCGATCGATTCTTTGATGGCACAAAGAACGAGAATGTACGCGAAAATGCCCCTACTCACACTCGCACAAGATTGTTCAATTTTTAAGCCCAAAATGAAGTGTTTCAAAGCAATAAAATGTATTTTGAGTGTTTCTCTTGCACCCTAGATCGCACGAAGCGCAAGGGGAGAGGATACGCACTCAAAAGACAAAATAACACAATCAAGCACTTGTTCGTTTTAGCCTCAAAGCAATGATGACTTCATTTTAAGCACCAAAATCAAGTGTGAAGTTTGCCTTGTTCAATTTTTAAACCAAAACGAAATCTAGTAAGTTTGTTCTAAGGTTCGTTTTAAGCCCTTTGCAATGAAAATGAAATTGTTCGTTTTAGCCCCAATTGAAAACTAATGTTCTAAAACGAAAAGGAAAACAATTTCGTGAAGTGTTGATCAAACACTTAAAGTGTTAAAAAACACATTGTGTTTTCAAAGAAAAGAAAAAATCTTTCCCTCCTTTCGTTTTCGTTTTGTGAAGTAGTTTTGATCAAAGTGTTAAAAAACACATTGTGTTTTCAAACAAAAAATCCTCCTCTTCTTTTGCTTTGCACCTTTTCGCCTTCGTTGTTTGTACCTCTTTCGTTAGTCTTTGTTTCCCTTTTGTACCTTTCACCTTTCGCTTGTACCTTTGCTTGTACCTTCGTTTGCTTTTGTACCTATAAACAAAAAGATGATTATGTGAGAATCCACTTTTATTTTAATTTAACTTTAAACCATAACATGATCAAAAGTGATGATAAAAGGAAAATTTATAAATAAATCATTGAGAAAACATCACACTTTGTTAAACTTTCTCTCTCCCTTATCTTATAGATTTTTCAACATTGGTGAGGGTTAAATGAGGATGGGTGACGTCCAGACCTCTTTAATATGACTTGCATTTTTAATGTGATAAAAAAAAAAAAAAAATCCCCTCACAGTGTCAGCGAATAAATGACTATCCTATACTTAAATAGACAATGTCAGAGCAAAAAAGAGAGTAGATTTCAAATCTTTAGAAAAATCTGCCAGGATCCCAGCGAGCACATGTTGGATGTTGTGTTGATGTGATCTCCTCTAAAATTAAAGGTTTTTTCCAAATTCTGATATCAATGTCACTTAGTATGCGCCTGCCTTCATTTACTGTTGGCCAAATCTGTTTGATGTGGTTCGATGAATTGCAGAATAAGTATAGACCAACGCCTTGCTACTTCAATCCTCCTGCACAAACAATGTTCAAAGTAATCCAGAATATAGAAAGCAATCCAGAGATTTCCTGCAACAAAATAAAAAAAGAAGAATCAGAAGGCTAAGACAAAAAGATAGGACACTGTTGTTCGTAGTTGGTAAGATGATTATTGTGGATTGAGACTGCAGTCTCTACCAATGTCGCTCCAAATTAATGGGTCGTGCTTAACACTCGATGCCTTCTTTTGGAGTGGTAAGGAAAGATCAGCTCGTGGCCAGTATTTATTGGCCAAGCCCATTATACCCAAAGTCAAGGCTTTTACCAACTCTCTCCCCTGTACAGATGCAAAATGAACGATCCATATAACGCCATAAGGACAAATGCCAGCTGAGCCAACACCTTCGACTATCTCGTAATCACTAATGAGTGATCTAACGCAGAAGTCAAAGCAGACGATTAACTAATGTTCTGAGGCGTCAGATCTTCCAAATGTTGTGTTGGCAGCATAAAGTCATTCTCCCCTCACATGAACAGACGTTGTCACCATTTGAGAAAGTTGTTCAGCCCCATCTAGCATCAGAGGAAAGTGCATGACGTACCAATATGTTGCTGGACCGAATATTCAAAAGAGACGCTAGTACACGACAGAAAAAGATTTAAATTCAGAGTTATAAATTCGCGCCTCAATATCATTCAAAGATTTTCATACTAAATGTAGTTATATATGGTAGGTGTAAAGTTGTGTTCCATTTCCTGCCCTACGACCTCCTTGCCAGCGGCTAAAATGCCAGTTAAAAAGAAAGAAAAACAACTTTCATGCCACCATAATGATTCTAATTAATACGGCATAGCTCCTAGTCCAGAAATTCAATTGTTATTGTATGAGACTATGCGCCAATGTTGGGATAACATTGGAATAATTTATGAGGTAAATACTTACCTACATGTAGAAGTCCAAGAAAGTGCCGTTGACATTTGAGGGACGATAGCCAAGAAGAGATTTTTGGGAATGATAATAATGCTGCATATTACAGTCCAAACACAACAGGCAGAGACTCAATCGACATGAGATAAGCACATGGATTACCTTTGTTGAGATGGGAAAGCATTTTAGAATCTTGTGTTATCTGCAAAGCCATCAATGTGGAAGAAAATGAGTATTAAATGCTTCGTACTGTCAAGATTATTTATCCTTTTCAATTGCAAGCACCATTGTCGCAGAGATGGAGACTTGGTCTGCAACAGTTGTCAGCAAATGTAAAAAAATAAACACTGAAAACCTGTATAGCTTGAACTACCAGAAAACCTCCAAAATGAGGATGTATGGACAAAACACGCATCTATTTGATAATAAGCCTCAAGGGTATGGAATTAAATGGATGATGAAGAACTTGGATTAGGAACGCCTTCTATTGGATGATGATTTCGGTGCCACAGTGACATACAGCATAACAGGCATAACTTTGAATATACAACATAAATTGTGCTTTCACATATACCAAAGAGTCAGGAATTTTATCTATTACCAGTGCAAAATAGATTGTTATTACTGCTTGCATTCAAATCCAAACATAACGTAGTAGTGATATAATAGATGAACTTTCAAAATGTATCATAGCGCAGCATTTATATCTACTAAAATGATTATATGTAATGCAAATATAAAGTAGATGCACGCAGCCCTCCTTCTAGCGCCAATATGTGAGAGGTAAAACCTTTCATTTATCAAATGATTGACAAATATGGCATAAATTTGTCAACGTTGAATAAATGAGATAATCCCTCTCCCTATGAAATTATTGAGCAAGCATAAAGGAAATAACGACATCAAACTAACATAAAATCATAAGCAACATAAGCATGACATCCATTCCTAAACTACTCAAACACTATCTCATAGGGGGATTGGTGCTACTTTGATGTGGAAAGTAGCCCTTTCCCAACCCCTTTTTGATAAGCCGAATGATAAAATGCTATAGATGATGGAGATGATAAATGGACAAGATAAGTTCTCAAAGAGAATGACCTTGCATCAAGTTGTGGAGATTGTGAAGGATTTGTGAAGGATTTGCTTGAGGATGATGCACCTATTTAAAGATTTTCAAAATGCCAAGTGTTGAAGAGGGACCAATGTGGGACTAAAGATTCTGCCAATGAAAGAAGGACACTTGTCATCATGTGAGTGGTTGATGCATGTGCAAGATTTGGGAAGAGTGCCCATGAGAGGGAAAATTTGAATTCAAATTTTCCAATAAATGCTGAGAGGGGGACAAGGAAAAACAGCAATAAATGCCATGTTTGACTTGTCATGTTGAGAGAAAATGAGGTTTTTAATAAATCAATAAAATTGATTTATTGTGCAAGTGGCTAGGTCTAGATAATGCAAGTGGGACGTGATTAGCATTAGATTAGGATTAGATGATGATTATGCTGATTAATGCTGATTAGGTGAGTTGACATTTTGGACTTTGATTGATTTATTTAAATCAGAAAATGATGGAAAATGATTTAGGATTTGATTTAAATAAAGTCCTGATTTATTGGATGAATGGAATATGATTATGCATGATGTAATTTTAACATGTCTACAATATTTATCAAACTTTGGGATCTCAAATCCTTTTGGGAATGGTTTCATGACAATGCTCCTCTCAAATGGATAGGGGAACAAGTTATTTAGTGTTTTTGTGGTTTTCCCTAATTGAAGATCGAGCAGTTGTGAAAGAAACTTGATTTGTGCTGATACATCATCTTGAGGATCAGGGGGTGGGATGAAGGTGTTTTGTGGTGGTTCAATTGTTGGAGGGATGGGTGGATTGGTTGGTGTGTTGGTGGATAGTGTTTGCATGTTTTGTTGTTTCAAGTATGCTTGTAATTTTTGTTGTACCAACAACGCTTGTTGTTGGTCCTGTTGTTGTTGTGCTAATAATGCCTTATTGTTGAACCTATTGTTGATGTTATGCAAACAATGCCTATTATTGGGCTACTAGTTGGGTTGCTTCTTGCTACTCTTGGTATTGCTCTAGTACTTGTCGATATGCTTTTTGTTGGGCAGCTTGTCATTGTGTGAGGTACTATGTCTGTGCTTGTTCTTGTTGGGTGGCTTGGGTGGCCTGAGCAGCTTGGGTGACTTGAGTGGCTTGTTGGCTTGTTGTTGTTGTAACATTGCTTGGGATTGTGCCTAGGTAGCTTGTTGCACTTGTCAAGTTTGTGCTTCCTGTTGTGCAGCTTGTGCTACTTGAGCAACTTGAGTGGCTTGCATGACTTGAGTAGCCTAATTCATTTGAGAAACCTGAGCAGTTTGTGCTGCTTGTTGAGTGGTTTACATTTGTTGTGTAGCTTGGTATTGCTGGAGTTCCTTTTGGTAGGCTTGGTGAGCTTGTAGTGTTATGTTGTATTGGCTTGACATGTTTGGATTTGGCAATGGTGGTGGTGGATTTCAGATGTTAGATGTGGTTGTGAGTCGTTGAGATGTGTTTTAAGTGATTGTGGTGGTTGGTATGATTAAGATATTGGGTCCCTAGGAGACCATGTTTTGGGGTGTTGGGATTGATATTGTTTCTTGGATGGATACCACCTATTGTTGCAATATCAATGGCATGTTCAAAGGATTAAATGTGATGATTTGATTGGTAGTTGATAGATTTCCTTGGATTGATTCATTCATGTTAGGTAAAGAGGGGAGTCCTAACCCAGGAATTGATATGGATGTTGGTAGTGGAGGTAATGGTGGCAGAGGTGGTGGTGGGATTGGAACTAGAAGTGGTGGAAGCTTCCTAGAATGAGTGATGATGGGGCCTTGAAGATCCTACCTTGTTCAAATAAACCTGCTTGTACCAATGGGAGTGAAACTTGTGGTTCAAGAGCATATGCTAGTGTTGTGTGGAAAGATGTGTTGTTGGAGTCATGGAATGTGAGTGGGACATTTTGGTGGAGGGGATTTTGAGGCATGGTACTTGATGTACTTGTGATGGTATTTTCATCCAAATTTTGATTATTGACAAGGGGATGTTGTTGAAGGGCATGGAGTAATGCACTCCTCTTGTTGACAATGGGTTGTGTGGTCACAATGGATGATGTGGATTGTAGAATCGGTAAGACGATGCTCTGAATGAGTGAGGTGAATGGTACAAGTGGCATAAAATGCTTCTCCACAATAGTGCTTACATTGAAATTGGAAGGGATTTTTTCTCCTTCTTTTTCCAATTCAAGCATGTATTGGGAGGGATGTAGTTTCATCATGGCTCAGACAATTTGGTGGTTGTCAAGATTTTGAAGAATTTTAGTGATCTCATCTTTTTTCATCCCCGTATTGGTGATGTCTTCCAATTGCCCTTCCTCTTGAGGATCTTATGTTATGAGAGAAATACTAGGCAGTGGGTTGCTAGGTCCAATAGGATTGATCTTGGGTGTGGTTTGAATTAGGTCACTCGAAGTTGATGTTTCTTTGTTGTTCTCCATGTTTTTCTTGTGTTTTGATCTAGTTTGAACCATAAATTGAGGCTCAAAAAGAGAAAATCTAGGATTCTCAAGGATCAAAGTGTGATGGTGAAATGTGTGAAAGGTGAATAATATGGATGATTGGACTCTTAGAAGATCTTGAAGGGTGTGCTATACTTTTGGGACTTTTTGGATTCTCAGATTCTTGGATTTTGATTTGTTTGATTTGATTCTTGGATTCTAATTGATTTTGATAATGAACAAATAACCCCCTAGATGTTTGATGTTATCTATGGGATAAATACATTCACAAGATGATAATCTGACTAAGTGTATGAAGAAGGGTGCATCTACCTGCACCTAACCAAACAAGATGATTTGATGATAATTTGACTAAATACATGGAGAAGGATGCATCTACATATACCTAGACAAACAAGATGATTTGATGTTTGGACTCAAGGATTTTGATTCATGAATTTTCCAAAATGTCTTTCATAAAGGATGGTTTTAAGATTTTCAAGAGTTCTTGGTGAGATGATTTTGGTTTTAAGTTTGAAATATGGATGAATGTTGACTTTGATCCAAGGTGTACCTAAAAATAATCTTGTTTACAAGACCTCGGTTTTGAAGAACACGCTTTACTCTAAACAAGATCTTCAAACCTTTGAAAAAGTGTTGGATTTTGATAATAATAAAATGAGTTCAAGTTGGGATTGTTTCTTGATGCAAATTTATCAAAGTTAAAGGTCAATATTTCCCTAAACTCATAAAACATGGCCAACTTTTTCTTGTGAGCTTTGTGACTAAGACCCTTGGATTTTAGTTTTCGGATCTTGATTTTGTGGAAAATCATTTGAAAGAACACATGTGTGAGGTTCAATTGTTCTTTACCTTTTCTTAGTGACTTCCTCTTACCACAAACATTTCTTGATTAGGTTTTCAAACTAGATGTCTAATGTCCTAATTTCTTCTCATCCCACAAAATCCATTATGTGGAAATCAAGGAAATCAAGATAAAAGTTCCCTATTGCTGACTTTAGTAAGAAAATTGAGATATAAATCCAATTTTTTAGAAACCTCTAAGGATAGAATCCCTAGGGAAAGCAAAAACACTCAAAAATTTTCAAAGGTATTTTCTCTTCTCAAGGATTTCAAATTTGATGTTATATTGAATGCTTATTTTCCCAATGTTTATAATCAAGCAAAGTGTTTTTGATTCCAAGAACATGCACAAACCTATGGATATTGAGACAATATTTGTTGAATCCCCACTTGGATAAATCTAGCTATGCCTACTTTTAGTGAATGATTAGATGCTTGACCACATAGGCTCCCCCTTATAGTGTACTTTCTTCTTGGGTCAACCAAGCATTAGTACCCATGAATCTCCCATGGAATACTTTTCATCTCTACTAAAAGTCATGAAAAATGTGGGGTAGCTTCAGAAGGACCATTCGTGCACCAACAAATAGATTAAAGATTTTGGTCTTTTAAAGAAGGGGTTTTAATAGGGACATTTTTTTCATGGGGGATCATCCATGTGGAAAGAGACCATTGATTCCCTTCTTGTGAAAACAATCCTTGTGATGATTTACTTTCCTCAAGTACCCACACTTACATACCAATTGGAAGTTGCTTGGCTTTAGCATGTTCCTGGTTGGGTTGTTCCCTTGGGTGATTACTTTTTCCCACAAGGTAGGCCCTCTAAGATAAACAAAAGTGAGCAAACATATATGTAGTTTAATCAATCTTCATTGAGAAACAAAGAGAGAACACACGTAATATTTTCCACTCACACTTGCAAGATTTGTTCAATTTTAGAATCCAAATTGAAGTGTGTAGGAAATCACTTACACAACTTAATATCAAAAAAATCATTTTGATTCTCAAGATCACTGTGAGGCACGAGAGAAGTGCATACTTCTTTTAGATGATATTATTTTGGGTAAGTGATTACAAAACATAGATGCACATGTTCATTTTAAATCCTTAAAGCAATGATTAGATTCTTTTTAAAGCACCAAAAGGAAAGATGAAAGTTGTTCGGTCAATTGTTAACCTTAAAAAAAATCTAGTAAGTTTTCCTAAAGTTCCTTTTAACCCTTAGTCTTGTTTGTTTTAAACCAAAATTGAAATCTATTGAGTCATAAAATATTGAAGGGGTAAAGTCCTTAGACTTGGAATTATAATTTCTTCCAAAAGTGTCTAAACACACTTGATAAAATGGATGAATGATGTTATACTTCAAACTCTTAAGTGCTTCTTCCTTGCTTCCACCTACAAAAACTGATTAATCCAAGAAAAATAGAGGTAGAAAATAGGTCAATAGATTAAAATGGTCAAAATAAAAAAAGCACATGCCAAAATATCTTGAAATTTGATCCTTTACCCCACCCCAATGACACAACCCACATATGTGTCACAGTTTAAGGAAGTTAGCGGCACTATATAGCATCGCTAGGTTTGACAACAATGATCTATAGCATAACAAAGAGCACAATTGTGGTGGTGTTTTTGTTAGTGACAGTTTAAAATTTGATACCCAACATCAGGAAAATATCTTAGAATTAGTGCTTGGAATTTTTAATTTCTGGGTGGGAATCCCTCAGTAATGGAGTTTGAAGTTTGTAGTATCACTGTATGGCACTGCTAGAAGGCTAGCATCATTGTATGGTGTCGTTGGACTAAGAGCATCACAATTTCTTATAGACACAAAAATTCACAAAAAACCACATAATTTTGTCAAAAAACATGTTAATAACTTGAGATTCTCCCTCCTAGTGCCAAAATGTGAACCCCAATCCTAGACCTACACAAACATAGCAAACAAACATAATATTAGATCCAAATGCAAGTTATAACTAGGATTCCCCATGAAATTCATCTACAATACTCAAAATAGGAAAGAAATGAAGAAAAAAAAAGAAAAGTATTTAAATTATGTTTATCCATGCAAACTCTCAATCCCATGGGGGAATTGTTGCTAATTTGATGTGGAAATTGGCCCGTTCCCAAATCCTTTGCAAGCTTGATGAAGATTGATCCACTTGGTGATGATGAATAATGTGCTTCCTTGATGAAATCTACAATAACCTAGCTATGATGATGGAAAATGCTATGGAAATGGATGAATTTTCTCTAAATGTGAAGATAGTAACTTTTCTCTAAGTTGTGGATCCAAAATGAGAAGAAAAGCCTTCTATAAATTGAAGAACAAGATGGAAGTGTTGTGCCCTTAACACACACACCCCATTTGGAATAGGGGCCCTCTTTTCTCTTTTGCCTTTCCATGTCATTTTTGTCACCACCTCATTTTGCATGACCTCATTTTGGTGTCCTGGGTGGTCAACACACCTCTGAAGTCTCATATTAAGTTGACCATGTTTCACCCCTTCAATTTTGTCAAGTCCTAGTGCCTTGCAAAGTCTCCTTGGAAGTTTTCCTCTACTGGTGGCCTTGGAGCCCTCTGGGCCTACCCCTCTAAGTTTCCTTGGCCAGGTTTCCCCTTTGAATTTGTTGTTCTGAACAGTGGGAAGCTTTCACCTCCCCAGGCCCTGAGACCCAGCTCCCTATTCTCCATCCAGTGAAAATTGTAAAATTTCTTGGTTGCTTTCAAACCCGTTGGGCCCGACCCTTTGGACTTCCACTCCCAAAATTCTATGCAGACTTCACTATTCCCGATGACAAATTGCTGATGAAATTCCACCTCCCCAAGCCCTAGGTTTCCCTTCACCACTGATGGTTTCTGAGCTAAATTTCCAAATGGCGAATCTATGGTAGAACTCCATCTTTCAGTCCCCAAGGTCCCCTCAGCCGTCAGTTTGCAAAATGAATCTTAAACGACTGCCACCTTATAGAATTCTGATCCTCAGACCTCGGAGCTCCCACCGCTGTCTGTGAATTCAAATCCACCAACCATATGCCTTGCTGTACTTGCATTTAATGAAGCCATTAATGGCAGTGGGAGTATAAATATCTTGCCCAACTTGTCATTTTCACTTGTCAAGGTTACAGAGAGAGATCAAAGTGCTTGCCAGAGAGGATCATTGTCTTTGTCGATCATCGCCCTTGCACCCATTTCCATACTTGCTGATCGTTAATGGATTTCACGCCTTGCCACATTGGGTGTTTGAGGTAGGTTTACCGTTTTCCCTCTCAAGATATTTTTATGATTTTAAAACCTAAAGTGATGAACCCAGGTTAAAATTACACTTAAAAGATAAAACATAAGGCAATGCATAAAACCCATATTTTAGAATCTTCAAGAAACCTCCTTCGCACCCCAGAGGATTGATCCAGAACTTTACCTATGCAGGATCATTCTTCGTGTAGGGGTATTCCCCTCCCCTAGGCCTAGATCATTGGGTTTCCACTTGTGGTTCACCATTCGACATCACAAAGTTAAAGTCTAAAAAATTGACCTCCATTTTGGCCTCCCAGGGCTGTGCCCCTGGAAATCCACATCCAAGATTCCGCCAAGTTCTCACCATTCTCGAACGGTGAGGGAACCATGTCCTCCCACCTCCTGGACCCCAAACCTCCTTTTTTATTCATTCCTACCCTGAAACCCACCTTCTGGCACCTCACTAGGTCTTGATTTGTGGACCTCCATCTGTGGACTTTAGCGAGAGCTTCACCATTTTGAACGGTGATCTATTGGCGCCTTCCTGCCTCCTGAGTCTCGAGCAACCTTTTACTGCAAGGGTTCCAAAGTGTCAAACCTTAGCATCCCTTCCCTTGCTAGGCCCTACCCTCTGGAACTCCATTCTAACTTTGTTGTTCCTAACATCAAACCTTTGCCAGAACTCCGCCCTTCAGGTCCCGTAGTCCCCTCAGCCGTCTGTAAGAAAGATAAATTTCAAATGGCCACCACCTTGCTCCTTTCTGGCCTCTAGGCTCTACCTTCTTGGTCACCAAGAAAACTTTACGAAGAAGATCAAAGTGCCTAACCTAAGTGTCGGGTCTGATCCACCAGGCCACCCCCTCTAGACTTTCATCTAACATTCGTCGTTCTAAATGGTGAAAGCACAACGGTTTCCTGGCCCCTCAGGCCTAGGAACTTTAATAACTAGAAAATATCGGCTGCCCTTGGACCCTCCAGGTCCCAGACCCCAAAGTTCCATCCCTGAAACTCTGTTTCTTCCTGGTCTTTCCAAATAGCCAACTCTGAACTACTTTCCAGCCTTGTACCTCTGGATGCTCCTAAAACGATCCAAATGACCTCAAATTTGAAATCTGATCTCAACCCATGTGCTCAAATTCGGCCCTCTTCCTTACAAGCCTTTTAAACCATCAAAATTCAGTTGGGAGAAGTCCCCTAGATCATTCTACCCATTTTCCCTTTCAAAACAACATTCCTTCCAGGGAAGTCTGAGCCTTCGAGCCCAAATTTTTTGAAATCCCTCAATTAAAAGACTAATAACATCTGCAAGTAGAAGTATCATCTTATGAATGATAAATTGTTTAAATTTGACTTCATCCATTGGATTTTAACTAACATCAAAGCTTTCATGATTGGCTATACTGACTATGCCTTTTATCACAGGATATGTGGAATCAGGTGCAAGACCCTCGGAGGGGATAGTGGACAAAGGAAAGAAGTTAGGAAAGACTCCTCATGGAAAGGAGAACAAAGACTAGATGAAGTTCTAGTTCCAAGGTGAACCTCTACGATCAAAAACCACCATGGACTGGAAAGAAATAATGGATACCAATATTGGCCAAGTTGATATTGATGAGTTTACACAAAGGGTTAGAATCAATCTGACAACCAAGAACACCAAGCTGATTAGGAAAAGCGGAATTGCAAAAGCTATGGGATTTCCTCCATCTCTCATTGCCCTTGAGCTAGTCATAGCTTGTCGGTAGGCTTATCAAACCGAGACGAAGACCATAATTGACAGGAATGGTAATATTCTTCCAGACATGTCAGCTGAGGGAATTATAAAGACCTTCCACATTCCCACTTTTCAAGAAATGGAAACACCTACCATAGAGGAATGCAAGGCAGCATGGGATGACAACCTGACGGGCTGCAAGAAGTTAATAAATTAGTATTGGCTTAAAGAAAAATGGGGTAGTGTTGTGAAGGATCCTCACAAACTCTTTCACAATGGTTTCCATGAAGATTACCATGACTTGTTGATGATGCTAAGCATGGTGATGGGTCTTCCTACTGCTACCTTCTTTCAGGAATGGATGGTGTACTTCATTGAACAGATCCTTTGCAGGAATGAGGACATCACCACAAAGTCCTCATTCTACTAGGGAGGTATAATAAGTAATTGCTTCCATGAGCAGTTCATCAATGTGAAGAAGAGTTCCAAGTTCTACATGACCTCATATCTCATCTACTCCTTGAAAGACCATAGATAGTACAATGGGTTGTTTGTGGCACCCAATGAAGAGCAGGGTCAAAAATTCAAAGCCTATGACAGGTATCCCCAGCTCCAGTACTAAAATTTCAAGAGAGAGTATTGCAGGGTCAACGATGCCTTCATTGGCCATATCATCAGGATGATTGCCGAGGATTTTGAGAGAAGAGTCTCCTGTAGTGCTGAGGTCTTCTTGAAGTAGTACACGTTCCTTTTTATTTAATATCTAAAGTTCACATACATTCGCACCCAGGGCTTCATGGAAAGGCCAAATAAGCTGCCCTGATACCCTAATGACTGGTTCATCCTATTGGAACTTTCTCGACAACTCTAACAAATATAGTCAGTCCTCACTGGAAAACACTTGGCAGGGATCTCCTATCCCTTGACACTTGGGCAAATAATGTATAAACTACAAACTTCCCAGTGCACTGAGAACTCTGAGAAAGAATTGAAAGATTATCATTTTCACCTACACACTGCTTGCCTATGAATGGACCCATATGGACATGTAAGGAAGGCACTAGGGTCAGGGTTCACCCATCTACATCATATCGAAGACTTCTGGGCAGATTTTCAGGATGATAAGGAAGTGCGTGCAAGGCACTATATGCAAATGACTGCATATTTCATAAGAAAGGTGCAACCATTTCCAATACCAAATCAAGTCGAAGAGGATGAAGGCACCATATTGGACCCCAGATATCCTGCAGTTGCCAATTTTCCACTGCCAATAATAGACTGGGATGAGTAGGAGGTTGATGAACTTGACATTATAACCAAGCTGATCATGGCCCATACCAAAGAGTGGGTGGATGGACAAGTGGCCCAACTAAAACAACAAGGGGTGGTCTTGACATACGAAGGGATCAAAAGTGAGCCAAGTTCCACAGAGGATGCTGCTGCCACTACTTCAATGTGTGGGACATCCAAGTCTCCTCCAGTCACCAGATCCAAGAAGAGTAAAGAGATGGAAATGGAGCAGTCTCCTAATCCCAAAGTTTATACAAGGAAAGATCCAGGGGGCTCACCCTCCAAAAGACTCAAGCAAATAGGAGGCACGGTGGAGTATCTCATAATCCAAGAGGAAGAAGCAAAAGGTATAGATCAATTAAAACCTCTTTTGGCTCTCCCTATTTTGACTACCCCATCATCTACCTCTCTAGCCATGATCACCACATCCCCACCAGTAGTGGACATCTCTATCCATCTTTCCCCTTCACCTCCAATCGAGCCCGTGATAATAATTGACTCTTCCTCCACCGTGACTACTCCTCCTTCCTCCGTTGCAATGTCACCCACTACATCACTCCCATTAGTTGTAGTGGCTGCACCAATGCCTGCTTCCACCTTGCCTAAGGCCTTCTCGAAACATATGAAAAATCTCCCCTCTGAGCTCTCCCAGATCCTTATGGATCCCACTCTTCAAGTAGCCCTAGCATAGGTCCTCGCTACTGCTAAACCTTCGTAGCCTCTGACAGGGCCACCGACTATGGAAGCCACCATGTTGATTTTTGAGGAGTGGGAGAGGCAAGAGAAAGAAGCCTCAAGGCCATTTGAAGAAGACGCTGATGAATACCATGAACATCTGGAGTATGAACATCAAAAAATCGACAGGGTGACCTACGAGGAGGAAGGAACGAGCTCCTTAGAGAGTGGAGATGAGGAGGATGATGCCGGTGCTAAGGTCATCGTGCAAACCTTTGACAACGATCTTGAAGAAGAGATGGCTCGACAACTGAAAGGTATTGAAGAAGAGGTAGAAGGGTTGCCTCTTAGGGAAGGAAAGCAACAAGAAGATAAGCTTGAGGGTGAGGCTCAAACTGTCAAGAGCCTCGAAATTGAGCAGCCCAAGGAGCACATGCATGAGATTGAACAAATTGAAGAAAACAAAAGGGAAGGAAATGGAAAAGGAAGAAATTCCCCAACAACAATTATCTACCAAGCCTCCTATTAAGTGCCTTATCTTCATTCAGGACTTCGATGAAGAAGAAGGAGATACTGCTAAAGCGGAAGAAAGGTCCCAAGGATATAAGAAAATAGAGGTCTTAGCCAAGGAAGGCATAGGTGATCATGAATCACCTAAAGGAAAGGTCGCTATGCCTAAATGGTTGGAAAGACAGCTGGAAAAGAAAACCCCCACACCAAAAGACCCGAGAGCAAAACTAGAGGCTATCTTAGCTCGAGCACAGATCACAACTAGAAAGAAGAAGAAGCCTAAGATTAGATCTAAGGTAACAATGGATACTTTTGGGTCCCAAGCTGTGTAGATAGCAACGCCAGTGGTGGGATAGGAGGGAATAAGCTACAACAACTCTACCATTGATCTAGGAACTACTACCAAAGAGCAGAAGGTGGGGCATCTTAACTAGTCAGTGGCTACAGTGGTGCACTTGATAAAGCAAGACAAGGTCTCAAAGGATGAACTCAAATCACAAGTAGCCACCTTGACAAATTACATCTAGCAGTGGTCTTCAGTGGATGACCTACCTACCACATCCATTGCTCTACCCCAATTGCTATCCAAGGAACAAATTGACAAGTTGGAAAGAAGAAAGAACTTGGAGAAGACTACAGAGAGCTAGTTCTGGTAGGTCCTGTATGTCAAAAACATGGGTATTAGCTGGGCTATTAAAATGGCCAACAAGTTCTTGGATCTAAAATAGTCTTTGGAAAGCACAAAGAAGCTCTGCACCAACTTCCCTACAACATATGACTCCACCTATCCAAAGATTGAGGCTATCCTTCAGTTGCCAAATCCCACGTGGGAGAAAGAACTTGCATTCAAAAGCGATGACCACTGGCTGATGGATGTGTGGTGGTGGGATTTTTACAACAAGAAAGAAAGCTTGGAGTAAATGATAAGTAGAGTGGATCTAGACATCGAATGGATTAAAGAAATTAGGGTGGAATGCACTCGATATCTCAAGCTGATTACAATGTATGACATGTGCACAGTGCAGATGGATCCAGAAAAAGTAAAACCTTACTTTCAGAAGAAAATGGAGGAGGGGATGTCTAGTGAAATAATAGTGGAATTCATGAGTTTCACCACCTGTGCCTTCAATCAATCAGAGCTATTCATAGATCAAGGCATAAAGTATGATGAGGACTAGAAGAGTCTTGAAGATAATGTGAAAGAATGGAGCTACCAGATGCTGTAATATGAGATCATTGAGGTAGACAAACTCCAGCCAGTCATTCTAAAATTCATGGAACATAAAGCTCCAAAGAAGCGAGAAGACAACCCTGTCATCAATGAAGAGCCCCCAGAAGAGTAGCTATAGCAAAAGAGCAATTAGCAAAAGACAGTGCTATAGTTCCAACACTAAAGGACAAAATAGGGAAGGAGATAAGAATGTAATTTTAAATTGTAATATATTGTGGGTTGATGAAACCCTATTTTGTAGTGAATCTTGGCCACACAATGAGAATTAATCTTGTCCATTCACTTAACTATTTGGGCACTATAAATAGGGGTCTCCTCTCATTTGCAAAAGGGGGAGTTGAGTTGTTGTAAAGACATGTTGCTGAAATTTCTAATGAAAATACATTGACTTAGTGCATTTTCTAGTTTGTTCACATGTTTCATGGTTCAATCTCCATTGTTGGATGCTTTACTTAGATTTATATTGTTGTTTTAGTCAGCTGTGTTCTTGATTTGGTAGATTTTAGAAATGTTGTTATGTGGTTGTGAAAATTCCTACTGTGTAGATGTCTTCTTAGTCCATACTTTTTGATGTTTGCTGTTGGTAGATGGCTATGTAAAGTTAGTATGGGATTAAATTCAAAGTTGATCCACACTTTTATCTTTATTCATGCATGTAGATGGTGAATGGAAGGTGAAATATCTACAAACTAAGAAGATAGCACAAACTTCATGAGACTGTGAGATTTCTAGTTAAGTGAAATATTGTTTTGAGGAAGTTGTCCATTATAGGAACTCCATGATCATTGTTCATAGTTAGTTGCAGGTCCAAGAACCTTTCATCTCCCCTGCTCTTTTTCCTATTTTTAAGAAATAGCCCATGTCAAGGTTCATTGCACATTGTAAAGTCAAATTTGAAGAAACATCAAAGTTTTGGACCGCTGTCTGAACCTACAACAAAGTGAAACTTGACCCCTATCTTAGAAACTTTGGATTTGAAGATCTACCTCATATCCAGCTATGTAATTCTGCCCTATGATTACCAACAAAATCACATAAAATTGGTTGAGGAGTTCCATGCAAGTAATGACCTGACACTCGAGAGACCTTGGGGAGATTTTTAGCAACTTGCTATTAGAGATTTCCCTTCAAGAGAGGTAGTGCACCTTGTGAAGTTGGGTTGAATTGGATCATTCTCCCCAGAAAGATTCCAAAGTGATGCAGAGTAAGGTGGAAACCTTCTCAAAATGACTCACAAATTAACATCACATTAATTTCAAAATGGGTTTCAAAGAACTCGTCAAAATTCCACCATATAGCATGTCCTCCCTTGTAGCATAGGCAACCTGGTTTAAGCCACTTTACACTCAAACTTTCTGAAACACTTAAAAAATAAAATATGGATTGAGATACCCTTTTAGGGCCTACACAACATATCTAAAAACCAATAGTGATTATTTTGGACCAACATATACTTTCAATACACCTACCCTGCTCAAGGCTACTCAATTAGCCTACTTTTACAAAGAAACCCCTCTCTAACCTTACCCATTGACTATGAAACTTTCAAAAGTGTCTCAAATTTTCTCAAAACCAAGAATTTTCAAGGTCCTAACCTTCTATGACACATCTAAGATCCTTGATCACAAAATCCTCCATAAAATGCCTCAAAACTAGGGCTTCTTGAAAACTAACCTTCCAATCACTTCCAAAACCTGTTTATTGAACCTACACCATTAGGACAACATATTTAGACTATCCCAACTCAAAAACATACCCATCCTTTAGGTAGATCTTCTACTGCTATACCCTAGCCTCCATTTTCAAGCACTTTTCACTGTCAAACTTTGGTGTACACCCTGAATTTCCTCCTTCCTACACATTAACTAGTTATATTTGTATGAGACATGTTAAATAGGATCCATTTCACAAGTTTCATTCATAAAATCTCATGAAATGGATCATTACTTCAGGATGACTCTCAAAATCAATGAAAAAAATAGAGTTTTCCTAAGGACAATCAATATATTATCCAAAGAAATTGTTATTACTACTTATCAAGATGTGCAAGAGGTTAAATACATGTAAAATCAAGTCCCTATATCATCTAATAGAACATTACATCAAAAGGATTCAAAGAATTATCATAAGAACTCAAGAAAATGCAATAAAACTATGTTTTTTCACTATTTCCATAAAACAGTCCATACAGTCACCTCTCCACACGCCCAACCTCCATAAAAATGATTAATTTGGCTTTGTATATTCTTTCCCCAACTTCTCTAACCATTTTGGATTGATTAGGTTACATAAAAGTGATTAAAACTCCTAAAGACTAGTTACCTGCCCAAAGTGGATTTTCAAATATTTGAATTTCCAAACTTACATTTTATTGTTTCCTACTAACTAGAAACATTGAAAACTATTAAATTATTATTTTTCAACCTTATTTGACACCATTAAAACATTATAAACCTACCTAACCTCCTAGAACATGACTGTCCCATTTATATTGCATTTTGGTCCTAGGGTCCTTATCAGGACCCTTAGGACAATTGACTCTCTTATTACATTTATCCATGCCAAATGACATTATAGGCTTCAAGACATCATAGTTGATGCTTTGGAATGGTTGACAGGTCTTCCTGACCCTTGTAAACTCCTAGCTCTTGAACTAACCCCTAAGGACCTTGGGTGCTCCTACACCATTCTCCCCAAGAAGGAAAAATTTCTTGCCCCAAGAAGTATTCCACATGTTGCCACCAGAAGACCCCTGGCTCCTGGATGTTTGCACCCTCAAATGATAGGGCATGTAATCTCCCAAAGTCATTGTCTTCCTCTTCTACCAATTTGCACTCTTAACAAAATCAAAACATGGATTAGTGTGTCCTCTTGGCTGTTTAAGATCAGTTTGTCCCTGTACCCTATTTCTGCCTTCATTCCCTTGATTTCTTCGTGAAAGGATACCATCACTATCACCCTCAACTATATGGAATTCAATATTCCCCACCTTAATATTTTCCAAGTCCCAAAAAATTTGGTTTTTAGGACTGTATCCTTCACAACCCTGCTACAACTTGTCTTTTGTCAACCTACCAATGTCTTCCCCTATCTCACCCTACTTATTTACTTGCAAATGTTTCTCAAAATAGATCATAAAACTTTCATTTGACTGCTGCAAAGGCAAAGGCACTAATTTGTATCTAACATCTCCTTTATGCACCAAATATGTATTATGGAATCCATCATGCAATGTCCTTCTAGCATACTGCCATGGTCTCCCCAAGATGATATAACCACAAGTCATTGGAATGACATCACAAATCACCCTATCATGATATGATCCAATTGAGAAATCTAAAAAATCTCTCTTACCAATGCCTACATGCTATCCTTGAGTTACCCAAGTGGCCTTGTATGGAGTAGGATGATCAAATGTTTCAATCCCTAACTTGGTTACCATATCAACTAAAACTAAATTGATATGTGACCCTGCATCTATGAGCAATCTACAGATCTTACCATGACTCAAACAATTTTTCTTGAAAATAGTTACCTTTGGTTCTTGATGAAGTCTTTCTCCTTGCTTGACCATAAGAAACTCACCATCAGTCACAGGGTCTACCATGAATGTTTTTTATTCTTCCTTTTTGTCCTCTTCTTCTTGTACCAAGTTAGCTCTCCTATCTCTTCCCTTATTAGCTTGTTCCCATTTAGGACACTTGAAGGAAGGATTCCCTAGTTCATTGCAATTGAGACATCTATCTATGAATGGTCCTCTACCTTGTCCAAATCTACCTCCTCCTCTTTGATCAGAAAATACCTCTTTGCCTTTGTCATTGCTTCTCTTGTTATTGTTGCCTTGTCCTTGCTCTCTATTACTTCTACCCCTATTTGAACTACCTCCTCTTCCACCATTGCTTGACCTTTCTTGTTTCCTCTTCACCTTTTCTTCTGGTCTAATGGCCAACTGAAAACATTCTCCCAATTTCCTTGGCAATTCCAAACCAATCTCATCTTGTAGATTATACCTCAAGCCATTAATATACCTAGCTATTTTCTCATCCTGTTCTTCATAACCTCCTCTAAAACTAAGCTTGTGAAATTGCTCAATATAGGACATAACATCCAAATCCTTTTGCTTTAAATTCTACCTCATCCTTTTCACATGAATGGTATAATTAGTTGGTAGGAACTGCTCTTTGACCAAACTCTTCATCCTACCCCATGTAGAGACTTTTTCCAATCCTCTAGCCATCCTATCATTCTAAAAATTAGTCCACCATGTCAATGTTATGCCTCTCAACTTGGTTTTTTCAAACCTAACCTTCCTCTCTTCATCCATCTCCTCAAACTCAAAGTAGTTGTCTAAGGCATCAAGCCATCCTAACACCTCTTCACTATCCATCTTCCCTTGATAGATAGGCAAATCTATGTGACTCTTTCCTCCATGACCTTGTACTGCCTTTAATAATCTCAGTAACCTCCTTTCCTCAGGGTCCTCTATCTCATTTGCTTGTTATTCCTAATTTACCCTCACATGCTCTTCATCTTCATCATTGTCTTCTTGGTCTTCTTGGTCTTCCTCCAACTCCTCTCAAGGTTATTTATCCTTGCTTGCATGGTCTCTCTCTCCCTTCTCCATTGCATTTCTTCTCTTGCTCTGGACTACTCTCTTGCTGCTTCTTGTTCCCTTCTTTCTCTTCTCTCCCTTTCCAAGATTTCCTTCAACTCCTCCAAATCTCTTGCCTATTGATTTTTTGGTGCCATTGCTATTTCTCCAATCCCTAAAGGACCTACTCACTGCTCTGATACCACTCTGATGTAGAGGGATGTGGAGACCTTCTCAAAATGACTCACAAATGAACATCAAATCAATTTCAAAATGGGTTTCAAAGAACTCATCAAAATTCCACCATATAGCATGTCCTCCCCTGTAGCATAGGCAACCTGGTTTAAACCACTTTACACTCAAGCTTTCCAAAACACTTAACAAATAAAATATGGATTGAGATACCCTTTTAGGGACTACACAACATATCTAAAAACCAATAGTGATTATTTTGGACCAACATATACTTTCAATATACCTACCCTGCTCAAGGCTACTCAATTAGCCTACTTTTACAAAGCAACCCCTCTCTAACCTTACCCCCTAACTATGAAAATTTCAATAGTGTCTCAAATTGTCTCAAAACAAAAAATTTGCAAGGTCCTAACCTTCTATGACACCTCTAAGATCCCTGATCACAAAACCCTCCATAAAATGCCTCAAAACTAGGGCTTCTTGAAAACTAACCTTCCTATCACTTCCAAAACTTTTTTATTGACCCTACACCATTAGGAAAACATATTTAGACTATCCCAACTCAAAAAAAAACCCCTCCTTCAGGTAGATCTTCTACTGCTATACCCTAGCCTCCATCTTCAAGCACTTTTTACTGTCAAACTTTGGTGTACACCCTAAATTTCCTCTTTCCTGCACATTAACTAGTTAGATTTGTATGATACATGTTAAATAGGATCCATTTCACAAGTTTCATTCACAAAATCACATGAAATGGATCATTACTTCATGATGACTCTCAAAATCAATGAAAAAAATAGAGTTTTCCTGAGGACAACCAATATATTATCCAAAGAAATTGTTATTACTACTTATTAGGATGTGAAAGAGGTCAAATACATGTAAAATCAAGTCCCTAGATCATCTAACAGAACATTTCATCAAAAGGATTCAAAGAATTATCATAAGAACTCAAGAAAATGCAATAAAACTGTGTTTTTTCACTATTTCCAGAAAACAGTTTGTACAGTTACCTCTCCACATGCCCAACCTCCGTACAAATGATTATTTTGGCTTTGTATATCCTTTCCCCAACTTCTCTGACTGTTTGGGATTTATTAGGTTACATAAAAGTGATTAAAACTCCTAAAGACTAGTTACCCGCCCAAAGTGGATTTTCAAATATTTGAATTTCCAAACTAACATTTTATTATTTCCTACTAACTAGAAACATTAAAAAATATTATATTATTATTTTTCAACCTTATTTCAAACCATTAAAGAATTATAAACCTACCTAACCTCCTAGAATATGACTGTCCCATTTATATTGCATTTTGGTCCTAGGGTCCTTATCAGGACCCTTAGGATAGTTGACTCTCTTATTACATTTATCCATGCCAAATGCCATTATAGGCTTCAAGACATCATAGTTGATGCTTTGGAATGGTTGACAAATCTTCTTGACCCCTGCAAACTCCTGGCTCTTGAACTTACCCTTAAGGACTTTGGGTGCTCCTGCACCACAAAGAGTTCTACGGTCAATGCCAAACAAGGGAGAATTCTAAGAATTACAGCCTCCTACAAGGGAAAAATGAACTAGGGGGAGCAACGTTGCTTCTTCCCCTTACTCCATTCCACCCAATTTCCTTCCATCTTCACCCTCATTCGGTTTGTGTCCACCCGCCACCCAACCGCTTGAAACTGCATTTTCACTCACCCTCTCCGACAGCCAGGGAATTGCTTCTCTCTCGACCCTTCCAACCCAAGGTATAGTCCAAACAACTACAACTTAGGTGCAGTCCCAGTCTGCTATTCTATTGTGGGTGCAATCCCAAATTTTTGACCCTCAATAGAGAGTATCACCTCTGCCTCCCACCATGGCTTGATTGTCACAAAATCCTTTGTTGATACATTTCGTTGCTTACCATGATATGCCCAAGAATCTGGAGGACTTGTTTTCAAAATTTAATCCTTGTGATCCGCAGAGAATAGCTGAAGAACACATTAAAATATTTGAAGCAACAGTTACCGAAATGCAAGTCAACCATGAGGATGTTGCATGCCACCTTTTTCCACATTCGTTGGGAGAAGAAGCCTTCTATTGGTACATCAATTTTCCTAGGGGATCTGTTACTTCATGGAACCTAATGAAGAATGCTTTCCTGCAAAAATATAAGATCCCAATCAGCGCTTCAGAGTTGTATAGGCAGTTTATGTCCATTTGGAGGGAAGTCAATGAACCCATTGGGTCCTTTAATGACCACTTTCATCATGCCTTCACAAGGCTTTAAGACTCATACCTTCATAATGATGTCGTAGCTCTCCCAGTTTATTATGCAAAATTGGACAACTTTACATCCACTTTGGTCAAGAGGATGCATCCACCACCTGCTTCATTAGTGATAGCCTATATAGAGGTTGTTATTGCCAGTGCAGATTTGGGACAACATGTGTCTAGCCTGCTGCCCTCTTTGGGACCAATAGCCCACCCAATCTAGATTCAAGGGCTTAATCAGGAATTTTCTCATCAAACCCCTCTTATGAACTAGATACCTCAACTTCCCATTGTTCCACACCTAGGACAACCACTGAATTATGCACCTCTCGTGCCTTCCTATTTATATCCTCAACTACAACACAACTATCCTCAAGCTGCCCAACAACAATAGGTGTATTCTCAGCAGCCCCATGCACCATTGTACCTACCAGGGCCAGACTTTCCTCCAGCACATCAAAATTAGTCGGAAACCCTGCCCGTCTTTCTCCAAAATCTGGCACCGCAGCCAAGCAACACTACTAAGAAAGAAAAATTAGAAGACCTGACAAAGATGATAAAGAAAATTTCCATAGAGATGATGCACTTAAAAAATTAGAATAATCAGTTATAGGCATCCCAGCGTAACCTCTAGGCTAATTTTAATTGGGATAACCAAGACAATAGGGACAGTAGGGACAACCAAGAAGCAAGCACGTACCTCCTCTGGGAAGAATTATGATAGAGGACAAAATACTAATCAAAGTTTTGAAAGGATACATTCTCAGAGATAGAATCTTACATGGAATACAAGGCCCAATAACAGAGGTGTCCCTACTCCTTTTTGACCAACCAGCTAGAAATGAAAAGATGACTAGTGGAGTATACCTTGCCAAGACAACTTTGTCCGGATGGTGCCAAATTCACAAAACTAGCAGGCACTCTGAGTTGGATTGCCCTAAATTCTAGATGGTTATTGAAATATTCTAAGTAGAAGTACAAAATGTAGTTGATAGTGTCAGCTATAGAGACATCGTCCCATCTGAGCCATATGATTCCTCATGTCTTGTGGTCAATCAAGCGTCGTTTCTGTGGGGTGACTACAACAAGCCCGAAGTTGAGAATGCTTCCATTAGGAGTGAAGAAGTGTAAGAGGTAAGTAACGAACAAACTTTGGCTTAGCTTTTTGATTTTGTAGACAATGGTCCACTAGATGAAGAAGAAACGTACATAGATGAGGTCCACATGTTCTATCAAAGATCAACTCCCTACTTCCTCAGAAATAGGTAGGCAGGTGGACCCTTTACAACCTCTACTCCACCGAACAATTTTTCTACCCCACCCAACCTTAATGCCAGCAACAACCCTAGACTTTCCCATGTACCCACTTGATATCTTAACAAGAATGGGCCTCAAAATCAGTAGCAGAATCAACCTCAAGGCCAACCCCAAAACCAGTTGAGTCAAACAAAAGTCCAATCTCCCAAATCTGCAGTAGGTCAATCCTTTGGCTCTGAGATTGAGCAGATGGGAGAGTATGTGGTAGAAGAGTTCAAGAAAGTAAAAATTAGTTTGTCCTCCTTTGAAATACTCAAGGTCCCCGCCGTGAGGCATGCTTTCTTTAGGGTACTCAATGGGACCCCATCCTCCAGCACAACACATGAAATATCAGCCAAAAGAATCACCTTTGAAGAGCCTAGGGGAGAACCTATGATATAGGATAATACTGGGAAAAGGAAGGATGTCCCCTTAAATCAGTCTATGAGAAAATGACTAGAGAAAGAACTAGACCAGAACAATAGGTAGAGTTCTAAAGATCAGCCATCTAGGCAGACCAAAGATAAAGCTAGTGATAAAAATGGGGGTTAGGTAGCTCACATAGACATGCCTACGGGCATCTTCCAAGGAAGGTTGGAAACTCCCCCTTTCCTTACCACCATTCAAATATTTGGGAAAAACTTGCATAGCTGCCTGCTTGATTCTGGGGCATCTGCTAATGTTATGCCTTTGGCAGTATCTAACACCCTTGGAATTACTCCCACACCTTCAAGAAGGAAAGTGACCCAAATGGACAAAATAGAGATCAAAATTGTGGGAGAAATAAATCAGATCTTGATCCAAATTGCTATAGACTTGAGGATACAGCAAGTCATTGATATTCAAGTGGCTAACATTCCTGATGCATATGGGATCATCTTGGGGAGAGAATTCACCAAGGCATTGAATGGATATATTGCTACGGACCTTTCTCGCATGTAGCTACCATGGAAGGGGCTACCAAACCAAATATGTATTAACCGCGAGCCTCGTATGAAATATATGATCACGAAATACAATAATCTCAACGAAGTGTTGTTTGTTGAGATAGAACTAGGAAATTACTATCCATTTGCATGCCAAAATGAATTCGAGCCTCAGGAAGAATGCACTTTCGAAGTACTCTTAGTGTTGTGCAGTCCTCCGACTGATTTTATTCAAATGCCCTAGAGTATGGAGATTCTAGTAGAGTTAGATGACAAACCTGATGAAGGTGACAACTGGGGACTACTCAGTGGTTTCCAGGAGTTCATAGAAAAGTGTGCAAGGGATTAGCTCAACTTGGGTGCTCGAATGAATTTCTAGGACCTCTTATTGCTGAATTGGTACAGGATTCACAATATTACCCACTCCAAGCTTGATTGTTGCTTATGTCAAATAGCTATGGAGCATGTTAAAAAATTAGTTGTCCTCGAGAAGGAAACACCAAATGAGGTACTGACAGAACCACCCATTGTTCAACACACTGGGATAAAAGATTCTCCTAAGATTATGAAGGAAACCACCTAGCCAAAAGGAGGTAAAAGCTTAGTTGGACCCGAAGTCAAAGAACTTTCCAAATTCTAGATGCTTCGATTTGATGGATCCAAGTCAAAACAAGGAGTTGGTGTTGGGTTCAAACTCATTAGCCTAATGGGTAAGACCTTTCTTGCTTCCCATAGATTGTAGTTTTATTGTACCAATAACATAGTAGAATATGAGGTGTTAGTCCATGGCCTTCTCATGGCCTTGAAGAAGAATGTCAAAATGTTGCAAGTTTTTGGGGATTCTGAACTCGTAGTTAAACAAGTTAGAAAATTATACTCCTGCCATGATAGAAGACTTGAAAACTATAGGCATAGGGTTTGGGATCTCCTAGAAGGCTTAGATGCATTCAATATACACCTGATTCCCCTGCTTAGAATCATACAGCAGATGACTTGGCTCAAGCAGCCAACACTTTGCAGCCCCTCTCCTTGTCCGAGCTTAAGAAATTTATAGTTGAGTTGACATCTATGCCATCAGTCCTAAATAATGTCACTCATATTTAGGTCTTCAATGATGACAATCATATTCTTGAATTCATCACTAGTTCTAATGTCTTTGCAGCCCAGATAATTGATGGAGCTGATCCGCAAGAAGCCAAATTGGACATAGACGGAGTCATTAACCTCAAAACCAACACGATTCCTAGGGGCATGGTTTAGCTTGAGAACATATTTGATTTGGATCATATCATAAACCAAAACCAGCAAACAAAGAAGGAATCCATAAGCAACCAGTGTGATGCTTACAACCTCGGGACAACCGAGGATATAAAAAATATTTTCATTGGAAAAGTATGCATGATCAAGGAAAAGAAGAGAATCATTGATGCATTGTGAAAGTATCCTGATGTGGTGGCATGGAGTTATGAGGATTTAAAGACTTATGATACCTCCATCATCAAGCATACCATCCCCCTCAAGATGGAAGTGAGGCCTTTTTGCCAACGACAACATCCTATTAATGCCTTGTTGGAACCCATCATTTACAAAGAAGTGTAGAAGTTGCTTTCGGCAAGGATTATCTTCCCAGTCAGGCATTCTACATGGGTGGATAACTTGGTCCCAGTCAGAAAAAAGAATGGAGAAATCAAGTTGTGTAGACTTCCACAATTTGAACAAAGCTTCGGAGAAGGACAACTATCTAGTGCCTTCATTGGATGAGGTGCTGCAAATCGTCAATGGCTCTCAAATGATGTATTTCCTTGATGGGTATTCCAGATACAACTAGGTGATGGTGCAGTATGAAGACCGTCATAAAATAGTGTTCACCGCTAAGTGGGGAACATTCGTTTATAGGAGAATGCCTTTTAGGTTGATTAACGTTGGGGCCACCTTCCAACATGCCATGGATATTGCCTTCAAAGATCTAATTGGTAAATGCATAATCATCTACATGGATGATTTAACTATGTTTTCTAAAGGGCGATTGATCATGTCCTTGACTTATGCAAAGTGTTTCAGAGGTGTAGGGAGTTTGGAGTTTCCTTTAACCCCAAGAAGTGCATTTTTGGCATACTGAGGGTAGATTGCTTGGACACATTATTTCATAATAGGGAATCTCCATAGACCCTGAATGTATCTAGTCTTTGCTGAAAATTGCACCCCTAGGCAACAAGAAGGAATTAAAATCCTTCTTCGGGAAGATCAACTTTGTCAGGAAATTCATCACGGGTTTCACAAAGATTGTTAAACCCCTCAATGCTATGTTAAAACATGATACCAAAGTTGAATGGACTCTCGAAGCCAAACAAGCCTTTGAAGAAATCAAACGGGCCATTGCTGAGGTGCCTGTACTAGTTAACCTGAATTATCTGAAGCCGTTCTATATCTACTCATTTAATTCAGAACATTTTTGTGCTAGCATTTTGACTCAGAAAGATGATGAAGGAAATGAGCACTTGATTACCTTTATGAGTTCTCCCCTAAAGGATGTTGAATTGCAATACCACAATGTAGAAAAGAAAGCAAATTCCCTCGTCAGAGGGGTAAATTTTTTTTGAAATTATATCCTTCGTAATAAAGTGTTTGCCATTGTCCTTGATCCAATAGTAAAAACACTGCTAATGCATAATGAATTGGGAAAATGATGAGCTAAATGGGTCACTCTGCCCCAAGAGTATGATATGGAAATCCAACCAATGAAGTTGGTGATGGGACATGCACTTACTCACACAATTCCTGAAGCAGCAACAAAAGTTGGACCCAAACTCATTGTGTAGTAGTACCAACTCGAGGATGTTTCCCTGGGATAATGGTACGAGAATGTTGTTTATTATTTATTGAACCAAAAATGTTCCCCTCACCTGTAGGGAGTCTAAAAGTGTGCTCTTAGATCTAAAAGCAATGGTTACATGTTGCAAGGGTCCATTTTATGCAAGAGAAATCATGAAGGCATTTACTTAAGATGCCCTGGTAAAGAGGAAGCAAACTGAGTCTTAAAAGAGTTTCATGATAAGTTTGACATTGGCCATGGATCAGGTCCCTCCACTGCACATCAAATATTGAGAGAGCGATATTATTGGCCAACTGTCTTTAAAGATGCTCATTGTCATGTTCACTCATGTCACACATGTTAGACAGCTGCAACAAAGGAGAAGAATGTTGTCCCACTGCAGCCTATATTGGAGGTAAGGTCATTCACACAATGGGGATTTGATTTCATCAGTCTAGTAAGCCCTCCATCATCCATGAGACACAGGTACATTCTTATCGCTATTGATTACTGCACTAGATGGACATAAGCAATCGTATGTAAGCAATGCACAATTGAAGTAGTTACTAACTTTTTGGAAAGTTTCATTTTAAATCACTTTGGTTATCCTTATGCACTAGTGTGTGGCAATGGACCTGCATTTAATTCATTAGAATTTTCTAGTTGGGCCTTCAATTATGGGATTGCCCTTAATTTTTCATCCAATTACTACCCCTAAGGCAATGGCCTAGCTGAATCTACAAACAAGAACCTAATCACGGTAATTAAGAAACTGTTAGACAGGAATCCCAAGGACTGGCATACCCATCTTTGTTTCACCCTTTGGGAAAACTACACTCACCATAAGGCTACCCTTGGTGATTCGCCATTCCATCTCGTTTATGGCCTAGAGCCATCTTTCCTATCCATCTAAAGATTTTCACTCTCTAGTTTATCAACGAATTTTATGAAGGGGGAGATTGTAGGGAAGCTAGGTTAGCTGAGCTCTTACATTTAGAAGAAGTTTGATACTATGCAATAGAAATTTTTTCCAAACATCAGGGTGTGGTTAAGAGATGGTTTGACCGCTGAGCTAAAATCAAGGCCTTTAGGACTACAGATTTGGTCCTGTATTGGGACAAGGCCCATGAAAGGAAAAGGGGACACAACAAATTCGACAAGCTTTGGCTTGGCCCCTTTCAAATAGTTAAAATTTTGGGAGACAATGCCTTCCACCTAAAGACCTTAACTGGTGAAGACGTCCCATTGCCAGTCAATGGGCAGCACCTGAAGCATTACTTCTAGGCTTGAGCTCTCTCGAGCTCTTCCTTGTAAATATTTGTATGTAGGTTAGAGTAGGTTGTCTTTTGGTTTTCTTGTGTCTTTCTAGTTCACATCATTTTGTTTGCTTGTTCCCTCAGCTATTTTTTTTTTAAAAGGGTGTTCTTTGTCCCCTTGTGGTGGTCATGCTCACTCAACGAATGGCCTGACTAGTTGGTCATCCTTAGTCTTCTCTAGGTAAGCATTCATTCCTGACTATTGGTCTTTGAAGGCTGCCTAGGAATGATTTTCTCATTTGAATTCTCCTTTAGAACTCGACCCTCGGTTGGATCTCTTTACATACATCTCAGATCTCACACAAAACACATATTAATCATTTCTAAAAGACTATACCATGGCTGCTATGACACCCTAGTAAGTAAAAAAAATTAAGTCTGCTCTAGTGACCATTATGGTCCCAAACCCATTGTAGGCTTCAATGCTTACCCGATCAAACAAAAGCTAAGTGAGAAAGTGGATATTGAAAGAAATATCAAAACAAAAAAGGAAAAAGAATTATGAAAACTAAGTGATTATATGGGTGTGCACGTAACTCTACCAGGGCTATGGACGCCTGATCGACAGTAGAGCAATATCCATGGAATTGTAGTGACAACTCTGTCGAGGCTATGGACACCTGAATGGTAGTGGAGCAATGTCCCAATTACTTTTGGTGTCGGGCAGTTTATGTAGCTTGCTCAATTGGATTAGCAACTGCTGGTCATAGTCCTGTGGAAAGGAATGAATTCACTACACACACTTCTAAGATGTCCTATAGGATGACCCAATTAAGGATCCTATTCTCCCATTTCACCTTTTGGAAGTCCACTCTTAGTCTGTGAAACCAAAGATTCTAATTCCTCGATGAATATTTATCTTTAGAATGCTTGGGAGTGTTCCCTGGTGGAGTTGCCATTTGTTGTGCCCTTAGCACACACACCCCATTTGGAACAGGGGCCCTCCTTTTTCTTTCACCTTGCCATGTCATTTTTGTCACCGCCTCATTTTGCATGCCCCTGTTTTGGTGTCTTGGGTGGTCAACACACCTATGAAGTCTCATCTTAAGTTGACCATGTTTCGCCCCTTCAATTTTGTCAAGTCTCGGTGCCTTGCAGAGTCTCCATGGTAGTTTGCCTCTGTTGGTGGCCTTGGAGCCCTCTGGGCCCACCCCTTCAAGTTTCCCTAGCTGGGTTTCCCCTTTGACTTTGTCATTCTGAATGGTAGGAGGCTTCCACCTCCCCAGGCCCCATGACCTGACTCCCTATTCTCTGTCCAGTGCAAATTGTAAAATTTCTTGGCTGCTTTCAAACCCGCTAGGCCCGACCCTCTAAACTTCCACTCCCAAAATTCCCGTATGGAATTCGCCGTTCCTAATGAAAAATCACTGACAGAACTCTGCCTCCCCAGGCCTTGGGTTTCCCTTCACCACCTATGGTTTCTGAGCTAAATTTCCAAATGGAAAATTTTTGGTGGAACTCCATCTTTCGGGCCTTGAGGTCCCCTCGGTCGTCGGTTTGCAAAATGAATCTTAAACGGCTACCGCCTTGCGAAATTCTGACCCTTGGACCCCAAACCTCTCGCCACTATCTGCAAATTCAAATCCACCAACCATATGCCTCATGATACTTGCATTTAATGAAGCCATTAATGGTGGTGGGAGTATAAATATCTTGCCCAACCTATCATTTTCATTTGTCAGGGTTGCAGAGAAAGATCAAAGTGTTGGCCAGAGAGGATCACTATCTTCATTGATCATCACCCTTGCACCCATTGCCATCACTTGCTGATCGTTAGTGGATTTCACACCTTGCCACATCGGGTGTCTGAGGTAGGTTTAACATTTTCCCTCCTAAGATTTTTTTATGATTTTAAAACCTAAAGTGATGAACAACCCAACTTAAAATTACACTTAAAAGATAAAACATAAGGCAATGCATAAACCCCATATTTTAGAATCTTCAAGAAACCTCCTTTTCACCCCATAGGATTGATCCAAAACTTTACCTATGCTCGGCCATTCTTCGCGTAGGGGCATTCCCCTCTCCTGGGCCCGAATCATCAGGTTTCCACCTATGGTTTTCCATTCGACATCACAAAGATAAAGTCTAAAAAATCAACCTCCATTTCAGCCTCCCGGGCCTGCACCCCTAGACTTTCGTGTACGGGATTCTACCAAGTTATTGCCATTCTCGAACAGTGAAGGAACCATGTCCTCCCACCTCCTGGACCCTAAACCTCCTTTTCTCATCTATTCCTGTGTTGAAACCAAACTTCTGGCACCTCACCAAGTTCTGATTTGTAGATCTCCTTCTGTAGACTTCTGCGAGAGCTTTGCCATTTTGAATAGTGAACCGTTGGTGCCTTCCCACCTCTCAGATCCCAAGCAACCTTTTCCTGCAAGGGTTCCAAATCATCAAACCTTAGAATCCTCACCCTTGTCGGGCCCTGCCCTCTAAAACTCCATTCGGACTCTACCGTTCCTGACATCAAACTTTCACCAGAACTCCACCCTCTGGGCCTCGTGGTCCCCTCAGCCATTTGTATGTAAGATAAATTTCAAACGGCTACCACTTTGCTCCTTTCTAGCCTCCAAGCTTTACCTTCCTACTCACCATGAAAACTTTACAAAGAAAATCAAAGTGCCTAACCTAAGTGTCAGGTCTGGTCTGCTGGGCCGCCCCTCCAGACTTTCATCTGATGATCACCATTCTAAATGGAGAAAGCACAATGACTTCCCAACCCCTTAGGCCTGGGTGCTTTAATAACTAAAAAATACTAGCTGCCCTTAGACCCTTTGGGTCCCTAACCCCAAAGTTTCATCCCTAGAACTCTGTTTCTACTCGGTCATTTCAAACAACCAACTCTGGATAGCTTTCTGGCCTTGTACCTCTGGATGCTCCTAAAATGATCCAAACGACCTCAAATTTGAAATCTGATCTCAACCCACATGCTCAAATTTGGCCATCTTCCTTACCAAGCCTTTTGAACCATCAAAATTTGGTCAGGAGAAGTCCCCAAGATCGCTCTACCTATTTTCCCTTTTAAAACAACATTCCTGCAAGGGAAGTCCAGGCCTCTGGGCCCAGATTGTCCGAAAGCCCTCAATTAAATGACTAATAACATCTGGAAGTAGAAGTATCATTTTATGAATGATAAATTTTTTAAAGTTGAATTCATCCATGGGATTTTAGCTAACATCAAAGCTTTCATGATTGGCTATACTAACTATTCCTTTGCTCACAGGATATATGAAATCAAGTGTAGGACCCTCAGAGGGGACATTGGATAAAGGAAAGAAGTCAGGAAAGATTCCTTGTGGAAAGGAGGATAAAGACTAGATGAAGTTCTAGTTCCAAGGTGAACCTCTATGATCAAAAATCACCACAGATTGGAAAGAAATTCCAGATACCAATATTGGCCAAGTTGATATCGATAATTTTACACAAAGGGTCAGAATCAACCTGACAACCAAGAATGTTAGGCTATTAGGCAAAGCGGAATCACAAAAACTGTGAGCTTTCCTCCATCTCTCATTTCCCATAGCTAGTCATGGCTTTTCGGTAGGCTTATGAAACCAAGACGAGGACCATAATTGACAAGGATGGTAATATTCTTATAGACATGTCAACTGAGGGAATCACAAAGACCTTCCACATTCCTACTTTTCAAGAAATGGAAACATCTACCATAGAGGAATGCAAGGTAGCATGGGATGACAACCCAACAGGCTACAAGAAGTTAATAAATCAGCATTGGCTTAAAGAAAAATGGCACAGTGCTACGAAGGTTCCTCATAAACTCGTCTGCAGTGATTTCCATGAAGATTACCATGACTTGGTCACAATTCTAAGCAAGGTGATGGGTCTTCCTACTGCTACCTTCTTTAAGGAATGGATGGTGTACTTCGTTGAATAGATCCTTCATGGGAATGGGGACATCACCACAAAGTTCTCATTCTATTGGGGAGGTATAATAAGCGATTGCTTCCATGAGCAATTCGTCAATGTGAAGAAGAGTTCAAAGTTCTATATGACCTCATATATCATGTACTCCTTGGAAGACTAGAGATAGTACAATTGGTTGTTTGTGATACCCGATGAAG
The DNA here is from genome assembly GCA_007258455.2 of Sequoia sempervirens. Classification (NCBI taxonomy): domain Eukaryota; kingdom Viridiplantae; phylum Streptophyta; class Pinopsida; order Cupressales; family Cupressaceae; genus Sequoia; species Sequoia sempervirens. The sequence continues at coordinate 419,079,937 of VDFB02193867.1, forward strand.
AGCAGGGTCAAAAATTGAAAGCCTCTGATAGGTACCCCCACCTCTAGTACCAAAAATTCAAGAGGGAGTATTGCAGGGTCAATGATGCCTTCATTGGACATATCATTAGGATGATTGTAGAGGATTTTGAGAGAAGGGCATCCCATAGTGCTCAGGCCTTCTTGAAGCAGTATTCCTTCCATTTTATTCAATATATGAAGTTCACATACATTTGCATCCAGGGCTTCACGAAAAGGCCAAATAAGCTGCCCCAAAACTTGAATGCCTGGATCATCCTTTTGGAACTTTCTTGATAGCTCCAATACATACAGTCGGTCCTCACCAAAAAACACTTGGTAGGGATCTCCTATCCCTGAACTCTTGGCCGAGGAATGTATAAACTAGAAAATTCCCAGTGCATTGGGAACTCTAAGAAAGAACTAAAAGATTATCATTTTCACCTACACACTGCTCGCCTATGAATGGACCCATATGGGCATGTAAGGAAGGCACTAGGGTTAGGGTTCGCCCATCTACATCATATCGAGGATGTTTGGGTAGATTGTCAAGATGAAAAGGAAGTGCGTGCAAGGCAATATATGCAGATGACTGTATATTTTATAAGAAATGTGCAACCATTTCCCATACGAGATCAAGTCAAAGAGGATGAAAGCACCGTAATGGACCCTAGATATCCTATAGTTTCCAATTTTCCACTACCAATAATAGACTAGGATGAGTAGGAGTTTGATGACCTCGACAGTATAACCAAGCCAATCTTGACCCATACTAAAGAGTGGGTGGATGGACAGGTGGCCTGACTAAAATAGCAAGGGGTGCTCTTGACATACGAAGGGCTCAAAAGTGAGCCAAGTACCATAGAGGATGTAGCTACCACTACTTCAACAGGTGGGAAATCCAGGTCTCCTCCAGTCACTAGATCCAAGAAGAGGAAAGAGACAGAAACAGAGAAGTCTCCTGATCACAAAGTTTATACAAGGAAGGATCCAGGGGGCTCACCCTACAAAAGAATTAAGCAAACAGGCGGCATGATGGAGTAGCCCATAATTCAAGAGGAAGAAGAAAAAGGTATAGATCAATTAAAACGTCTTTTGGATCTCCCTATTTTGACTTCCCTATCATCTACCTCTCTATCCATGATCACCACATCCCCACCGGTAGTGGACATCTCTATCCATCTTGCCCCTTCACCTCCAGCCAAGACCGTGATAGTAATTGACTCTTCCTCCAACGTGACTACTCCTCCTTCCTCCACTACAATGTCACCCACTACATCACTCTCATTAGTTGTAGTGTCTACACCAATGCTCACTTCCGCCTTGCCTGAGGCCTTCTCAAAACATATGCAGAATCTCCCCTCTAAGCTCTCCCAGATCCTTATGGATCCCACTCTTCAAGCAGCCCTAGCATAGGTCCTCACTACTGCTAAACCTTCACAGCCTCCGACAGGGCCACTGGCTATGGATTCCACCATGTTTATTTCTGAGGAGTGGGAGAGGCAAGAGCAAGAAGCCTCAAATCCATTTGAAGAGGAGGCCTGTTATGCCTTGCATAACCACCCCACTTTGATCTAGATCAAAATGGGTCCCCCTTTCTCTTTTGATTTCTTTTCTTTTGGTTACTTGCTTTCCTCTTTGGATTCTTTTGTTTTCCTCCTAATTTTGACTTTTGATCTATCTGATTTAATCTTGGTTATATTTTTGCCTAGGTTGGTTTCTTTCTTGCCAAGCATTCAGAGAAATAATTATAGGCAATGGTGTATTTTATGATAATATACCTTATGTGCTTCTTGGGAATAATGGAAGCATTTTTTTTGCAGGGATAGGCCACACACATGATGATATTTCTCAAGTGAGTTCACTTGGAAGGCTTTCCTTAGTCCAGTTGGTCATAATTTCCTTTGAAGAAGAAAGTTGGCAAGACCTTGCCCATGTCTTGCTGACTACCAGTGCATTTTGTCGATATGCATCTGTGTTGCCTATCAGAAAGACCCCAGAGATGTCACAACGATCAAAAATCATATGTAGTCATCTATCAGCAAGACATTGATCATTGTCTCGGTGACTAGGAGTTTCCTATTGGCATGAGGGGTTTCCTTCAGAGAAGGGTTTTGGAAAAGTCATAATGTCTCGCTAACCAGTGGCAAAAATATCCATACATCGATGAAAGGTTTTCTCTTCACCAAGAAGTCTTGGCGAGTTCATAATGTCTCATTGAGTAGCAATAAGATTCTAACACTTCGATGGGAGTTTTTCTTCGGTGGGAGGTCTCCCTGAAAGCTTAAGTCTTGCTGACCGCCGATAAAAAATTGCATCTTGGTGAGAAACTTTGTTTCAGAGAGATGTCTTGGCGAGTACATTTGGTCTCACCAACCAAGCACAAAATTAGTTCATATCGGCAAGATGTTTTCATTGTCACAATGAGAAAAGGGTGAACTTGTAAAGCTTTCACTGAGACATAAGATATCTATGGGATGTCTCCCCGATAAAAGAATGCTATGGCAACACATGTGGAGCAAAGAAACAATATCGGCAGGACTACAAAGAGGTCTCCCTGAGATAAAGAGATCGGCAAAAGGTTGTGATATCAGCATAAGGTCTTGGTGAAGAAAGGAGTTCACGTTGAAAGGAAAGAGGCTCACTAAAAGATTTACATCCTCACCAAGAATTCTTAGTGATCATGAAAGGTTTTTTCAACAGGATGTCCCTTCAGGGTGAGGGACTTTGCCATGTGGTCTTGTCGAGTTCATGCAGTCTTACCGATTGTTTTTGTGAGCTCGATATGACTTCTTTAGCTTGCAGAAACATCTTGCTGATTGTCTAATATCATGTCAATGGTTGATAAAAGCAATATCATCTTATCAGGGAGACACGATGAGTGTCTCACAGACATACGATGCCATTTGAACCACTTTTGACCACTCGAGAATCTGGCATGGCATACGATCATCCAATCAGAAGGCACTCAGAGGGGCCACTGACCGATTGACCATCATCTTGAAGGAGACCAACAGAGTGCAAACCAAGTGAACTCTTTTTGATGGCAGATGATGATGGATTGGCTCGAACGGTGTAAAGATCTAAAGAGGCTTGATGTTGTTCCCAAAGACTAGTTAATGTGTAGAAAGGTCTAGGATGTGAACGAGGCCAAAGGAAACTATGACTCACAGAGACAACTATGGTGACTACTGGAAAGAGGGTAGATTAGTCTTAATGGTGATATTCTGAGCACTCAAGGTAGCTTAGATACAGTTCAAAGGGAGACACGAAGATAGGAGAGTAAAGGCTATAGCGGAAAAAGATCTAAGGTCATCCTCCAAACAACCTTTCAGCAATATGGACAGCAGGGCTTCGCATTGAATGCAGTATTGACTTTCCTCAAAAAGATCTGAGAGCCAACTCTCCTGGATGCAGATATTTTGTAAACCCTAGTGTAGGGGATAGTACATTCTAGCTAGTACATTTTGTATATAAGGAATTCTTGCCTCTTTGAAAAGGTTAGAACTTTGAGAGAGAAATAATGTAGAAAGAAGTAGTAGATAGTTAGGATTAGAGAACTTTTAGACTGAGAACTTCTGAGAGTTAAAACTGTTAGAACAGATAGTCAAAAGGAGATAGAGTTGCATCTTGATTCTTAGTAATGAGAGCTTCTTTTGTCTTCTTGTCTAGTATTAAAATTCAGCATATATTGTAATGTATTTTCCAAGTTCTCTTAGTGTAGTTGGAAACAATCTGGAGATGCAAATTCTCTGTACACTGGTGATTGTGCCAGCTTTGTAAATATTGCTTATCTATTTAACTAACAATAGAAGCAATCAGAGTTTAATCTACTTCATGTTGTGTTCTAGAATGATATTTATCTTAAATTGATCATTTGATTTGTGAAGTCTCCAAGGAATGAAATGTTATTTATGTTTTATTTAAATGGTAATTAAAAATTTGTTATTCGAATTGGCACTATGAATGAAAGAGGTTGTGTGTCAATCACAAGTTTACTTTGTTATGCAGTTTTATTCTATAAATTCCATGAAGTTAACAAGTTTGGATAAGGCTAGATGAACTATTATTCTTTTCTATTTCAAAAACCCTGATCTATCCTTTTATATTTCTTTGAAACCCCTAGTTAGAATAGGTTAAAATTCATGCTTGATCTTAGAACAATCTAGAAGCTCACACCAGTAGGCCCCTTGAATATTACTATTGTATTGACCACTGAGTAACATCAACACAATTGAGACCAAACTATAAAGACCTTGGGAGTTAAGGCATCCGTGTGTTTCCTTTCTCTTTCAGGAGAAGCAGAGTAGCAATATTCTACTTGCATTGTTGTGGTGCCAAAATCGCTATTAATAGGAACTGGTGCTAGAAGGAGGGCCTAGAAGGGAAAACTAGATAAAGCTGGGTTTTTCTCCTCAAAAAGGTCCTATAGAGTTCTTTGATTAGCTAAAAATCCACCACCCTTGATAGAACTCAAGACCCTAATAAGACACAAGAGTCATAAGACTAGGGCAACCATTATACCACCTTTATTAGCTCCACTCACTCCACCAGGCTTTTCACCAATACCCTAGTGGATACTTATCAATCCACCACCACATCCATCTCAATTGTCATCACAGCTAGTTCAACCCATCCAATAGTTGGCTCAACCACCACCCCCACCAATGGCATTCTTCCAGAATAATCCTTCTCCATTGGAGACTATCCCTAGAGGTTTTCATGACATGCCCAAGAACCCTGAGAAATTCTACCCTAAGTACATTCATGGGGAATCAAGGAGTGTTGAAGAGAACATACAAGCTTTCAAGGATGCTTGTACAAGAGCTCAAATAGCTCATCACAATGTAGTTTGTAGGTTTTTCCCTTATTCCTTAGGGGACATGGCATACAATTGGTACCTTAATCTCCCTCAAGGTTCCATTCTGACATAGACACAGTTGGAAAATGCCTTCATTAATTAGTTTAGGGTGTATGTGGATCTAACTCTTTTATATCATTACTTTGCAACCATAAGGAAGGAACCAGGTGAATATTTTCCTTTATTCAATACCAGGTTCTATCGAATGTATAGGAGATTGCAAGATCCCTATCTAGTTACTGAGAACAATGCCATTCAAGCATATTTTAGGATTATAGACCCCTTGCTAGGTTTGTTCCTATAAAGAACTTACCAACCAATTGATATTGATTCTCTATCCAAAGTCTATCATTTAGCTATTAAGCTGCAACAACAAATTAGTTCTCAACAAGGGAGTCTAGGAGGGGGTTTCCCTTCAATAGGATATAAGATGCATAGCTCAACTCCTCTACTCAACACTGTCCCGGGGATGTCTCCTTCACATTATGGGCCTATGTCTGAATTGCAAACCCAACCACCTATTCCATTCTTTGCTACTAGAACTCCTAATTTCTTTCAACAACCACAGGTTCCTCAAAGTTCCCATGGTCATCCTAACCAAATTGGAAATCAAATCATGGTGGTCAGCCACCTATTGCTAAGAGTGTGGAAAGTGAGAAGATAGTTCAACTTATAAATGAGGTAGAAACCTTGAAGTAAATACTATCTCAAGTTACAAATGAAATGGCTCAACTTCGGTTGAACCCTTCCCAAAACTAGGGTAACTACCCTAGTCAAAACAACAACAATCAGGGTAACTATCAAAATCATAACAATTACAACCAAAGGGGTTATCAAGGCCAGAAATCCTCTGATCAAGTATATCAAAATCAAAATAGAGGGTTTAACCAAAGCCCAAACAATAGCAAGAAATGGAATATAGGGCCTAATAATGGTGGAGTCTCTCACAACTATCAAGCAAATGAGGAGAGAGAGCATACTGCAAATGTGGCTGACCTCAACTTTATGACCAATTGGTGCAGGTTGCATGATACTGCAACCCATTCTGAGGTAAACTGCCCTAAAGTGGAGAAGATGGTCAAGATGGCACAAGAAGATGCCCAAACATTCCAAGGGAATCCTCACAAGGGAGGTGGCTCAGTAGATATTGTAGACACTGAAAAATGTCCTAAGCCTTCGAGCGTCATTTTTCTTCATCCTCATCCTTTGATAATTGGATAATTTTAGTTATTCAATTATGTTTGATTACATTCCTCTATTAATTAAATAATTTTTAATAATTATTTAATTAATTCACTTTCTAATATTTATTCTATCCTGACCGATTAAATAAACTAATTGCGTCACTAATTTCTTCCTCTTCTTCAATAGTTAAATAAATTATTATTTATTTAATTATTTTGTCATCTTTCATCTATAGTTAAATAGTTACCATTAATTATTTATCTATTCATGGTCCTTTAATTCTTCCATAGTTAAATAATTATTAAAATTATTTAAGGTCTCATTTCTATCTCTCCATTTAATTAAATTAATAAATTTAATTAAATGCTCCTCTTTTCATTTTTTTCAAATAAATAATTTGAATAAATTATTTATTTTCCACTTGTCCATTTCCTCTATTTTCAAATAAATAATTTGAATAAATAATTTATTTTCCACTTGTCCATTTCCTCCATTTTTCGAATAAATAATTTAAAATAAATTATTTATGCACCACTTGGTCAAAGATACCCTGTCATAATCCCCTGTCATAACATTCATTTCTTGTCATAGCTTGCATGTCCTTGCATCTCCTTACATGCCTATCCTAGCCTGCATGTCTGTCATGGCCTGCATGTCTTTGCATGTCTTCTTGTCATGATTCCTCCAAGAATAGCTTATTCTTGGTGCATCAATTCTGGACCATTGATCTTGGCATCTTTTCTGAGGCTTAATCTCAACCATACATTTCATAACATCTCTCTCATGCATTCCCATCCATTGATCTTGGAATCTTTCTAGAAGATTAATCTCAACTGTCCATTCGAATGGTTGTCTATAAAAGCAACCTTTCTTCTCCATTTTCAGCTTAACAGCTATTCTTCTCCAACTTCCTTGCTACCATTTGCAGGTCTTGCACAAGTATTTCAACAAATCTGAGGGCAAAGTTGCATAACAAGAAGAAGGAGAGCAAGAGAAGGAATCAACTACAATATGGGGAGTACTTTATTTTATTTGCTTTCATTTTGAAATCTCCATTTGTTTGTATTCTCTTGTTTAGATGAGTTTAATAGTTTAGAGGTGCTGGCTGTCACTTTACCTATTCTATTTGATTCTCTAACCCCATCCCACATTTGGTGAACCCTACATTTGTTTTCTTGTAGAGAAATTGGTTTGTTTGTTTTGTTGTTTTGCAAATTATAGCCAAGAATGCATGCAAAATCCTGTCATCTTCATTTGAGCGCAAAAGAATGGAAACATCAAATACTTTAAAACATTTTCTGGGTTTTGTAGGTTTCATTTTTAGCTTTCTAAAACATTAAACTGTTTTAAATTTAGTTAAGATTTGAGAAAGTTATGGCCATTTTACTGATTGTAGTTTTTTAAGGTTTAGTTATTCAAATCCGATTTTTCTTTTGTTTATAATATTTTTGTTGTGTAGAATTTTGCAAAATATTTTTTGGGTTTTCAAGCTCTATGTCTTAGCTTTTCATAGATATATACAATTTAAAGTTTTGTTTTGTTGTGAGAAAGTTATCACTATTTTTAGTTTGTTGTTTGCATTCAAGTTTTTTTTGGTTTACTAATCTTTTGTTTGTAGCATGTGGCTTTGGAATGGGGCTCCCAAAACTGCTTCTTTTGGAGCAACAAAAAAATTGAGCTCTTGGTTTTTAGTTTTATTTAGTTCTTTTTTTTTTTCTTTAGTTTAGTCTTTTTATTTTCTAGTTTAATTATTTACTAACTTTTAGTTTGGTTTTTAGTCTTTTATTCTAACTTAGTTTTTTTTTGTAGCTTTCTCGTTGGTCCAAGGCATATATTGAAACTACTAATTTGTGGTTTTGCAGCTCCGTTAGTCAAAGACTCATTTCTCAAACAAGGTGTTTGTGATTTCTAGTTTAGGAACACTTCCATTGGTGCATTAAAATGAACATGTGCTTGATTTTGTTTGACTGTGCTTGAAGGTGGTAGGTGATTATGCTCTCACCTTGTGAAAACTAGGTGATCAAAAAACTAGACCCACCTTATTTTTTGTCACCCTAACGACTTAATAATCAAAGTATCCTCTCCCCTTGCACTTTTGAGTGATCCTGGGTGTAAGAGAAACGGTTATTATTTCTAAAAATGAGCTTGCCTTAAGGGAAAAAGTACTCACCTTAAGGGATGACTCGACCGGTAATAGGCTAAAGCCAAGCCACTTCCAGCCAGGATATAAAATGGGTGCTTGAGGAAAGTTCAAGTACCACGAGTGTGGATGTGTCACACGGATGGAGTAGTACTCCCATAAACCCTATTGAGCGTAACCTCTTCAGGCTAGAGTGCCACCTAATTGGTGATTAATCTCTGGCCCCATGTGTGGCCACTCGAACGGATGCCCTAACTAGACACCTTTTGTTTTAGAGGCCAACCATTTTTAGCCATTGCTTGGTATAGTGTAGGGTACAGTATCATACCTGAAGATACTCACTACTGACTCCCTTGAGTAGAAATAGCAGTTCTTGGGAAGTGATGACCCAAGAATCTGAAGTTGGTGTGCCCGAATGCCGTTAATGAGCCGTGGAGGGGAGCCAGTACCACCTAACTTCTAAGCTATCCGCTCTCGAGAAGGAAATGTGTTTAGCCCCAATCCGAGGTATATCGGTGGGCTATACCAAGTATACAAACCCTTGGCCTATTAGGATTGTGCTTGTCTCATGTGTGTTTACATACACCAAAACATTGTGCTTGTAAAGTGTTTTCTAGATTTTCAAACAATATACACAACATTCACAAATCTAGACACAAAACCTCAGCCAACTCAGACTTTTCAATAAAACATCAAAACAATAGTCTTAACCTAGAAGTCTTATGTCAAAACCAAATCATGAAATTGCTCAAATCTCTCATTTCTTGTGCACTTTAGTTTGCATCTTACCATAGGGTCATCTTTGCAAATATTTTGCTTCATCCTTAAGCTTCACCATTTGCATTTTCAATCATAAACCAAAAACTTAGGTCCTCATCTCATTTTGCATATTTTCGATTAGGACAACCTTACCTCACTTTGCAAAATCTTGACTTTCAAAATTAGGTTATCATTGGACTTAGACATCATTATCTCCTTTAGTCATTATCTTTTTGTGAGATTCTTCCAACTCAAAAGTCTAGTTAGGAAGACTCATTTGTCATTTGTCCTTGTCATTTAGTCCTTCAAACAAGTCCATTGATATTCCAAAATTGAAATATAGATCAAGCATAGGGTGGTTAGGAAACCTTCTTCCAAATCATTTTAGACCTTTGCATTTGCATATTTTAGACATTAAAATCATTTTAGTCCTCACCTTGCATATCTTTTAAATCCAAAATATTGTCATTATAGTCCTCATTTGGCATCTAGACTTTGCATTGGTCATTTCCTTAACCAACATTTTCACATTAGTCCTCACTTTCACCTTGGCATTTGACATCCTTTCTTAACAATTTATCACCTTGCATTAGTCATTTTCTTTAGGAAAACGTCATTATCACCTTGCATTGACATCCTCCAAAAATACAAAAAATAAAAAATTAGTGTCATAGCTTGTCATCCTAGTCTTCATTGTCCTTTGGCATTAGTCATTTTCTCTAGACAACATTATCATATTGCATCCCTTATTGTCAAAAAAATCCAAAAAAATAGTCTTGCATTCTCATCTCTTTGCATCATCATCCTAGTCACCTTGGCTTTTGACATACTTGCATTATCATCTCTTTGCATTGTCATCCTTTATCACACAAAAAGACAAAAAAATAGGGTAGTGTCATACTTGCATTGTCATCATCCTCATTTGAGCAATCCCCTTTTATGGTAGAAACAAGACTTCAAAGACAGAGAAAACAAATGGAAAACTTTGGACAAGATTTCAATCTCAACATTGATAATTACACCTATGACATGAACCGACATTGGACTTTTTCCGACCCATTTCACAATATGAACATGCAATCTTCCATGAACATGTCATTCTCATCATAAAATCCTTCTGAACCATTCATACAAAGAGACCAAAATAGACGAGCATATGTAGAAGACTTAAAAGCTGCAATGAAAAATCCTGATATAGCCTCCTTTGTAGAAAAAATAGTCTTATGTGACCCTCAAAGGTATCTATCCATGCTTTTGGACCAAGGGACTAAGGTACCACGGGGCTTTGACATAAATACTTTAGGACCTCCATCTGTCTACTCTCACCATCAACAGTCACTTAACATAAATCCTACCATTAATTCACAGCAAACATCCAGTTATTACCCTTATCCTAACCTTGACAAGGGAAACCAACTTTCCACTAGTCCATTACAAGTCTCCACATCATATTCTAGTCCTTCACCTACCAATCCCATCCAAGTCTACATGCCTTATGAACCGTCTACCAACTCATGTCAAGTCTCCACATCATACCTTATTAATCCAGTCCAAGTCCCCATGCCATATCCTAGTCCTTCACATCCTAGTCCAGTCCAAGTTCCCACGTCCTATCCTAGTTCTTCATCCATTAATCCTTTTCAAGTCACCCCCTCACAAGCCACATTTAGTCATGAAAATTCTATCATAGTCCAAAGTCAAATCCCATTTAATAAACTTGAGGATACATGTCAAAATGAAAGCCCAAAGCATGACCTTATAATGTCACCCTCATGTCAAGAACAAGGTAGTCCATCCCATGACCTTATTTCTGATTGTATCATCCATGACAACCCCATCTTTGACCAAGACCCCATCATTGACCAGGAAGTCCAAATCCATGACAACCCCATCTTCGACCAAGACCCTACCATTGACAAAGAAGTCCAAAATGATCCACTCCTTGACCTTTACGCCATTCATAATCAAACACTTTCCGACCTTATACAAGTCTCGACTATTGACACTTCCCAGGATGAGACACTTGCCTTCATGGGACACATAGATGATATTCCTCCAGAACAAGAATCTTCCACTAAGGACATGCTTGCATATGATCAAGTTATAGCTAAAATCATTGGACTCTATGACACTAAAAATAATGATGGATTTGGCATTTCCTTGAAAGCACCAACAGAATCATTTGAACCTGACATGGCGCCTGATCAGACCAAAGATATCAGTCAAGAATATGTCCAACATGACAATGAAGCTAAGACACTTTATCAACTAGGGTCATCTATCTTTGTCAGAGCAGGCTTTCTTGTAGACGAAAATATTCTGAGTGACAGTGTCTACATACATCATGATGGATTAGCATCTTGCTTTCAAAACAATAAATACCCCATCGCAAACAAAATCTGTCAGAGCATGTATTATCAAGGCAAAGGACTAGGCATACTCGAGCAAGGCATTCAAGAACCAATACAATTTTAGAAAAATTACAGACATCAAGGTCTTGGCTATTCTTCAGTTGAAAAATCAAATGATGTCAGCGGAACCTCCTCAATACTGGAGGCAACCTTGTTAGCTACAAATGTCAAAATAGAGTCCATGAGTGATCCTTGTCATAAGATTGCTGCCAACACCCTATCCACCCACACCATAAACCATCATTCTCAACATCTTAAACCTTCCTTTTGGAACCAACAAAAACAAAAGTCTTACAAAGTCAAAAATCAACTGTCAAAGGCCAT
>VDFB02193867.1:419091712-419145380 GCA_007258455.2 Sequoia sempervirens
AAGGTCTCTGAGTGCATGACGTAGGCAAGGCCATCTATCGATGAGCCCCTGAGGCCACACTAGGTTAGACCATTAGGGTTCGTTGCACAATTTTTGCACACAAATAAAACAGTCTTTAAACTTGAATGAACAATCTACCCAAGTGAACTTCGACAATCTGTCAATGGAACATGACAACTATCTTGGCATATCAAAATCAGTCAATCTCAATCAAACTTAGTCAAGCTAGTCAAATCTTGCTTACTCTTCATATGTGTCCTTCTGAAGGGTAGCCCATCATTCAATCATTCCCTAGGATGTGTCCTTCCTAGGCATCATCATCATCATTCAACATTTTGAGCAATACTCTTGACATTTAACGATTGCTCCTCTTGACATCAATGTTCTTTCAGATGTGTCCTTCTGAAGAACAACCCCCATCATTTATGCCTTAGGATGTTTCCTTCCTAGGCATCATCACTGTCACGTGGAATTTTGAGGGATCCTCTCGACTTTTGGGGCGTTTCTCCTCTTGACATCAACATTATTCAGGGTGTGTCCTTCCTGAATTTGGCAATCTTTGACAGTCATCATCTTGGCATCGTCAAAACCTTGACACCCTACCATCTCAACATCAAACCAGACATCTTGACATTAAAACGCTAAGAAAACACTTAGCACTTGTCTATTGATTTTTCATCATGTTACTAGTTTTTCAACGAGATCTCGACAATAGGATTTAGAGAAGCACTGCATCATGAGGGTTTGTTTTGTCTTTGACACTCATGTTACTAGTTTCATAATGATGTCCCAATTGGATTTAGAAAAGCAAAGGATGTATCATGATGATGGTTTCAGCTTTATTTATCCTTTTGTGGAATCATGTTGCTCGCTTCTCGAGTAGATGTCCTAGAAATAGGATTTAGAGAAGCAACGACGCTTCTGCTGGATTTGTCTCTTCTTGTCTTTTCACTTCTATGTTAGTTAGTGGAAAAAAGACTGAAATAGCTGGTAAGAGTCATGACTTATCTCCTTTATTCTAACTTATATTTATCTCATGTGATGGTACAACCTTGCACACCTTGGTCTACGTCATATCATGGTGTTTGTTGGCAATTACAATAATCTGCCCAATGATGATAAATATAAAAATGTAAGTATGAAAGTTGGTTCCCCTATATTTTTTTTTCATCTAGATTTCCATTTTCATCCTCCCTTCTCTTCCACGCTAATATCGACCCCCTTCCAAGCTAACATTTCTTCTTTCATTCATCTTCTGGTCTTTGTCTTTCGGGAGAGCTAACAATCATGTTCTTGGGAACTCCGCTCAGTCTTCCTTCTGAGGGGGGCATAACACAACTCTCCTGCCATTATTTCTTATTCATTTTGCATTGGGGCATGACTTTGAATTATTTTTCTTTGTCACAATGTGACAGGCTGCATTATGACAAAGAGGGGCAAAATGTAGATACTAAAAAATGTCCTAAGCCTTCGAGCATCATTTTTCTTCATCCTCGTCCTTTGATAATTGGATAATTTTAGTTATTCAATTATGTTTGATTACATTCCTCTATTAATTAAATAATTTTTAATAATTATTTAATTAATTCACTTTCTAATATTTATTCTATCCTGGCCGATTAAATAAACTAATTGCGTCACTAATTTCTTCCTCTTCTTCAATAGTTAAATAAATTATTATTTATTTAATTATTTTGTCATCTTTCATCTATAGTTAAATAGTTACCATTAATTATTTATCTATTCATGATCCTTTAATTCTTCCATAGTTAAATAATTATTAAAATCATTTAAGGTCTCATTTCATCTCTCCATTTAATTCTAAATCTAATAAAAAATGTAATTAAATGCTCCTTTTCTATTTTTTCTAAATAAATAATTGAACAACATATTTATTTTCCAATTTGTTCCGCTCTCTCTATTTTCAAATAAATAATTTGAATAGCCACCTATTTTCCACTTGTCCATTTCCAACATTTTCGAATAAATAATTTAAAATAAATTATTTATGCACCACTTGGTCAAAGATACCCTGTCATAATCCCCTGTCATAACATTCATTTCCTGTCATAGCTTGCATGTCCTTGCATGTCCTTGCATGCCTATCCTAGCCTGCATGTCTGTCATGGCCTACATGTCTTTGCATGTCTTCCTGTCATGATTCCTCCAAGAATAGCTTATTCTTGGTGCATCAATTTCGGGACCATTGATCTTGGCATCTTTTCCAGGGCTTAATCCTCAACCATCCATTTCATAACATCCCTCTCATGCATTCCCATCCATTGATCTTGGAATCTTTCTAGAAGATTAATCTCAACTGTCCATTCGAATGGTTGTCTATAAAAGCAACCTTTCTTCTCCATTTTCAGCTTAATAGCTATTCTTCTCCAACTTCCTTGCTACCATTTGCAGGTCTTGCACAAGTATTTCAACAAATTTGAGGGCAAAGTTGCATAACAAGAAGAAGGAGAGCAAGAGAAGGAATCAACTACAATATGGGGAGTACTTTATTTTATTTTCTTTCATTTTGAAATCTCCATTTGTTTGTATTCTCTTCTTTAGATGAGGTTAATAGTTTAGAGGTGTTGGCTGTCACTTTACCTATTCTATTTGATTCTCTAACCCCATCTCATAGATACAATAATGACTTATGATCTCTTTGAGGAGGAACCTTCATTCCCAAGGTAAGAGGAGAATGAACTAGAGGAGGATTCATATGATGCTCAAGCCTTTTAGACGAAAGGGGGACACTTCTTGAGGAATTAGAATAAGGGTCCATTCACTACATCAACACCTCCTAATCACATGGTGCCTCCAAATCAAAGTGTTGATAACAATCCTCCTCCACCAAAAGGCCCACCTGACTTCCACAAAAAAGGTATCTCACTTGGTGTTGCCAAAAATGACTCAAGTTATAACATGGAATTTGATATTGTTTCTGAGATGCAGAAACAGAAAAATTCTTTGTCATTCTTCAACATCTTAAAGTGGTGCCCTGCTCAAAGGGAGATAGTGATGAAAGCTTTAGAACAAGCTGATAAATTAAAAGGGAAAAACAAGCTAGCACCTACTGGGGACGTGAATGTAGCCTTGTATAGAAACAAGGTAGGTACTCCACCTTTCCTTTTAAGTTTAAAAATTTCTGGGAAGAACCTACACGACTGTCTATTAGATTCAGGGGCTTCAGGAAATGTTATGTCACTTCCCATATGCAAGAAGTTGGGATTGAATCCCATTCAGACAAATAAGAAGGTCATTCAACTTGACAAGATAGAGGATAATGTGGTAGGAGAATTAAGAAACATACATGTTCAAGTAGGACCAGACCCTAGGATCCTGACAAACATAGACATTCAAGTGGCAAACATTCTTGAGACTTATGGAATGCTACTGAGTTGAGATTTGATGAAAAGCCTAGGGGGATATCTTTCCCTTGACTTTTCAGATATGTGGCTACCATGGAGAGGGATCCCAACTCAAATTAGGATCGAAAGCGAGCTCTACCTCAAGCACATCATAACTGAATATGATTGCCCAAATGAGGTAGCCTTTTTTGAAACTGAGATGGGGGTTTACAAAAGAGAGGAAATTCTAACCTTCTCAGTTCTCAATGCTAAAGACATGTCAAAACAAAAGTTCCCTGATCCCTTGAATAATGAAAATCAGCGTGCCTTGATCAGGAAGCTACAACAAGATAAGATGATCTTAGGGGAATACACCAATTTACAAAGCCTTTTACTCCCTAATTGGTGCAAGGTAGATTACCAAAACCACTCTGAATTGACTTGCCAACCCTGCATTGACACTTTAAATTATGTTCCCCATGCTGAAAATATTGGCCCAAGGCATTTTGAGAAAGTTGCAAACCACTTCCCATTTGAAGCTCAAGAAACAACAATGCTAATCACGGATAGGATGCCTTCAAAGGGAGTTCTTTCTCAAATTGAGCATACCCCAGATATATTCCTGAACTAGCATATTGATAAAGAGCAACCCCAAGGCTTGTTTGATACCCCTATGCTCACAAATGAAACAAAACCCAAGGAATCAACAGAAGCGACAAGTGACTACCAGGAAGATAACCACAGGATTTATGTTACAACTAGGCAAGAACTGCAAAGTATACCTAAAGAACTTGTAAAGAATCCTTTCCCTATGTTTGATGCAAAAGATCAAGGAGCCCCACCTCTGGTTAATCCTATACAAATACCTACAAAAACTACAAAAGGATTAACCCCTACTTATGATAAGTTGTGGACCCTTACCTATGATGGATCCAAGTCCAAAACTGGTTGTGGTGTTGGAATTGTATTAACCAGCCTAAAAGGGAAGGTTTTCTTTGCTTCTTATAGGTTACAATTTGGATGCACTAACAATGTAGCTGAATATGAAGCCCTAGCTCAAGGACTGATGTTTGCACACAAGGAGAAGGTCACTGCCTTGGTGGTCAAAGGAGATTTAGAGATAGTTATCAAGCAGGTGTGCAACCAATACACATGTCACAATAGAAAGATTGGAAACATATAGAAATCGAGTATGGAACCTGATTGAGGACTTTGATGATTTTGGGATTAGCTTAATCCCTAGAGAAGAAAATTAGGAAGTTGATTCATTGGTTGTTGTTGCAAGCACCTTGGAACC
Organism: Sequoia sempervirens; assembly: GCA_007258455.2. Classification (NCBI taxonomy): domain Eukaryota; kingdom Viridiplantae; phylum Streptophyta; class Pinopsida; order Cupressales; family Cupressaceae; genus Sequoia; species Sequoia sempervirens. Next base: position 419,096,354 of record VDFB02193867.1, read on the forward strand.
TATGCAAGGATCCAATTTTAAAAGATTCTCAGTGGAACTGATGTCCAACCTAGCTATTCCTAACAATATCAAGAATTTTTTAGGTCTTTGATGATGATCGACATATTATAGCTTTCTTAGCAAGCTCAGATGTTTTTGAGGGGAAAATTATTGATGAGTCCAACAGAGATCAAGGGGATTGGAACCCTAAAGAATGTGATACAAAAGGAGTCCTTAATCTAAAAGGTAATAACATTCCCAAGGGAATGGTGGCCTTGGAAATAATTTTTGATTTAGACCCGAGGGCTCAAGAGAAGATACTAGTTGAAGAAAAAGGAGGTGAATACGAAATGGTTAACCTAGATGATTCGGGTCCTAAAAGGAATGTCTACATATGGAAAGCCTTCCCTGAAGAAATTAGAGAAGACATACTGAGGGAAATTAAGAAAGATATTGCTACAATTTCTTGAGTGTATGAAGACCTCCAGACATTTGATGCTTTTGTTATGACTCACACTATCCCCTTGAAGCCCGAGGCTAAACCCTTTCGATAGAAGCAGTGCCCTGTCAATGCCCTGATTGAGCCGTTGATTTATAAAGAAGTTCACAAATTGTTGTCTGCAAGGATAATATTCCCTATGCACCATTCAAAATGGGTGGCTAACTTAGTTCCAGTCCACAAGAAGAATGGGGAGATTAGGCTATGTGTCGACTTCAGAAACCTAAATAGAGCTTCAGAAAAGGATAACTACTTGCTTCCTTCTCTGGATGAAGTCTTGCAGACTATCAACGGATATCAGATGATGCAATTCTTGGATAGTTACTTTGGATACAATTAGGTTATGGTCGACTTTGAAGATAGGATGAAGATGGATTTCTCTACCAAGTGGGGGACGTTTGCATACAGAAGGATTCCATTCAGCCTGGTAAATGATGGAGAAACTTGCTAGCATGCCATGGACATAGCTCTCAAGGATCTAATTAGAAAATGCATTATTTTTTACATAGATGACCTGACAGTGTTCTCCAAGGATCGATTGAACCATACTACCGATTTATCCAAGGTTTTCTAGAGGTGTATCCAGTATGGTGTCTCCCTGAATCCCAGCAAGTGTGTGTTCGGAGTCTCTGAAGGAAAGCTCTTGGGACATATAATTTCAAAAATGGGACGATCTAGACTGAGCTGAGTCCATTCTAAAGATCACCTAGCCATGAAGCCAGAAAGAAATGAAGTCTTTCTTCGAGAAAATCAACTTCATGAGGAAGTTCATCACAGGCTTTGTAGAGATTGTAAAGCCTCTAAACGAAATGATGAAGAAGGATTCCAAGATAGAGTGGACGGATGAGGCAAAGGATGTGTTCACAAGTCAAGTGATCCATCTTAGAAGCACCCATTCTCACCAGTCCTAACTACTCGAGATTGTTTTATATCTATTCTTTCGCCTTTGAACACTCGTGTGTAGCCGTATTAACTCAACAAGGAGAAGAGTCAGAGGAGAGGCCAATTTATTTCATGAGTTCTCCCTTCAAGAATGCATAAATAAGGTACCCACCCCTGGAGAAGCAAGCTTTCACACTAGTCCAAGCTATCAAGAGGTTCAGGCACTATATTGTCTAGAGCCAAACGAGCTGGGAGAAATCAGAGTAAACTGGATGGCTATCTTACAAGAGTTTGATCTAGAGATATTTCCTATGAGACTCATTTGAGGTACTGGTTTGTCTGAATCCATGGCTAAGGTTGGTGACAACATCATCTATCAGTAATACACAACCTAGTCCTTCTCCAACAATCCCTGGTATGTTGATGTTGTCTACCTAATGCTTAACAATCGATGTCCAGAAGGAATGAATTCAACTCAAAGGAGAGCCCCGAGAATGAAGAGATCTCATTATATGTTCAAAGGAGGGTTTATATATAGGACAAATTTTGAAGGACTATAGCTAAGATGCCTTGATCAACAAGAGGCTAAACAGGTGTTCTCTGAGTTTCATGGGAAACATGGCATAGGTCATGGTTCTATAGATTCACTGGCACACCAGGTCCTTAGGTCTAGTTATTATTGGCCCTGTGTATTCAAGGATGCCCATCAGCATGTGAGAACATGTCACATATGTCAGATTTCTACACCAACGGGGCACCATTCAGCTATGCCATTGCAGCTAGTCTATGAGGTAAGGCCCTTTTCCCAATGGGCATTGGATTTCATTGGGGTTATTAACCCAAACTCTACTATAGGGCATAAATTCATCTTGACTTATACTAACTACTACATAAGATGGACAAAGGCTATACCCTGCAAAAATAGCACAATGAAGGTAGTGATCAAGTTCCTCACTGAGTGCATCACTACAAGGTTTGTGGTACCCTTCACTCTAGTATGTGACAATGGCTCTACCTTTTCTTCTACCAAGTTTATTTCCTGGGCATACGATCACAATATTTTCTTGAAGTATTCATCAAATTATTATCCACAAGGCAATGGAGTTGCAGAGTCAAACAATAAGAACCTTTTAGGGGTAATTAAGAAGCTACTAGAGAATAACCCTAGGGACTGGCATACCCAACTGAGATTTGCATTATGGGTAGATAGGACTAGGATTAAGGTTGCCTTAAATACCTCACCATTCAAGCTAGTATATGGACAAGAGCCTATCTTTTCCATCCATCTGCAAATACCTATCCTTGAGTTCATGCAAAAATTCTACTCTAAGGACAATATGATAGAAGTCAAATTAGCTCCTTTGCTGAAGTTAGAAGAATAGAGAGATGCCACATTGCAACAATTCTTTAGGCACCAGGCTATTGTCAAATGTTGGTTTGACAAAAGATCCAAAATCAAGGCTTTTAGGATATCAGACCTAGTGCTGTTATGGGACAAAGCCAGTGAAAAGAAGGGCAATCACCAGAAATTTGACAAACTCTAGCTAGGTCCTTATCAAATTGCTGAGATCCTAGGAGAAAATGCTTTCAGACTAAGTAGCCTGACTAAAGAACCTATTCCTTGCCTGTTAATGGGTAGTTTCTCAAGCAGTATTTTGAGTCATGAAGACTATTAATTTCTATTCTAAATGTAAATATTTTATTGGTCTCCAGTTTGTAAATAATTCGCATTTATGAAAATAGCTTATGTGCTTCTATGTGTAAATAACTGTTTCCTTTATATAAATAATCTGCTACTCTTTGTGTAAGTAATTCGTTCTTTGTTTGTAAATAGTTTTTTATTTATTTGTTTTTCTTTCCTTCTGTTCTTTGAGTTTTCTTTTCTCTTTGTTTTCTATTTATTTTGTTCTTTGGGGTTGATCTGTCTTTTCCATCTAAAACTGTGGGTTGTTATCTGAAGCATACTTTGGTTATTAGGAGAGAAGTGGTTTAGATATTCTTAGGTTTTTTGATTGGATGATTTTGTCCTCAATTCATTGTTTCATGCTTGTTATCAATAAGAGTTATGGAAGGTCTTGAAAACAAGGTGCAAAGTAAGTGACCTTCATTAGCCCCCCTAAATGTGTCATGAATCATTAAGATCATCTCCTCTTGTAAAGCTATATTTGTCTTAGGACTATGGTGTTGTAAGATTTGAGTGAAAAATCCAATCTTCCAAGTGCTGTTATGAGGTCCATGGTAGTTTTCAACCCAGATCAGATGTTAAACATATGATATATTGAAAAAAAAGAGAATTAAATGAAATATATGAAACTCTATGAGAAAAAAGAAGAAAGAGAAAAGAAAAGAATTATCTAAAGGAAAAGGGGGATTCAATATGAATGGGTTATTCTAGTATCTCTACCAGGGCTATGGACGCTTGACTGGCAATAGAGCAATGCTGTGAGGAAACTAGAGGTATCTCTGTCGGGGCTATGGATGCCTGACTGGCAGTGGAGCAATGCCTAGGATATCATTGCACAAAAAGGAAATCAACTCATTTAGCTCAAATCTTACACATTTTTGTTCAAAAGATGAAGAAAAATTTATTAAAGAATGATGCACAATCAAGCATACACATGGATTCAGGGGTGGCCTTTTATTTACTTACATTTGAGATTCTAGCTCTACCTTGCTTGTTATAACTGACCCAACTGGAGTTGTGATGTTCATGAACCAAGAGTTCTGGGTAGTTGAATCCTTTAGATTCATGAAAATGGTTAAACCATTTTCCCAGATGAGTCACTAGTTTTTATGCCTTGCATAACCACCCCACTTTGATTTGGATCAAAATGGGTTCCCCTTTCTCTTTTGATTTCTTTTCTTTTGGTTACTTACTCTCCTCTTTGGATTCTTTTGTTTTCCTCCTAATTTTGACTTTTGATCTATCTGATTTAATCTTGGTTCTATTTCTACCTAGGTTGGTTTCCTGCTTGCCAAGCATTCAGTGAAATAATTATAAGAAATGGTGTATTTTATGATAATATACCTTATGTGCTTCTTGGGACTAATGGAAGCATTTGTTTTGCAGGGATAGGCCACACACATGATGATATTTCTCAAGCGAGTTCACTTGGAAGGCTTTCCTCAGTCTAGTTGGTCATAATTTCCCTTGAAGAAGAAAGTCGGAAAGACCTTGCCCATGTCTACCAGTGCATTCTATCGATATGCATCTATGTTTCCTATCAGAAAGACCCCAGAGATGTCACAACGATCAGAAATCATATGCAGGCATCTATCGGCAAGACATTGATCATCGTCCTGATGACTAGGAGTTTCCTAGTGGCATGAGGGATTTCCTTCAGAGAAGGGTCTTGGTGAAGTCATAATGTCTCGCCGATTGGTGGCAAAAAGATCCATACATCGGTGAAAGGTTTTCTCTTTGCTAAGAAGTCTCAGCGAGTTCATAATGTCTCACCGACTAGCAATAAGAGTCTAACACTTTGGTGGGAGTTTTTCTTCGATAGGAGGTCTCCTTGAAAGCTTAAATCTTGCCGACCACTGATGAAAAATTGCATCTAAGTGAGAAACTTTTTTTTAGAGAGATGTCTTGGCGAGTACATTTGGTCTCACCAATCGAGCACTAAATTAGTTCATATCAGCAGAATGTTTTCATTGTCATAGCGACAAAAGGGTGAACTTGTAAAGCTTTCATCGAGACATAAGATGTCTATGGGACATCTCCTCGATAAAAGAATGGTATGGCGACACATGTGGAGCAAAGAAAATATATCGACAGGACTAGAAAGAGGTCTCCCAAAGATAAAGAGATCGAAAAAAGGTTGTGATATCGGCGTAAGGTCTTGGTGAAGAAAGGAGGTCACACCAAAAGGAAAGAGGCTCGCTGAAAGATTTGCATCCTCTCCAAGAAGTCTTAGCAACTATGAAAGGTTTTAGTGATAGGATGTCCCTTCAGGGAGAGGAGGGACTTCGCCATGTGGTCTTTCTGAGTTCATGTAGTCTTGTTGATTATTTTTGTGAGCTCGATATGACTTCTTTAGCTCGCCGAAATGTCTTGTCGATTGTCTAATATCATGCCGATGGTTGATAAAAGTGATATCATTGTATCAGGGATTAGAGAACTTTTAGATTGAGAAATTTTGAGAGTTATAACTATTAGAATAGATAGTCAGAAGGAGATAGAGTTGCATCTTGATTCTTAGTAATGAGAGCTTCTTTTGTCTTCTTGTCTAGTAGTAAAATTTAGAATAGACTGTAATGTATTTTCCAAGTTCTCTTAGTGTAGTTGGAAACAATCTGGAGACGTAGATTCTCTGTACACTGGTGATTGTGCCAGCTTTGTAAATATTGCTTATCTATTTAACTAATAATAGAAGCAATTAGATTTTAATCTACTTCATGTTGTGTTCCAGAATGATATTTGTCTTAAATTGATCATTTGATTTATGAAGTCTCCAAGGAATGAAATGTTATTTGTGTTTTATTTAAATTTTAATTAAAAATCTATTATTCAAATTAGAACTGTGAATGAAAGAGGCTATGTGTCAATCACAAGTTTACTTTGTTCTGTAGTTTTAGTTAATAAATTCCTTGAAGTTAACAAGTCTGGTTAAGATTGGATGAACTATTGTTCTTTTCTATTTCAAAAACCCTGATCTATCTTTTTATATTTCTTTAAAACCCCTAGTTAGAATAGGTTTAAATTCATGCTTGATCTTAGAACAATCTAGAAGCTCACACCAGTAGGCCCCTTGAATATTACTGTTGCATTGACTACTAAGTAACATCAGCACAGTTGAGACCCAACTATAAAGACCTTGGGAGTTAAGGCATCCGTGTGTTGCCTTTCTCTTTCAGGAGAAGTAGAGTAGCAATATTCTGCTTGCATTGTTATGGTGCCAAAATCGCTATCAACAAGGCCAATGAATACCATGAACATCTAGATTATGAACATTGGACAATCGATAGGGTGGCCTACGAGGGGGAAGGAATAACTCAAAGAGCAGGGATGAGGAGGATGATTCTGGTGGTAAGGTCATCGTGCAAACCTTCGATGACAATCTTGAAGAAGAGATGGCCTAGTAGTTGAAAGGTACTGAAGAAGAGGCAGAAGGGTCATTTCTTAGGGAAGGAAAGCAACAAGAAGATAAGCCTAAGGGTGAGACTCAAACTATCAAGAGCCTCAAAATTGAGTAGCCCAAGGATCACATGCATGATATTGAGCAAACTGAAGAAAATAAAGGGAAGGAAATGGAAAAGGAAGAAAGTCCCCGACAACAATTATCTACCAAGCCTCCTATTAAGCGCCTTGTGTTCATCTAGGACTCTGATGAAGAAGAAGGAGATACTACTAAAGCAAAAGAAAGGGCCCCAAGAGATAAAAAAATAGAGGTCTCAGCCAAGGAAGGCGTAGGTGATCGTGAATCACCTAAAGGAAAGGTTGCTATGCCTGAATGGCTGGAAAGATAGTTGGAAAAGAAAACCCCTGCACCAAAAGACCTGTGAGCGAAACTAGAGGCTATCATAGCCTAAGCATAGAACACAATTAGAAAGGAGAAGAAACCTAAGATCAGATCCAAGGTAACAATGGATGCTTCTGGGTCCTAAGTTGTGCAAATAGCAATGCCAATGGTGGGCTAGGAGGGAATAAGCTACAACATCTTCACCATTGATCTAGGAACCGCTACTAGAGAGTAGAAGGTGGGGCATCTTGAGGAGTCGGTGGCTACAGTGGTGCACTTGATAAAGCAAGAAAAGGTCTCAAAGGATGAACTCAAAGCACAAGTAGCCACTTTGATAGATTACATCCAGCAGTGATCTTTGGTGGATGACCTACCTACCACATCCATGGCTCCACCCCAATTGCTATCCAAGGAACAAATTGAAAAGTTGGAAATAAGAACAAACTTGGAGAAGACCACAGAGAGCTAGTTCCAGTAGGTCCTATATGTCAGAAACATGGGTATTAACCAGGCTATTTGAATGGCCAACAAGTTCTTGGATCTACAACAGTCTTTGGAAAGCACGAAGAAGCTCTGCATCGACTTCCCTGCAGCATACAACTCCACCTATCCAAAAATTGAGGCTATCCTCTAGTTGCCAAAAGCCATGTGGGAGAAAGAACTTGCATTCAAAAGGGACAACCATTGGCTGATGGATGTGTGGTGGTGGGATTTTGACAATAGGAAATAAAGGTTGGAGAAAATAATGAGTATAGTGGATCCGAACATCAAATGGATTAAAGAAATTAGGGCAGAATGTGCTTGATATCTCAAGATGATGACAGAGTATGACATGCTCGCAGTGCAGATATATCCAGAAAAGGTAAAACCTTACTTTCAGAAAAAAATGGAGGGGATGTCTAGTGAAATAACAATGGAATTCATGAGTTTTTCCGCCCGTGCCTTCAATCAATCAGAGCTATTTAGAGATCAAGGCATAAAGTATGATGAGGACTGGAAGAGGCTTGAAGATAATGTGAAAGAATGGAGCTACCAGATGCTGTGATATGAGATCATTGAGGTAGAAAAACTCCAGCTAGTCATTCTAAAATTTATGGAACATACAGCTCCAAAGAAGCGAGAAGACAACCCTGTCATCGATGAAGAGAGCCCATAAGAGTAGCTCCAACAAAAGAGCAATTAGTAAAAGACAAAGTGATACAGTGCCAACACTAAAGGACAAAATAGGGAAGGAGACAAGAATGTAATTTTAAATTGTAATATATTATGGGTTGATGAAACCCTATTTTGTAATGAATCTTGGCCATTCATTTAAATTTTTGGGCACTATAAATAGGGGTCTCCTCTCATTTGCAAAAGGGGGAATTGATTTGTTGTAAAGACATGCTACTGAAATTTCTAATGAAAATACATTGACTTGGTGCATTTTCTAGTTTCTTCACATGTTTCATGGTTCAATCTTCATTGTTAGATGCTTTACTTAGATTTATATTGTTGTTTTAGTCAGTCGTGTTCTTGATTTGGTAGATTTTATGGTTGTGAAAATTCCTATTGTGTAGATGTATTCTTAGTCCATACTTTTTTCTATTTGCTGCTAGTAGATGGTTGTTTAAAGTTAGTATGGACTTAAATTCAAAGCTTCTCCACACTTTTATCTTTGTTCATGCATGTAGATGGTGAATGGAAGGTGAAATATTTGTAGACCTTAGAAGATAGCACAAACTTCATGAGACTATGAGATTTTTGGTTAAGTGAAACATTATTTTGAGGAAGTTGTCCATTGCAGGAACTCCATGATCACTATTCATAGTTAGTTGTAGGTGTAGGAACCTTTCATCTCCCCTACTCTTTTTCCTTTCTTTTTATAAATAGCCTGTGTCAAGGTTCATTGCACATTGTAAAGTCAAATTTGAAGGAACATCAAAGTTTTGGACTACTGTTTGAACCTACAGCAAAGTGAAACTTGACCCCCATCTTAGAAACTTTGGATTTGAAGATCTACCTCGTATCTAGCTACGTAAGTCCACCCTGTGATTACTAGCAAAATCACATAAATCGACTGAGGAGTTCCATGCAAGTCATGACCTGACACCTGAGAGACCTTGGGGAGATTTTTAGCAACTTGTTGTTGGAGATTTCCTTTCAAGAGAGGTAGTGCACCTAAGTATTGCCTATGTTGAGAAAGTGTGTAAAACACCCATCAACAGGAAGAATGAGAAAAATGAAGAAATGTGGGATCATTCAACATCTAATGGCCAAGTGTCACTTGTCAAGATGTGAATGGAGGAAGCTTGAGAAAAATTTGATGAATGTGCACAATAAATGATATTAAGTGGAATTTGAAATTTGTGAAATGACATGTTGGAGGGAGAAAAAATTGAGTTAAATGCCACTTGGTTCAATGCACAAGGAAATGTAAGAGGAAATGAATGCCTTGTTCGAAGGATAAACCCATTTGGAGGGATTTTCAAACCTAGAGGAATATTCCCTTTTGATGCCATTTTGAAAGTAATTATGGATTTTATTAAATCAAAGAAATGAGTTATTGGTGCAAGCTACAAAATCTAGAGGATTTAAGTGATTGGGATTAAATTAACCAAGATTTGATTAATTAAATAGGAGATTAGTTGATATGACCATTTGATTTATAGTTTTGGATTGATTTAAATCAAAATTGAGAGGAATATGATTTAGATTTAATTAAGTAAAGGTTTTGATTTATTTAATTGAAGAAGGAGATGGTGTTAGATTAAATTAAATATAGATTGATTTAATTTAATAAAATTATTTTAGAGATTTAATTAAATAAAATGAATTATTTAATTAAATAGAGATTAGAGGAATAATTAAAAATAATGATTTATTTAATTACAAGAAGTGATGACTTAGATAGAGGGTCTTCCTCATCAATACTCAAAACAGATTCTCCAAAGTATGTTTGTCTATGCAGGTGATACAAGAATCATTTCTTGTGATGATAAGGAGGTAACGAGGAGAAAACACCGATAAATTCCTCTAGTGATTTTTCCAAAGAGAAGAAATCTAGAGGGACCTTCTTGAACTACTCCCTTTCCTCTATCAAATAAGGATGAACCAAGCTCAATGGCTTGGCTAAAATCATGTTAACACTCCACCAAGGTTTTTCCTTAGACTATTCAATAGAGCATCCAAAATTCAGATAGCATTTTCATGGCTTGAAATAGATAGGGACTTCAATTCCTTGCTCCATACACCATAGGTATTTCTTCCCATAGCCATATTGAGAGGTGAGTTCAATTCCAAACTCGTAACGAGTCTGAAAAACTTTAGGAGGTGGCAACCCTATGTAGAGTGCTTCATTCCAACAGTGGATGTCAAATATTTCTATGAGAATGCTCCTGCCTTCTTTACCAAGTTCACAAATGTTAACCTCCTTTGTAGAGTGTGACTACTCTCTTGGGTAGAGGAATGAGTGGTTTCCTAAATAGGATCACACTTCTCTTCCCAAGCAGGAGTGTCTCCACCATTGTGTCAACAACACCTAGAAATTTTATACTAGAGGGGCTCACCTTGTATTATACGATAAATAATTCAAAGAAATCCAAGGAACCCCAATCATCACCAAGAAAATAATTCAATTGAGAGGATGAAGGAGAAAAATGGGGAGACATAGGGTATTCTACTTTAGGTGGTTCCTCTTTTTTGATACTCACTATAGGAATGACTTCCATAGAGGGTATCAATGAAGAAAATTCCATAGCAACAATGGTTAATGATGGAATACAATTCTTGAGAGTGGATACAACTGAAGCTCAACCAACAACCACTAGCTCACAAAGGTGAACAACTTCTAGATCTTCTTTAACTATAACCACCCAATTATTTGTAATGAACTTCAAAGAAGGGTGTAAAGTAGAAGTTACAACACCCATAACATGAATCCAAGGTCTCCCTAAGAGAATATTATATTATAATAGGTCAAGCATCAAATAAACCAATGTAGTCAAGGTAACAGGGCCTAGTTGCAAAGGTACTATTATTGTACCTAGAGCTTGGTGGCCAATGTTAGAGAACCCACGAATATACAAGGAAGAGGCTACTAAAGAAGATGAATCAACTTTAATTTTAAGCAATAGTTCCATACCACAAACATTGAGAGGAAAACTGGTGTCAATGAGAGTATTCCTAAGAATGATATTATTAACATTAATTATAATCATCAAGGGATCCACTTGCTTCTACACATTTGAAGGTAGGAGCTCATATGGGTGGAACACAATATTCAACAAATTTTCTTGAATATGAGCCAAAAATGCATTAACATCCATAGGCCTAGTAGAGGAAAGCAAGAGAATCTTTTGATAGGATTCCTAGAGCATCTTTTGGTAAATTGGAGTGGTCTGAAGTAAGTCCCAAAGTGAGATCTTAGCTAGAGTAACATGAAGTTCCTTGACAAGATTGTAATCACCTAGTGCCTTTATTGTAGGTTTAGGTGTTAAAGGAAGGCTTGGTTGAGAAGGTGGTAAATAAGTAGGAACTTGAGTGGGTTGTGATGTAGGAATGGAAGGTTGTTGATCCAAGTTTTTTTATTTCTCCTTGTGTTATATGCATTCCCAACAACATTATAGGAAGTGGAGTTTGTAGCTTTCACGAACCTTGAATATAAGTTTGATGAATCATTATGACATGATATCCCATAGAAAAAAATAGTTCTCCCTAGGGGATGGTTCAATCGAGGTCATGTAAATGATGAGTTTCTTAGTGCTTGGAGGAGCCATAGAGACCACAACCACATTTACTGGTGCAGGAGCACCTAGGCTAATCTCTAGTTTTTTCAGTTCAAATTTGGCCTTGTACCTGACCTTAGCCAAGTCAAGATGATAGAGTGTTTGCTTTGGACCTTAGAAGGTCTTGTTTGTGTGTGGTTAGTTAATCATTGGGATTAATGTCATCTTAGTTATCATGTTGTTAAATGTTGCTTTATTTAGTTTTGGGCAGCATATGTTAGAAGGTAAAGCATTTAAATGTGTTATAACCACATCCTCATTGTTTGAAGATGCCAAGAGGTATTTAAGATGTTGGTTGCTCAGAATCAAGGTGTTAGAGGTCCTAAGACTTAGGATCATGACAAAGAGATAAGTTGCAAAATGTTGTTGAAAAGTTGCGTGGCAGTAGTTGTGGAATTGCATGCAACATTGTTATATTGGATTCCCTTGAAATCAGGGATGTGGAGTCAAGCAAATCCTCTTGAATGATGGAGAAGGCATCTAAAAGTAGAGGTGTGGCTCATGGAGAGCAGTTAGAAGGATTATAAACAAATTTTGGCTTTGTGTGAATAAGAAGTTTCTGCAAATTTTTGTATTTTCCCATGTGTTGAGAAATAGTGGTATCAAAGGCATGGTATTTACTATTTTAGCACTACATTTGTGTTCATAGAATAGTATAGAGTAGCTTTCATCTTTCATTCAGATTACATAGAGTAGATTTGTTGATTTGAATTCATAAATTAGGTTGTAGAGAGTTTTTACTTCTGTTTTGAGCAGTTAGAATTAGAATGGCTCCCCCATAATCTCTGACCACGGGATCTTCTTGAGATTAGGTGAATATGGAAGGGGAGCCAAACAATTGTAAATATTTAGCAGTAGGAAACTCAGAGAGCCAAGCAAGTATTTGTAATCTCAAACCCTATGCGAGCTAGGATTGCCCGGTTAGGAGTTTGAGAGAAGAAAAGTGAAGAACTTAGGTAGGGGTTACAAGTACTATATGGAAAAAGTACACTTCTAGGTGGGAGATGACCAAACACAAGGATACTAGAAGGATTAAGGTTTGATCAATCCTTTTGAGTGAGAAATTGGCAAGTGGTCAGCAAAACCCTAAGTATTAGGTCTATTAGCCCTACTTCTCCTTGATTGTAGGAACCTACTGTATGGATGAGATTGGGTTCTGAAACCCTATGAAAGATTTAAAAGTCCAAAAAGGGTGTCTGGAAATCAAGTTTATTTGCTAGGTTGTTTGGTAGGTTTGGGCAAGAAAATCCAAAAACTGACTGGTAAGGGCTAGTAGGGAATAGGCCACTTCAAGACAAAATCTTGAGATCAGGTAGATTGAGGATTAAAGACCCTTCAAGATGCATTCAAGTGAATGTGAAATGCAAGAAAACAATGTCTTTAACACCCATGCAAGCAGTTCAAGATTGTTGGAGAAATTGGCACTTAGATCCTTCTAGGTGTTGGAAGAAGATAGCAGATACAAGAGGTGTTTGTCCTCCAAGGTTAAGCACAAGGATTTAAACTCTTGGAATAGAATTGAAGTAGAGCTTAGTTGATGAAATAAGTCAAAACAGAGCCTAAAAGTTGGTAGGTTCTTGGTGGAAGGCAAAGTGAAGTCTTCTAGTTAGATAGTGCAAGCAAATCTTGGAGCATCATACACCATATTGGTATCAACGCCAGGTTTGATTCAAGGCTTGTGATTGATGTTGCAGCCCACTAAGTCAGTAGGAGAGAACACACTAGAGGAAAGAACCATGGTGACTAATGCAGAGTTGGCTAAAAAGGTAGAAGAGCAAGAGGAAGATAACTGGTTGCTAAGAGAAAGGTTGTCTCAAGTAGAGAAGCTCTTGGATGAAGTCCATGAGATAGCAGATAAAGTCAAAGACAAGATAGAGTAGAAGGAAGAGCAGGAAGCCAAGGAAAAAGAAGAGGACTTGGAGGAGGAAACTCCAAAGCCTGACCTTGTTCTTATTGAAGAACCCTTCCTAAAGGCATTGCAGGCCTTAAGTGGTAAATCATTGGAAGGTGTGCCACTATTCAGTGGAAAAATGGACACTGATTCAGTTGTGGAATGGATTGAGAGCATTGAAAATCACTTTGAATGTGATGGAGTAACAGAGGCCCAAAAGGTAAAAGTGGCCAAGTCAAGGTTGAGAGGAGCAGCTCTCACATGGTGGAATTTTGTACAAGCTGAAAGAAAGAAAAAAGGCAAAGGTCCCATAGTTTCATGGAGAGGAATGGTAACTAAGATAAGGCAGACCTATCTACCTAATGATTATGAAGTCTAGTTGCATAGGAGAAGACACAATCTTAGGCAAAAATATATGGATGTTCAAACATACACTGAGGAGTTTCAAAAATTGTGCCTAAGATCAAAGGTGGTTGAAGATGAAAGCATCAAGCTAGCAAGGTACTTAAATGGGCTTAAGTGGTCTATCCAAGAAGATATGAGCTTAGTGAACTTAAAAATAGTCTACCAATGCTATCAGATAGCCTTGAAGATAGAGGAGAAAGGCAAAAAGAAGCAAGAGCAAAACCCCAAAAGTAGAGGTAAAGGGAAATACAGTAGAGGACAAAGAGGTGGTTATGGTGGGAGAAGTTCAGAACCAAGAGCCCAAGGAGAAGTCAAATACTCTGAACAACAAGAAGGAATCTCTAGTAGAGGTGGTAGAGGAAGAGGTTTCAGCTCCAAAGGAAGAAGTGGTGGACAAGGAAGAGGCAACTACTTCACTAATATGAAATTTTACCATTGCAATCAATTGGGACACCCGGCCTATAGATGTCCAGAGAAAGGTAGCACTTCTCATGGAGGAGATAAGAGAACTAATGTGATTCAAGATGAGATAGCTGCAGAAGATAAACACCTTGAAGTACCATTGAATTTAGAGGAAGGTGAGAACCTCATGATGAGGAGAACTTTGATCAAGGAACTAGTTAAAGAAGAGCCAAGCCAAAGGAGGTCCTTGTTTAGGATAAAGTGCAAGATAATGGGGAAAGTGTGTAAGGTCATCATTGACTCAGGTTCTACTGACAATATTGTGTTAGAGGCAGCAGACAGTAAGCTGAAGTTGACAAGGATACCCCACAACAATCCTTACAAGGTCACATGGCTCAATAAGGGTCAGCATGTCTTGGTGAATGAACAAGCATGGGTGGAGTTCTCAATTGGTAAGTACAAGGACAAATTTTTGTGTGATGTGTTACCTATGGATGCATGTCACTTGCTCCTAGGTAGACCATGGAAATTTGACCGGCAAGCTATGCATAATGGAGCAAAGAACTCATATACTTTCAGGAAAGACAATGTAACCTTCAAGATTCAGTCTTTGTTAGAAGACACAGAGGTGCATACAGCAGGTTCTAAACTACTCGTGGCTGGTGAAAAAGAGTTCTTAAAAGCCTTGGAAGAAGGAGAAGGAGTTGGCTATGCAGTGATGATCAAGCCAAGAGAGGTGAGCAAAGAGAAAGCAGCTGAAAAGCAAGAGTTACTTGAGGAGATACAGAAATTGTTGCAGACCTATGAAGGTATAGTAAGTAGTGGTCAACTAGAAACATTACCTCCTAAAAGAGCCATAAGTCATAGGATAGACTTGATACCAGGAGCTACCCTACCAAACAAAGTAGCCTATAAGATGACTCCTCAACAAAATGAGGAAATAGCCAGGTAGATCCAAGAACTTCTAAACCAGGGTCTCATTAGGAAGAGCATTAGTCCATGTGCAGTACCCACTGTCTTAGCACCTAAAAAGGGAGGAGAATGGAGGCTTTGTACTGATTCCAGGGCAATAAACAAGATAACCATCAGGTATAGGTTTCCCATCCCTAGGATTGAAGATCTCATGGATTGTCTAGGTGAAGCTAGGTACTATACCAAGATAGATTTAAAGAGTGGTTATCACCAAATTAGGATACATGAGGGAGATGAGTAGAAAATAGCCTTCAAAACCAATGAGGGTCTCTATGAATGGCTAGTTATGCCATTTATATTGTCTAATGCCCCCTGCACATTCATGAGACTCATGAATGAAATCCTTAAAGACTACATTGGAAAATTTGTAGTAGTGTATCTTGATGATATACTAATCTATAGCAGAACAAGAGAAGAGCACCTCCAACATATAAAATTGATTTTCAAGAAGCTGTAGGAGGAGAAGCTGATGATCAACTTGGAAAAGTGTGAGTTCATAAAAATAGAGCTGGTGTACCTTGGATTTGTGCTATCACAAGGCAAATTGAAGATGGACAACAGCAAGGTAGAAGCCATCCTCAATTGGCCTACTCCAAAGATAGCAACATAGGTAAGAAGCTTCCATGGTCTTTCTCAATACTATAGGAAATTCATAAGAGAGTTTAGTGTTATTTGTGCTCCTATGTTGGATACCATAAAAGGAGGAATGAAAACCAAGTTTGTATGGAATGAGCAATCTAACAAAAGTTTTGAGTTGCTGAAGGAAAAGATAGCTACCCAACCTATTTTGGTGTTACCAAGCTTTGAGAAGCTTGGCACCATTGAGTGTGATGCAAGCAATGTGGCTATTGGAACTATTCTCAGTCAAGAGGGAAAACTGGTGGCTTTTCATTTAGAGAAGTTAAGTGAAGCCAAGAAGAAGTATTCTTCTTATGACCTTGAGATGTATGCATTGGTCCAGGCTTTAAGGAAGTGGAGGCACTACTTGCTTCCCAAGGAATTCATAGTGTATTTAGACAATCAAGCACTCAGTTTCTTGAATTCACAAGAGAAGTTGGGTCACAGGTACATGAAATGGGTGGAGTATTTGCAAGCTTACACCTTCAATATCAAGAACAAGAAAAGAGCTCTCAACAAAGTGGCAGATGCCTTGAGCAGAAGGTTCCTCACCATTCAAGAAATTCAGTTGAAGAGCATGGGAATAGATCATTTCAAGGATCTATATGCAGATGATGAATATTTTGCAGATATCTATAAGGTATGTGTTGAGTACAAAAATCATTTTCATAGAAAATATGCTGAATTTACTTTGCAAAGTGATCTCTTGTTTAAAAGGAATCAACTATGTGTTCCTAGAGGTTCTATTAGGGAGAACTTGATACAAGAAAAGCATAATGGTGCATTGAGTGGTCATTTTGGGATCACCAAAACTCAAGAACTAGTTCAAAGGTTTTACTATTGGCCAAGAATGAATCTAGATGTTAGGAGGTATGTGGAGAGTTGTGTAGTGTGTCAAAAGGCCAAGGGTACTTCTTCAAATACAGGTCTATATCAGCCACTGCCTATTCCTTCTAGGCCATGAGAATGCTTGAGTATGGACTTTGTAGTTGGGTTACCTAAGACAAGGCAAGGTATGGACAATGTTTATGTGGTTGTAGACAGATTCAGCAAAATGGCTCACTTTGTGCCATGTAAAACAACCAATGATGCTAGTCAAATAGCCTCTCTTTTCTTCAAAGAGATAGTAAGGATTCATGGATTACCAATCAGCATTGTATCAGATAGAGATGATAAGTTTATGAGTCATTTTTAGAAGAATCTTTGGCAAAGAATGGGCACTAATCTATCCTTTGAATCCGCATACCATCCCCAAAGTGATGGTCAGACTGAAGTTGTGAATAGGACACTTGGAAATCTCTTATGATGCTTGACCAAGGAGTATGGTCAACAATGGGATTAGTTGATTGGGCAAGTTGAATATGCCTATAATGATACTATCAACAGATCAACAGGGAAGAGTCCCTTTGAAATTGTTTATGGTCTACATCCTAGAGGTGTTTATGAGCTGAGAGAGTTGAAGGAGGGAGTCAAAGGAAGTGGATATGCTGATGACTTTGCTTATGCAATGCAGGAGATTCATGAGATAGTCAGAAAAACATTGGCAGAAAATACCA
The DNA here is from genome assembly GCA_007258455.2 of Sequoia sempervirens. Classification (NCBI taxonomy): domain Eukaryota; kingdom Viridiplantae; phylum Streptophyta; class Pinopsida; order Cupressales; family Cupressaceae; genus Sequoia; species Sequoia sempervirens. Next base: position 419,113,786 of record VDFB02193867.1, read on the forward strand.
TGAAGCATAAGACTAAGGTGGATGAGAATAGAAAAGAAGTACAATTCAATGTTGGAGACTTAGTGATGGTGCATTTGAACAAGTCTATATTGCAAAAATGAGTTCCTCATAAGTTACAAATGAAGAGGATAGGTCCCTATCCTATCTTGGAGAAATATGAGAACAATGCATTCAAGGTGCAGCTACCATATGACAATGGACTGTCCCCTGTTTTTAACATTGTAGATCTAGTGAATTACAAAGGACCACCACCAAACATGGATCAGACCATTCATGAAGTCATACAAGATGTGGAAGAACTCAAACTACCCCCTACTACAGTCAAGCAAGCTGACAAGATATTGGATACCAGGGTCTACAAGAGGACTAGGACCAAAGAATATAAAGAACATCTAATTAAGAGGCATGGACAACCTGATGCAGATGTAGTGTGGATCAAGGAGGCAAAGTTCAAGAAGTTGGGCATTGATCTCAACTTGCTCAATCCAAGGATGGATTGAAATCTTCTGTTTTGGGGAGGATGGTGCAGGAGCACCTAGGCTAATCTCTAGTTTGTTCAGTTCAAATTTTGGCTTGTACCTGACCTTAGCCAAGTTAGGATGATAGAGTGTTTTCTTTGGACCTTAGAAGGTCTTGTTTGTGTGTGGTGAGTTAATCATTAGGATTAATGTCATCTTAGTTATCATGTTGTTAAATGTTGCTTTATTTAGTTTTGGGCAACATATGTTAGAAGGTAAAGCATTTAAATGTGTTATAACCACATCCTCATTGTTTGAAGATGCCAAGAGGTAGTTAAGTTGTTGGTTGCTCAGAATCAAGGTGTTAGAGGTCCTAAGACTTAGGATCATGACAAAGAGATAAGTTGTAAAATGTTGTTGAAAAGTTGCATGGCAGCAGTTGTGGAATTGCATGCAAAATTGTTATATTGGATTCCCTTGAAATCAAGGATGTGGAGTCAAGAAACTCCCCTTGAATGATGGAGAAGGCATCTAAAATTAGAGGTGTGGCTTGTGGAGAGTAGTTAGAAGGATTGTAAACAAATTTTGGCTTTGTGTGAATAAGAATTTTCTACAGACTTCTATATTTTCTCGTGTGTTTGAGAAACAGTGGTATCAAAGGCATGGTATTTACTATTTTAGCACTACATTTGTGTTCATAGAATATTCTAGAGCACCTTTCATCTTGCATTCAGGTTACTTAGAGTAGATTTGTTGATTTGAATTCATAAATTAGGTTGTAGAGGGTTTTTACTTCTGTTTTGAGCAATTAGAATTAGAATGGCTCCCCCATAATCTCTGACCATGGGATCTTCTTGAGATTAGGTGAATATGGAAGGGGAACCAAACAATTGTAAATATTTAGTAGTAGGAAACTCAGAGAGCCAAGCAAGTATTTGTAATCTCAAACCCTAGGCAAGCTAGGACTACTCAGTTAGGAGTTTGAGAGAAGAAAAGTGAAGAACTTAGGTAGGGGTTACAAGTACTGTATGAAAAATGTACACTTCCAGGTGGGATATGACCAAACACAAGGAAACCAGAAGGATTAAGGTTTGATCAATCCTTTTGAGTGATAAATTGGCAAGTGATTAGCAAAACCCTAAGTATTAGGTCTATTAGCCCTACTTCTCCATGATTGTAGGAACCTACTGTACAGATGAGATTCAGGTCTGAAACCCTATGAAAGATTTAAAAGTCCAAAAGGGTGTCTGGAAATCAAGTTTAGTTGCTAGGTTGTTTGGCAGGTTTGGGCAAGAAAAGCCAAAAACTGACTGGTAAGGGCTAGTAGGGAATAGGCCACTTCAAGACAAAATCTTGAGATCAGGTAGATTGAGGATTAAAGACCATTCAAGATGCATTCAAGTGAATGTGAAATGCAAGAAAACAATGTCTTTAATACCCCTGCAAGCAGTTCAAGATTGTTGGAGAAATTGGCACTTAGATCCTTCTAGGTGTTGGAAGAAGATAGCAGATATAAGAGGTGTTTGTCCTCCAAGGTTAAGCACAAGGATTGAAACTCTTGGAATAGAATTGAAGTAGAGATTAGTTGATGAACTAAGTCAAAACAAAGCCTAAAAGTTGGCAGGTTCTTGGTGGAAGGCAGAGTGAAGTCCTCTAGTTGGATAGTGTAAGCAAATCTTGGAGCATCATACACCATTTACTAACTCATTGGTTTGCGAGGGGAGATTTTTTTTTCTAAAGATTTATAGATAGGGGAGAGTGCTTCTAAGAAATCATCTAGAGTGTCTTCTAGCATATCAAAATCTTCTTTAGAAAATGAATTATCATAGGCATGTGACATTGTGAAAATAGATCTGACGTCTTCACATTAGGTTCACCAAAATGTGATATAAGAGGGGTTTGGTACACATGGGTCTATTAATTCTTAAGAGATCACCAAGAAACAAACTTCCCTTATACACCTTAGCATAAGAAAATCAATGAAAATGTAGAGAAGTATACTTAATTTATTTTTTAGAGAAAGTTATTTCAAATCCCGAGAGAGTGAAACCTTGAGATCCCAATCCTAGATGAGTGAGCTCTTGACTGAAAGACATCAGCGTGGTTTTAGGAAACCAACATGGTGCACTATCATCTAAAAGATGTGTTGGCATCCTAAGTAATAGCGGGATCAAGAACTCAAGTAGAAAAAACCAAGTCTTACTTCTAAGCTTAGGTATGAGATGTACTAAGTGAAATAAACAAAACAAAAAACAAAAACTATAGCAAGCATAAGGGGACTTAGAGAGAGCTTATCTTTTATTGGATGTTTAACTCTTCACTCCAAGCTCCACTTTTCACCTACACACAAAAGATCAAGCGGAAAAGGTTGGGGTTGTATAGGGGCCTGCCTCAATTAGACCCTCATTTTGTGTTCCCACCTCCATGAACAACCAAGTTGGAATAGAGTGAAAATGAAGTAGAAAAAGTATGTCATGAAAGAAAATTTTTCTTTGGAGTAGAACCCTCACCATGAGATAGTAAATAAACAAGTAAGAAAGGAAAGTGTGACAGAGAGAGAGTGTTACTCATGGGCCTAGACCCTCTCTAGAGTACATGAACACACCATTGAGTGCTTTCTTGAGAGTTGTCATTGCTTGAAGGACCTCAGTGCATCATGGAATCACTTATGAGAGTGCTACTATCAAGGGGGAATAGAACTCAAAAATGGATCAAGTGGTGAGAGAGATTGAATGAATAAATTCCAACCCCAAATGAGAGTAATGGGTTTCTAATGCTTGTAAGGGTGGAAAAGAGATGTTACATCCAAAATCTAACTACTAGGACATGTGTTGAAAGGGTCAGGATTCTAGATTCCTCATTTCAAACTTAGAAAACCACCAAGATGTTAGCACACTACACAAACGTCCATGCGTCGTATAGGCATCCAAATCCTAGTTTCTTGGGAAACATGCCATCAGGCTTTTGTTGCTCTGCCACAAGTCTGCATGGAGTCAAAATCATGAAATTATGACCCATGGGGTTTTTGTCATTAATGTTCCAAGGTGTCACAAATGCTAAGAAAAAATGCAAAAATGTGGAATTTCCCCTAGGTTCAATTATGGGACATTATAGTATTGATTTGGGTTAAGATTTATCATGGTGTTTATTATGTAAGTTGTGGATCTTGTTGCATCTCTACTGACTATTTAGGGATAAATTCATGGTATATGTTGGAAATGTCCTCTATGTGAACCATTTCACCTTTGGATGGTTGAAGTGGTGCTTGAATTTTTTTTGGAGTCATAAAACATTTAGGATCAAAACAGGGCATCCCTACGATTTTTTCACCAACACTTGTGGTAGGTATGTTTGGAACACTAGGATTCATTTCCATGTTCTTTTGTGTTGTGACCTTGTTGTTAACATAACATTTTTTTCAACCCTAAGAGATGTTGGATGTGAATGACTTTGTTGAAATTCTTTGGTTGCCTCAAATTTTTATAATAATGACACTTTGATAGGTTTAGGACCAATGATGAATGATTATATGAATGGATAAAGGATATGAAAATTTCAATTTTGACAAATTTTTAGACTCAATTTTTTTGTATTTTTGATGATTATGATGATGAACTTGCAAACCTTGGAAGTAGACTCATGAATCCAAAGATTTTTTTTTCCAAAATGGTGTTTAATAACTCAACAAAACAGTTTAAAATAGATTTTTTCAAGCATGAAGTCAAATAGATTTATAGGATAAAAATCTAAGTCCAAGTGATTTATGTCAAAATTTCAAGTTGTTGGTTGAAATGGTATGTTTTGATCGTAAGTTGATGGTTTTATGTTATCATTAATTTGATCTTAATTACAACCTAGAATGTGTTTTGACAAGCTCAAAATTATAGTGAACATGGATTTGTTTGTTGTATTGATTGGAACCAATGAACAAAAACCTATTTTGTATTAATTTCAGAAAATTTAGTGCTTGTGGACCAAAATATAGAATCAAAAAATGTTTTTAAGTTTTTTTTATTTAATTTTTAACAAAAGCATCGAGTTGTTTGACAATAGTATTGCATTGTACACTACAAAAGTGTCAAAGTATTTACAAAAGCACCAAAGTTTGACAAAAGCGTCGGATTATAAAAATAGGGCATCAATTTGTAAATGAATGTTTACCTTGAGAAATTTATCAAGATGTGGAAAGTTTCAATTTATGAAAACATAAATATCATATTAACAAAATTAGAAGTGTTAGTTTGCATAAAGGCATCACACTTTATAGATTAAAGCATTGATCTATTAGGGGATCTTTGATGTGCAATTTGACCTAGGTTTTTAAAGTTCTGATGTTGCAAAAAATAATAAACATGTAAACTAAATCAATTTGGTGTTTGGATGATTTTAACATGTTCTTCTTCCCCAAGAGCACACTAATGAGTTTCACAAGGTCTCCACAATAAAACATGCCATAAAGCACAACCTATTTTAGTGGTATTAAAAGGTTTTCTCACTATAGTGACCTCACCAAACTTGCATGCTAATATGAATCCATGAAATAGGTGAGTAGGGTATACCAAGGTCATGTACCACCTTGAAAGTAATAGATAATAACAAGACACCTTATAACCCTAACCAAGGACTGAACATGGTGAGTATATTCTCATGATGATGCTATCATGATGCACCACTATAGAGTAATGTTTGATAGGTATTAGGCTTCTAATATAATTGGTTTGTAGTGGGTATAACTCCATGCATACCATGGCATACACTAGCACAAGATAAAAATATCTAATCCCTATTACATACAAATGATGAATGAGAGAGGGGTGAACTAGTTGTACATAAAAAAATCAAAATCCTCATTAACATTCAAATATTTACCATCCCTTAAACCCTTAAATATATTTAGCATGAAATTAAACAAAGCAATAACACATCAAAACACCATGAACAATAGAACTCTAGATTTACATGGAAAATTAATGAAGGGAAAAACTACGGTGAGGATTAGCTCAAAATATAAAGTAATAGAAACACTGAATAAAATAGGCTCACTGTCAACGGGCTCATTATCCAAAAGATAGAAGGGCTCACTACCAAAGGACTCACTATCTAGAATAAAGAATATAGAAGGAGTGGCTCACTGCCAATTTGAATTTCTAGTAATACATCTCTCTTATGTAGATGATATTATTCCACTAAATCGAAAACACCACATTCAATAGACTAAAATGTAGAAACCTTCTGCTCACTACATCTAAAAATCATAGGCATCAAAACTCACACATATATCACCAAACTTGATCACTTTCACATCACACACTCTCTCTTCTTGATCCACACAACTCAACTTGTATTTATACCATTCATGACCTAAAACAATCTCAATTAGGTTGGACTTAAGGAAATGTATACACCTCAATCATGCAACATCAATGATATGGAAACAAGAAAAATAAAATGCAACAAACAAAGATTAGATTCTACAAAATGAGACATTAATCTCTACAAAATATAAGACTACAAACTTGTATTTCCATTCTACCCTCAGGAGGAAAATACATTATTATATAGGCATTATGTATGCAAAAATTAAATATTTGGAATATCCTCCAAATCTTCATGTGAAGTGGAAATGATAAAATAATAATAATTTACTAACTTATGCTAACTTCCCTATAATTTTATAATTAATGCCAACTTCTAAAAACATGGAAACTAACATTTGACTTTCAACTTTTTACATAGTATAAAAACTAACAAATATTAAAATAATAATTTAAATCCTATTTTTGTGTCCCCTAAACAATCCATTCAAAATTTTATTGAAGGCACCTTGATACATCGAGGAGTAATATTTTTGGTCTCTTTGACAACCCAATACATTGATTATCAAGGATTAAAATGTTTCAATTTTCAATTACACTTCAACTTTCCCTCTTAGACATGATTAAGAAATATGTCAAGATGAAAACAAAATATGAAAGGAACAACACATAGACTTGTCAATCAAAGAGACTTTTGCATGTTGGAATAAGTAATTCATGAGTCCCTTCAATATAGAAAAAATGGAAGAATTTATTGAGGAGAACTATTTATATTGACAAGACAAGGAAATTTGTCTCTTTGATAAAGTGGTAGCCTTTATTATGAAAGAGAACAAAATAAAGTTATAAGGGATATGAAGGGGTTTCAAAAACATTAGAGTAATTGTTTCCTAATCTCCCTAAAAATAAAAAATGACATATTAACTAAGAGAACAATTGATAAGAGGGATCTATATTAGTGAAATTCAAGGATCAAGTCGTTTGAAAGCCCTAAAAAGTGAGAAATGAACAACTAAACCAAAAATTTCATCGGAAAGAAGGATGCATTTTAGAGAAGGATACCAATCCTCCTAATAAAGCAATGAAATTTATTGCCTTCATAAATTTGTGACCATAAAAGAATATTGAAGAAACCACTTACAAAAGGGGGTTTTGAGAAGACATGATGATATCAATATGAATCCATAAGGGTTCTCTTGGAAGTCCCAAAAGATTTGAGGAAAGAGATGAATATCGACAGGGATATGAAATTAGTTATTTTGATGTAGTGAAAGAATTAAATTCATTTGAGATTTCAAGAAAAGTGATATCTCAAAGAAAGAAATTGGCAATGATGGAAAGAAAATCAATGGTTGATATACAAAAATAGTAGCAATGACATGAAAGTTGGCATCATTTAGCATTTGTGAACCAAAGCCAAGCAAGTTATAGACAGACAATTTGCTTCACTCTAGTTTGAGGAATTCTCTTGCACTTGAGGAGAAAAAGAGACCATGAATCCATTAGTGATTGTGGACACAAAGAACTAAAAGGAATGTGACTAGCTAAAGCATAGTGCAAGTCAAAATTTTACTTCAGATGATGACTTTGTCAAGTCTTCTAAGTTCAAGGCATTTTTTTATGAACACAAGGGTAAGATAATAAGAGAAAGAGTAAAAAAAATCCCTCCTGATAGAGAAGCTGAGGTCCTAGATGAGTTACAAAATGAAGTGGATCAAGAGATGGAGAACATTACTCTAGAAAAGGGGCAAGAGTTGTTACAAGAGTTTGGAGTCATGCTCTTTCCAAGATGGGATATCAAATCTGCTATTGTATTCGATAGTTTAAGGAAAGTATGGGACAAATCCTTACAATTGACTGCTAAAGAAAGTGACAATATCTATACTAGTTATAGATACAACCTTGATAATTCCACTCTTCTAATTTAGGCCCTACATCCACCAGAGAAAAGGCCTACTATTATTAGTGAACCTGGTCAAGTATTCAGCCATCTTCTTGTACAGAGAGTGGGAGACACTAATTCCATGGAGACTGTCAACCTGAATGTCAATGTTGCAAAATTTACCAAGGCATAAATTGAAAATTTAGTGATAGATAACAAAAGATATATTTCTAAGAATAAGAGGTTATGATAGGGAGTAGTCAAGTACAAGGAAAAGTTACCTTCTTAAATAACATATTCTCCATTGGTTGAATGTGAGAATAAGGTACTAGAAGCTATGTTAGAAACTGTATACTAGAAGCATAAAAAATGAAATAGCTCAAAAGAAATATGACAAATTGGAAAGGAAGAAGATGATCACCAAGTTTGAGATTCCCACAAAACTGATTAAAAGGAGATTTGAGAAAGTACTAGGAAAAGTTGATCAATTTTGGATAATTCACACTAAAATGTATGATGTTTTTAAAAGGCACAAGAGATTGTTGCACTAAACAATGGAGAAAAAAGAGGAGGGTATGTACAGTAACATGATGGGCCAAAAAGTGGTGATATGATGGGTATGTGTAGGGTATGTGGAACACAACTTTTTTTTACCCAAAATTGATGAAACAAAAAGGGTTTTTAAAAGAGATTCTCAGCTTTCCACCAATATAAATTATGCTTTAATTTGAATTTAATAAATAGTTATTATTCTTTTTCAATTTGAATTATGACTAAAGTCTTGATTGATATGCTAATTGAAAAACATCTATAGCTTTCAAAAGGTATCACATTTTTTGAATTTGAAACATGCATCACATTCTATGCTTTGCGTACTATAAGATTAAAAAAAATTGAATTTCATGATTTTTTACCAAGTTAAGGTGGTTAGACATATGAATTTTTATATTTTTTAAAAGTTGTAATAAAAAATTCATAAATAATTATTTACTAGGAAAAAAATTACAAAAAAATATGCATCACATCAGGACATGATTCCTCTACTTATATCTAAAATTTTATAAAAAATTATTATCATTTTATTGTGGTTAGGGTGGTTAGACAAACACCTACTTCTTATTTTTTTCCCTGAAATTTAAGTACTACTATGTGATCAATTTTGAAGTGTGATAAATATGTAAAAATAAATAAATCAAACAAATCAATAGAACATTATATCAAAACAAAATTTAAATGAAAATAAATGCAAACTCTTTCTTTTGTCTTTGATGTCGTCCTATCATCCTCTATCTGTAGTGTTTTTATTGATTTCAGTTGGCTCTCAAATCTTGGGCTAGGCTCAACAAATGGTCTTCCTAGAGAACGAGATCAAATATGAATGCATGCAATGCTATGCTAAGATATGATTATGTTGATACTAGACATGATTGATAAAATGAAAGAATATGAAATTGAAAAAAACTAAAGATGATAAAAACAATGCTAAAATGCTAAAATGTTATAATGCTAGAATGCAATTAAATTATAATGCACGTGTGTTGTGTATTGTAACCATTGCTTGGATTTGCGGGGGTATTTATAGAGTTTTCTAAAGATTCTGATTGGCTGATGTGATCAACGATTATGAAAATTCCTGGCAGATAGAATGGTCAAAGATGAATAAGACTGGAGAGAAAAATAGAAGAAAACATAAAGCAGGATTTGTTTCCTTTTTCATTAAAATAGAAGAGATAAGATGATAAAATATTTAATTATGATTTGAAAAGATATTTAATTAAAATTTTAGGAAATGACATGTAAATTAAATTAATTAAATAAAATATTTAATTAATTAGAAGAAAGATTTGAATAGGAGAAAGGAAATTAAATTCAATTAAATCAAGGATTTAATTAAACTTAAATGTGATAATTAATTTAAATAAACAATTATATTTATTTAATTAATTAAGTGGACTTAAGAAAGTGGTAACTAAATAAAATGAATTTATTTAATTAAAAAGGAATAAAGTGAATGAACAATATAATCAAATTAATTAAATTTAATCATATGTAGAGGACTTTAGAGAAATTAATTAAATAATAAATATTTAATTAAATGCTAGGATTAATTAGACATGACCAATTTTATGCATATAAATTTTTCCCCTCTTTGAAGTGATGTGTGAAATGCATTGGTTCAAAGAAAATATTTTTGCTTTTAAAATTTGATGTGTTTGATTTTGCCCCTGATCAAAAAATGTTAACTAATATGCCCCTTATTGGAAAAAAGGTTCATGATATTGATGATGCCCTCTTGGGAGATAAATCACTGATGATGATAAAACATTGATTGGGTGATAAAATTCAGATGATGAAAGGGACACGGTGATTTAGCTCCCAATAATTGATGAAAAGATGCCCCAGTTGAAAAAAAATGCCACCAAAAGCCCACTTTGTTTGACCCTTAAAAGGTAATAGGGTAAAAAGGCAAGTCATTTTCACTTTTTGACTTTTAAAAACTTTTTTCTCTGACGGTGACTTGGTGAGATGGAGATTCCCTATCCTAGGCATAGATTTGAGTGGGCCAACCGGTGAGTCAATTTGATCCTTTGTTCTTTGAAATTTTTCATTTTTAGTCAATTTTTTATGTATTTACATGGATTTTAGGTTTTAATCATGTCATTTTAGTGGTTTTGGGGAATAGAACATTTGTATTTTTTTGTAGCACATCTAGGGATTAAAGTGTCACTTTTAGGATTTTCGTAGAGTAGTGCATTAGATAGGTGAAATAGCGCTTATAGGGTGTCGATAGAAATTTCAGTGTATTAGTGCATTTGGGAATTAGAATAGTGCTTTTAGGGTTCTAGTGCATCAGGTAGATAGAATGGCACATTTGATTAGTGATTTAGCATTTTTAGGGAAATGGCACATAGAATAATTGATTTAGCACTTTTAGACTGCAAAATGGCGCATTTGGGGTTTTAGCACATCTAGGGAAAACTATAGTGCATGTAAGGTTTTAGCACTTTTAGGCCACAGAGTAGTGCTTTTAAGAAAAATTTAGACAAAATGCTATTTTGATGAAAATGATGATGAATTATTACTTCTTTTGTCAATAGATAGTAAAATTGTCATGTCATCATGTTGATAAATTGATAACTTTGCTTCCAGAAATAAAAAACAAAGAGTAGATAGCTAATAACTATGTTTCCAAAGAATGAAAAACAAAGAGTAGATGATGGATTTTCTTTCTAGGATAGAAAACAAAGAGTAGATTGATTGAAAACATATTTGCATTTGTGATTGAACTACAAACAGGATGATGATTTTGATTGTGTGATAAATTTTTTTTCCTACAAAAGAAAAACAAATAGTAAATGATGATAGAGTATATTAATTTGATGTGCAGATAGATAGATTTTGTATTGATGTCCTGATATGATTTCCTTAGATAGAATACTTGATATGGTTCACATGATATGATGTTTGATATGAATTTGATATGTGTCTTTTGATTGATATGGGTCTTTTGATATGAATCTTGATTGAGGTAGATAGATTGCTTTGATATGAGTTGATGATATGAGTTTGATTGATTGTCCTTGTGATGACCAAAAATAGGAGGTTTTCAAAAACCTCTAGATTAGAGAGTGCTTCCCTATGGGTTGGGAGAGGATACGAGATTTGACACCTGTCGATGTGCAGTTGATAGTTAGTTGTGGGTTGGGATCCTTGTTATCAATGCCTCCTATTCAGGTCAACAAGGGACTATTGACTATGCTAGCAGAGAGATGGCACTCAGAGAATAATACCTTTCATTTGCTGACTTGTGAGCTGATTGTGACCCTAGAGGATGTATACATGATTTTTGGGATCCTATGGTAAGTGCCCTTGTGTTCTATGATCATAAGGAGTTGGGTGGGATAGATTCCCTCAGGAGAGTATCTGGAGATGCAAAAATAGCAGGATACAAGGTGCCATGGGCAAAATTTAGAGGATATCCAGCCTTACCTGCAGTGTTGGGTGCTTTCATTAGAGGTTTCCTTTGTCTGGATCATCAATCAAAGGGGCTATTAGTTGGATAGGGGAGGATCATCTAGAAGATGATGGGTCAGAAGCAGAGATATACCTGGGGGAGCTGCATGTTATCTCATTTATATCACAACTTGCACTAGGTAGTATACAAAGGGTCATCAAGCTTGTCTTGTGGTGTTACCCTACTCCAGATCTAGGCATGGGAACATATTGCTATTACGAGACTGCTATGCTTGAGAGTTAGGCCACCAGGCATGCCATACATGTATTCCTATTGGTTTTCACTTGTCCAGCCCAAGCTAGGCAAGGTGGAGTATTGGAGATGGACCCTGGATGACATGGATGCTATGATATGGATGCCTTATATGGATTGTGATGTTTGGGACATAGATCCCTTGGAGATGCCGTTTGTACGTATACCCAAGTTTTTGATAGGTTGTACACCATTTATTATAGAGATATTTTTGGCCTTGTGAGTATAGAGATAGTTTGGTTTCACACAGGGTATGCCTCAGGGCATTGCACACTGCGGACGATGCAAGGATGAGCTTGGATGGGGTCCTTGCATTTCTTACCAAGTTGCCTATACTGAGTATACATCATTATAGCCTGAGCTATGGGATGCCAGACCTGATATTGTAGATTTTGGCATGTCTAAGGAGTATTCAGTTTACTATCACACACACCCATTTCCACAGTTCACATGTCTAGATGAGCCAACACCCATTTTGGTGGCACCTCAGCCAGGAGTTGGGAGATAGGAGGATGTGGCGGGTGGTGAGTAGGTAGTTATCAAAGGAGAGGAGGAGGATAGTGGAGATGAGGAGGAGAGTGGAGATGGGGAGGGGAGCTCATATGATGGTGATGGGGATGATAGCAGAGATGATAGAGGGGAGGAGCAGAGGCCAGTGAGACAGAGGACTGATATTACAGGAAGTTCTTAGGGCATGTCGAGGTTGAGGAGTGATACCAGACATCAAATAGTGATCAGGGTAACCTCTTTAGTGTAGTAGGCACAAATAGATACACTACAAGCCCAAGTGCAGACACTTCAGGGGTAGCATGTGCAATTATAGAGCCAATTGGCTCAGGCGCAGAGTTTGATAGTATAGTTATAGGCACAACTTGCATGGGCACAAGTACAGGTACAGGCACAGGCATAGGCACAGGTATAGGTAAAGGTACCTCCTCCTACCTTAGACCCTCAGATAGCCTAGTTGATAGCAGAGAGGAATTCTTTTAGATGGAGGGCAGTAGAGGTAGAGGGTGTGGCACAGAGACTTATGGGCACTGTTGAGAGTGCATCTTTATGAGAGGCCATTATAGAGGGGTTTGAGATGGCTAGAGAGGTCGAGTACTACCATGTGAGGTATGAGGAGTTGTGTCCTTCTGAGCACAGAGAGCCTTACCCATAGTCCCACAATAAGACTAGGAGCAGATCCCAGATGATGACATAGAGCAAAGGGGCTATAGGGCCTTGCTGGGATCCTAATGCAGGAACGAGTGGCAGGCCATCATCCTTGAGACTAGCTCCATCAGGGGGGTCTACCAGCCAACCTTGAGTTATTAATTCAATATTTATTGATGTATATAATCATGTATATTATTTTTTATCATATCTCATGTATCTCTATATACTATTTAGTTCCATTGAACATTGGACATTTGTATGTATATTTGATGAGCGATGATATGCAAGGGCGATTTGTTTTGATTTGTTTTGATGATATTGATAGGAATTTGTATGTGTGATGAGATGGATTTTGATATGTATGTTTAATGATTTTATGACAAATTATGTGATGCAGGATGATTCATGTTATGATGCTGATTTTTGATGTGTACTAATGATGTCATGCAGGTGGATGATATGTTAAAAATTCACCATGTTGAAATTATATGAGATATGATAGGAAATTTTATGAAAATGTATGTTTTTCAAATGATGTGGAAATGTAATGTATGTATGAAATTTTTGTTTTTGGATTTTTCAAATGTAATAAATGATGATGATGTGATGGATGTTGTGTTTATGAAATGAATCATGAATTTGTAGTATGATATGAATTAGAAAATGATATGAAGTGATATGTGAGATGGATCAAATGTTATGTGAAAAATGGCATGATATGAAAATGATAAATGAGTGTAACAATGAGATGAAATGTATGATAGAATAGCATAATGATAAAATAATAACGAAAATGAATGATAAATGATAATGTAGTGAAATGTAATGAAATGTAATGAAATGTGAATGCAAGGTAGTGGAATAAAAGGATAATGTAAGGAAATGTAATGAAATGATAGGGTAATGAAATGTAATGAAATGATAAATGATAAATGAAAGTAAATGATACTTGAAAATGATAAAATAATAAATGAAAATGATATTAAAAGTGAAAATGATAATAAAGGATAATGAGATGAAATAATGATGAAATGATAAATGATAATGTAGTGAAATATAACGAAATGTTAATGCAATGAAATGATAGTGTAATGGTAAGGTAATGAAATGATAGTGTAATGAAATGATAGTGTAATGGTAATGGAATAAAAGGATAATGCAAGGAAATCTAATGAAATGATAATGATAATGATAATGAAAAGATGAAAAATGATGATGAAATGATGATGAAATGATGATGAAATGATAATGATAATGATAATGTAGTGAAGTGTATTGAAATGATAAAGTGAAATGAAACGAAACACTAAAATGAAGTGAAATTGATAAAAGTTAATGATATGAAGATGATATATAAGATGAAAATGGAAATGATATGAAATACCTAATGGAGAAATGAATGATATGAAGATGATATAAAATGAGAATGATCAATGACATGCAATGAAATTATATGATATAAAAAATGATAAATGAAATGATAATGCAGAATGATGGATAACTAAATGATAAAGTATCTAAATGATATGAAAATGAATGATAAATGATAAACTATATGATATGTACAAGACCTAGATGAAATGATAATGATTAATGAAATGAGGATGATGAAAGATGATAATGAAAAAAATGTTTGAATGTCCTCCACAAATTGTCCAAAGAGACATGATAGCCGTTGATATTTTTGTTCAGCCTTTTAAAACTCTGATGCAAATCTAGTATGCAAATATGTACAATGATTTGAATGAAATGCAACTAAACAAAACCAACCATTTTTTGAGCCTTATTTTAGCTTTCTTGAATCATCATAGAGTATTTTAAAATGTTGGAAGTATGTATAATCATCAAAGGGGAAATTAGCACCAATGATGACCTAAGTACAACTTTCATGATTTTTGATATAACAAGTGAACACAAGCATCAAGGTATGATTGAACCAAGATGAATTGAGTATTTATTGCATAAATAGACAAATATTAACCACTTTTTGATGCAAATGTGGAATTTTCATCAATGATACACTATAGAAATCATGTCTTGTGACATATTTGCACCAAATCGATAGTTAACCTCAAGACAACAGAAGAAAGAAAAATCATCCTCTTTCCTCGCCACTCTAGTTCAATACATCATCAAGTGTGATCCAGAGAGATGATATCAAAAAATCAAATAATAATTGTTCAAAATATAATACTGCTATTCCAAACATTATTCAGATTTTAGATCATCTAGATATGAGTCATGATATTGTACTTTGCTGGAAAACTATTGTGATATGGATCAATGATTGGATAGTTGTTCATGTGATTTGATTGTTTGTTTGCATGATTAGATTTTATGTCATTGTCTAGCTATTTTGGTAAAACCTGAAAGTCAATTTCCCCTATTATTGTCAATGTTTGCCCCCAATATTGACACAAGTAGCTGAAATAGATATATACAATTGATCAAGTCATGGTAAGACGTTATCGCTCAAGGAAAATGATGGTAGTATGATGTTGGTATAGCCCTAAGATGATGGTGAAAAGATGCATGAAATGAAGGCTGAGAAGCTAAGTGCAAAACATGAACTAATAGATGGAGAGCTACCAATAGCATTCGTTTGCTAAATTTTCACTATTTTTTTTCTTTGTATTTTTCTGATTTTTATGTATTTTTTTTCAAGACTTTTTATGCTGTTTTTGTATTTTTTTAGGACTTTTTATGTTGTTTTTCTATTTTTTTAGGACTTTTTATGCTATTTTTTAATATTTTTTTAGGACTTTTTATGATTTTTTTGTATTTTTCAGGACTTTTTATGTTGTTTTTGTATTTTTTTAGGACTTTTTATGGATGATGATAGCCACTTCAAACATAATACTTCTTCAGGTGCATGTTTTTGATGGGTTCATCAAACAAGTCCCCTTCTGGAATTTACAACTCGTATGCTCCTAAACCGTATACTGCTATGACTACGTACAGACCCAACCAATTTGGTTCAAACTTTCCTTTCTTCTCTTTGTCCTGCTAATTCCATGGGTTTTCCTTTAGAACAAGATCATCAACCTAAAAGGTACATGGCTTGATTCTATCATTGTAGTTGCGAGACATCATCTATTGATATGTTTTCAAATGGTTAGTTGCTCATTGTCTCTTCTCATCAAGGAGTTCCAGCTCTTACAGTCGGGAAACTTTGTAGTCCTCATCTATTGTGAGACCCTTCAGTGATACCCTTAGTGATCAAATTTCAACCTCTAGAGGTAATATGGCTTCTTCTCCATAGACAAGAGCATATGGTGTTGCTCTAGCTGGTGTTTGAATGCTAGTTCTGTAGTCCCATAATGTGGGATTGAGTTGAACGTGCCAATCTTTTCCTGCATCATTCATAGTCTTCTTCAGTATTTTCATTATTGTTTTGTTTGAGGCCTCTGCTTGGACATTCCCTTGTGGATAATAAGGTGTTGAATATATGTGTTGGATATGGAATCTTTCACAAAGTTCATCAACATCCTAATTCTTGAATGGTCATCCATTATTTGTGATAATGGAATTGGGAATGCCATACCGACAGATAAGATAGTTGAGTATGAACGATGAGATTTGTTTTCCAGTAACCTTACTCAGACGTATTGCCTCAATCCATGTGGTAAAGTACTATGTCACTATGATGATAAACTTGTGTCTATTCGATGATGAAGGATGAATCTTGCAACTAGATCTAACCCCCATTGAGAGAATGACCAAGTTGGTGTGAATGGTTGAAGTGCTTGTGTAGGCACATGAATAAGATTCCCATGAATTTGGAATTTAGAACACTTCTTCACAAAAGTGAATGATTCCCTCTCCATGGTTGGCTAGTAGTAACCCATTCTTATCAATTTCTTGGATAAGGTTAGTCCACTTGAATGAGTGCCATAAATGGCACCATGGACTTCTTGTAAAGCCTTGTTAGATTTGTCACATTCAAGAAATTGAAGTAAAGCACCATCAAGACCACGGTGATAAAGGATGTCAGTGATAAGAGTATAGTGAGAGGATTGGAAAATAAAATTGTACTTTTGGTTATGAGATAAGTCAGGTGGTAAGATGTATTTAGGTAGGCATAAATCTTGCCATACCAAGGTGAATCAGATCCTACTAAGTGAAAAATGATTTGGCTTTCAAGTGTGTCATAGGCAGGTGTAAATGATTGTTCCACCAGAAAATCATACCGAGCCTAATTTTCTGGGAGTTGTAATAATGATGCGATCATGGCCACAGTGTTAGCTTCCTTGTTATCAAGTCTTGGAATCTGTATGAACTTGATATCCACGAAGTACTTCTTGAGATCATCAACCATTTTCTTGTATGGTAAAAAAATTTCATCTATGGTCTAATAATCATCATTGATCTTATTAATGACTAATTGTGAGTCACCATAAACTTGTAATTCTATGATCCTCCATTCCAATGCAATCTTCAGTCTAGTAATTAAAGCTTCATATTTGACTATGTTTTTTGTGCATGGAAACATTAGCCTATACAATCGAGGAATGGTATTTTCTTTAGGGGTGACAAAGAGTATGCCTTCCCCTGATCTATGTTGAGTGAAAGAACCATCAAAATATAAAGACCAAGGTTGTTTTGTTTATGTAGTGAAGACATCAGCATTTGGAAATTCAACATGCATGGGATGCTCTACTTGTAGTGGTGCTTTAGCTAGTTGAACAATGATAACTTTTCCTTTGATTGCTTTGTGATCAACGTAATGGATGCCAAACTCACTTAATATCATGACCCATTTTGCTAGCCTTCCTATCAATGTAGCTTTGCTTAACATATATTTGAATGGATCAATCTTTACAACAAGATTGATTGTATGAGTTAAGATGTAATGCTAAAATTTATGTGAGGAAAAGACTATTGATATACAAGCCTTCTTGATGAAAGCTTAGTTGATCTCATGAGCTGTTAGCATTCAACTGATGTAATAAATTGCGCGTTCTTTTCCTGTAGAATCCTCTTGTGCTAATAATGCCCCCAAAGATGTCTCTGTTGTGGAAATATATAAGATTAGTGGTTTGTCTAGATTTGGTTGTACTAGAACTGGTGGGTTCATTATGTACTACTTGATTTGTTGAAAGGCCATTTCACACTTGTGATCCCTTCTAAAAGGAACATTCTTATGTAGTAGATGTGTGAAAGGTAGGCTCTTATTGGCCAATTGTGTGATGAACCTTTGTATAGATTGAAGTCTTCACTATAATGACCTCAACTGACTAATATTCCTTGGTGGAGGCATCTCCATGATTTCTTGCACCTTGGAAGGATCTACTTCAATTCCTTTTGTTGATACTATGTATCCCAAGATTTTTCTAGATGTGACCCCGAAAACACATTTCTTGGGGTTGAGGTGAACTTTGAACTTTTCCAACCTCGCAAAGATTTTGGATAATACTTCAAGATGTCCTTCTCTTGTGTATGGCTTTTCTAATATATCATCTACATAATCTTCCATGAATGTGTGCATCATGTCATGAAAGATTGTAGTCATAGCTTGTTGATAGGTATCCCCAACATTCTTTAGACCAAAAGGCATGACATTCAAACAATAAGTTCCCCATTGACATTTGAAAGTTGTTTTGTCCTGGTCTTTAGGTGCAATCTTGATTTGGTTATAACCAAAAAAACCATCCATTAGTGAATACATGGAATGGCCAACCATTAGATCAACTATAGTATCGATGCTTGGAAGTGGGAAGTCGTCTTTAGGACATGCCTTATTAAGATCTCTAAAATCTATGCATACTCTGGCACTTTTGTCAGGCTTGGAAATAACAACAATGTTGGAGATCCATTCTACATAGTCAATCAATCTTATAAATCCCACATCAAGGAGTTTTCAAAGTTCTTCTTTAAATAGTAGTGTAACATGAGGATGCATCTATCTGAGTTTTTGTTTCATAGGTTTAACTCTTGGTTTGATAGACAAGTGATGTATTACAAGATCAGGATCAAGACCTGGCATGTCTGCATAAGACCATGAAAGGTTTACTTTATTTACTCTAATAAATTCCATGAACTCAGGTATTTCTTTATCTGTCATTGATGCAGCTAACTATAGAATCCTTGTTGTTTCTATAGTTTCAAGATTAACTACTTTTGTAGGCTCAATCAAGATAGGAAATCACTCATGATAATGTTTTGGGAGAGTGTCAAGTATCCCATCATCAAGTGCCTTAAAAAGGTTTTCACCATCTGATATGCTCTTTGTTTTATCTTTTGTTTGATCTAATACTACCAGATTCTGGTTTTCACCATTAGATCTCTCTTTTTTTTTTTTTTTTTGAAGCTAGGAGACTTGAAACTCTCCTGACTAAAGACTCTATGCCAAAAATTTCTAGTGGAATAATCATTTGTGTCATCTAAGGAAAGGAAGTTCACGATAGATTCATTGGTTGGAAACATAGGTATATTGATAGGTCCAGATAGATACCAGTCAATGAGATCAGGATGTACTAGTAGTAGCGGGTCATTAGGTTGCATGAAATTGGATATGGTTATGGTCATAACGGAGGTGTCTGTAGTATTTGAAGTATGAGGTATATCAATGATGGTATTGTTCTCATGATAGTCTTGTTTGATTAAGTCCGATTTGGTATCACTAGAATCATAGTTTCATTGTAGTTCAGATTCTTGTGGTTGGGTCCCTGAACCTTCACCTTTGATTAGAGTCAGCATATACTTGTGTATCACATCAACCCTTTTATCCCTCTAGAACTCATCATTGTGGATGGTGTCCCATTCGTATTCTCTAGAGTCTATGTTAGAGTTATTATCCATGAAATTCTAAATTGATGTCAAACATGCTTCTCTTGTATACAACCCTTCTTGCAATGTGAGAATGGTATCATGCAACTTCTTAAATGTTCCTTCTTTTGAGTTAGTATCATAGCCTAGTTCAATTCTCTCTTTTGTAGAAAGTCCCGGAAGGTGAATAGGCTCAACTACTCCTTTTCTCTTTCTGATAGGACCATTACCATCATAGCCCATATTTTGCATGATTGAATATCCTTTACCATATTGATCAGTAGGAATTTTGACATTAAGAACTATTTCATCTTCCTCTTTATAGAGCCAATTGAAAACTTCTCTATCCTCAGAATCTTCCATGGGGAATTTTTCTTTGATAAATCATCCATTAAACTTTGTACTTGGTTCTATTGGTGGTTTTGTTGATGTTGATGCTACAAATATCTGATGTTGTGTGATAGAAGGTTGTCCATGTGAACAAGGTGATATAGGTATATTAGTAAGACAAAGAGAATACTCCCCTACTCCACTATCCTTGAACCGTAATTGATTGTCAAATCTTTTGGTTAATTAACTTATTTGCATGTTGACTTTGAGAGAAGTACTAGCAGGAGCTTCTCAGTTGTTGGGAACCAAAGTATCTTGAATAGTTTTGATGTTGGCACAAGTCTAACTGTTTGAATTATCAACTGGTATTGTGATATCCTATCCATCATAAGGAAACTTAATACATATATGATATGTGGATGGGATAGCTTGTATGTCGTGGATCCAAGGATGACCCAACAAGATGTTGTATACAAGATCCCAATCTAATACTTGATAGAAAGTATTCTTGATAACAGGTCCCACTCTGATTGGTAGCATGATTAAACCCTTGGATGTTCTTTCCTCATCATCATAGGATTTAATAGTAATCTTTCTTCTGGGATCAATGGATTCCTCAGAGTATCCTAAAGCTTGAACTAACTTCATGATACATATGTTCAAACCAGGACCTCCATCTATTAGGATGTGTTAGACACGAAAATTATGGATCATGACTTCTAAGTATAGCGATGAATTATAGGGATGATTCATGGAAATGTCATATTTTTTAGAGAATGAGAGGCATGTGGGTGAGGATAAGTGTCCCACAATGGCTTGAAATTGGTCCACATCTAGATCAGTGGATACAGTTGTTTTAACAAGGGCCTTTTCTAGAATTTCCTTATGTGCTGGGGAAATTTTTAGGAGTTCTAAGATAGAAATTTGAGTAGGAGTTTTTCTAAGTTGATTGACTAAGTTATATTGAGGTTGAGGTAGGGGTACAGTGGATTTTTAAGAAGCACCCTTTAAGAAAACCTTAGCTTGTGCTCTTGTTGTTGTGTTGACCTCTCTATAGTCCATCTTTTCCTTAGCTTTTATAACATTGACCCGCTCATCGTCAATGTAGATATGATTGATTATATGATCATCGTTGATATGATTCACACTTTTTCCAGAAGACTCACCCTTTTGATAATTGGGAAAAGGTTGTGAAATGCTTGGTGGTCTTCGTTTTATTGTTGGTGTCCTATTATGATGGTGCCATTCTCGATTAAGTCTTGGACTTTATTTTTCAAGGCTTGACAATTATTCGTGTGATGTCCTTTGCACTGATGATAATCAAAATAGTATGCATCATTCCATGATGGAGGTTTCACACTAGGTTCAAAATCGCATTGAGGTGGCAAAGTAAGAACATTTTTAGCCATCAATTCTTTGAATGCAAATTCTAAGGATTGACCCAATGGAGTAAAATTTCTTCTGCTAGAGAAGAATGAAGATCGTTGTGGATTTGTGTTCAAGGCATTTCCTAGTGCATTGTTATTGTTATTGTTTCCATGGTAACCTTGATTTTTGGAATTCCCTTGATCGGGGGTAGAATTTTGATTCATGTTATTCCTCAGAGGAAGAAAATTGTTTCCTTGATTTGTAACTGAGCTGAAATTGTTATAGTTATTGTTGTGAGGAGCACTTGGAACACTAAGAACAAATAGCTTAGTCGAGACATGATTTTCATCTAACCACCATCATTTACCATGTTTTTGTTGCAATTCAAAAACTTATATTTGTCATTGTGGTGATTTGAAGAGCTAGGATT
The DNA here is from genome assembly GCA_007258455.2 of Sequoia sempervirens. Taxonomy (NCBI): domain Eukaryota; kingdom Viridiplantae; phylum Streptophyta; class Pinopsida; order Cupressales; family Cupressaceae; genus Sequoia; species Sequoia sempervirens. Next base: position 419,135,762 of record VDFB02193867.1, read on the forward strand.
GTCCTTATCAAGTTTTATTATCCCTCTCTATACCAAGGCACTCTCAATGGTAATGGCATTTTCAATCAATTTTTGAAAAAGAGAGAGGACAATGAAGATTAAGATGATAGCTTATTTCTTGATCTAAGCTATTTATGAAAGTGGTGATCTTTTCCTTTTCAAGAACATGACGTGGGTATCTAGCAAAAAATCTTCTCCATCTCTAAAGAAATGTAATGAATGGTTCACTAGGTTTTGTTTAGCCTTGTAGAGATCAATCATGGTTATTTGATGTTGTATGTTGTAGGAATATTATGATATCAACTTGTTAATCAATTCCTCAAATGTCTTGATAGGTGGTGTGATTTTTGATAGCCATTCCATAGATTGGCCTCCAAGACTTCTAGGAAATAGACACATCAATTATGTATCCTCATGAGAAAACTCTAAAGTCATATTTCAGAAGTCCCTAATATGATCAATTGGATCCGATTTCCCATTGTAATGATCAAACTTTGGGATTTTGCAATGTTTGGGAAATGGGATCATGTTAAGATGCCAGTCAAAAGGATAAGGAAAAATGTCATCAAGAGCGTATGTCTATTGTGGCTCCCCCATGTACATATTTAATTTTTCCTTGTAGTGTTTTAACTTGTTGAGTCAAGGCACTAAGATCAGACAAGGGTATTCCATCAAGATTACTCTTTATGTTCTTAGTATCAAAATCGTGAGGTAATTTAGCTCCCTTTTTAGCTAGATATAGAAAATATTTTTCTTTGTTATGCTCCAAAATATTTTCTAGGGCTTTGTGAAATTTGGGATCTTGCTCAGCCTCTCTAAGATGTTCTTCATCTCGTTCATCATCACTATCTATAGGATTTTTTCTTACATCCTTGCTAAAAGGGAATGGATTTTTTTCTCTTTCACCCATGTTGTCGTTAAAAATGGGATTATGACTCACACTATAAAGGGTATTGCTAGTCTCACCTTCTTCTTGAGTTCTTTGGGTATGATCTTGTTGTTGAATATCCTCTTTCAGTTTATTATATTGAGATCTTGTAAAAATAGGCATACAATTTTGAAATGTTCCTCTAGACTTAGATCATAATTTGATAAGTGCAAAAATGATGATGTCTTGATCTGATAAGATGAAAATCCTATGATATGATCAAAGACATTCCTAACCCTTGATTTGTGGCTTCTAATGATGAAGGATATCAAAATCCTATTGGGGAAGTTGAATCAATAATCAGAAATTTGTTTGAAAGATGCACTTTTAAGATTTGATCCTTGTTTTCAAAGTATATCAAATAGCCTATTCACTGAAGGATTTGACTGGGATGTGTTGGATATTCAATAGAAGGTTGTGGTATGAAATCAAACTCAAGAGGTTGATTATGATTGTGAAATTGAGATAGAGCTCTTCTCTAGAAATAGGCTCATGAATATAAAGGTTCTATAGCATAATCGTTAGTAAATCCCCTAGCAAAATCTTGGTACCTATGGAGAAACTCACGGTAATGGAGCAAGACATTTCAACTTTTATACAAAAACTTTCTTCGTTGTAAGGTTTTCTTGTAACCTAAATGTTTCTTGGGTTTCTTTATCCTATTGGAAATTGATTTCCTGACAAATTTGGTTGATTTCCACTCTCCAAGCATGGGATAAATATTGATATGCTATTGGACCGAGGGTGCTATAAACTTAGATCTGTCAAAAACAACAATTCTAGAAAAGTGATGTGCTACTTTGTACCCTATATGCACTACAAAAACAAGCATATGCACCAGAGAAATAGTTAAATGCACTACAATAGGCCTCATATGTGCTACTCTATGTCCTATATGCACTACAAAAAAATGCTTTAATAGTGACAAATTGCTTACAAAATATTCAGTCTATGCACTAAAATAGGCTCTAAAAGCAATGAACTAACCAATGAATGTGCTAGAAAAAACCTTATATGTGCTACTTTATGTCCTATATGTGCTAAAAAAGTTTTCCAAAGCAATTTTTCAAACAGTTTTGAATAGTCTTCAATTCAATTTTTGCATGTTCATTTTTGGATGATCTTTTGTCTGAATTAATGTAATTGAAGACACAACAAACACTCTAAAAATAGTTTTTTTTTAATCCCTATGCTAAACATCAAGTGTATGTTCAATTATTTTTTCAAAAAGTGTTTTCATAGGTTTCACACATAACAGACAATTCAGGTAGACTCACTATTAGTACTCCAGTAGGTCATCCTAATAACCACAACCCACATCTTAGAATTATGTCGACTCACATAGCCATGTCACCCTCAAAGGGGTGCCCGTGTTTGTATTTTCTAGGTGCATACTTAGAGTGATAGAAGTGGATACCAGATCCCCTAAGCAAATGGTCCTTGGCAGTTATATGGTGAGTATCTTGGGGGTAGATTCTTCCCTCCCCTTGCACTGTAATTATCAAGATGTTCAGAAACTGACTTTAGTTGGCTACTACACTAGGTTCATAGTAAGGGTTTATGTTTGGTGTAGAAATAATAAACTCCCTTAGGAGACCTCCCAACCTTTAGAACAAAGGCTTTGGGGATGGTTATCTTGCACACTACCAGAAAAGTGGGTTTCCCCAGATTTGCTTTAAATTTTATAGTGGGGTGGAATAGCCTGGCTTTGGCTTGAACCCACTTGGTTCGTTCCTCTTGGGTGAGTACTTTTTCCCATAAGAACATGCCCTCTACATGATGTAATAAAGCATTAGAAATTGCAGAAATGTAAAAGGAAAGTCTAGTATTCTGATCACCCAGTTAAGGGGAGAGCATAGATCTATTGCCACAAACATAGTAGACACTGTTCTTTTTAGAGCCCAAATCACAATGATCTAAACTATGTGAAGATGTTGCTTCATGAAAACAACTTCAATTTTAACCACAAAAATCATTGTGTGGTGACTATCCTACAATGCTTCATTTTAATTCCATGTCTACCCTAGGGTTGCTTATTTTTAAAAACCAGATGTGACTATCCTAGATTGGTTCTTTTTAAGCTAGAAAAGGTATGGTCTACAAAAGGCGTCAAACTCAAAACCTTGTTTAGTTAAAACCTATATGTGCTACAAGATCATACATATGCGCCAAAAAAATAAGTAAATGTGATAAAACAAATCCTACAAGTGTTGCAGAAAATACTAGATGCGCTAAAAGAACTCCTAGATGCACTAAAAGAAAATGCAACAATTATTTTTTCAATATTTTCAATAAAATGAGCTGAGTATATGCACCATTATGTTCCTCAAAAGCGTCGATCTATTCCCTAAATGCACTGAAATAGTTCCTAAATGTGCCGAAAGACCTGCAAAAGTGCTGAAAAAAATCTTGGATGCACTACAAAAATCCACAGATGCACTACAGAAATCCATGGAATTGCTAAAACAAGAATTTTTTGTCCAAAATCTGAATGCCCAAACGTGAAAACCTGTCAAAAAACCTGCGATTAGATGTTAAAAATGGGGCATGGCCCCATGGTGGGCACCAAAAATGTGTGATCAATTTTGAAGTGTGATAAAAATGTAAAAATAAATAAATCAAACACACTGATAGAACATTATATTACAACAGAATTTAAATGAAAATAAATGCAAACTCTTTCTTATTTCTTTGATGTCGTCCTATCATCCTCCATCTCTAGTGTTTTTATTGATTCCAATTGGCTCTCAGATCTTGGGATAGGCTCAACAAATAGTATTCCTAGAGAATGAGATCAAATATGAATGCATGCAATGCTATATGCTAAGATATGATTATGTTGATACTAGACATGATTGATAAAATGAAAGATTATGAAATTGATAAAAACTAAAGATGATAAAAACAATGCTAAAATGCTAAAATGCTATAATGTTATAATGTAATTAAATTCTAATGTGTGTGTGTCTTGTGTGTTGTAACCAATACTTGAATTCATAGGGGTATTTATAGAGTTTTCGAAAGATTCCGATTGGCTGATGTGATCAACGGCTGTGAAAATTCCTAGCAGATTGAATGGTTGAAGATGGATAAGACTGGAGAGAAAAATAGAAGAAAATAGAAATCATGATTTGTTTCCTTTTTTGAAGAAGAGATTTAAGATGAGATGATAAAGATGAATTGTAAAAATCATCTTTTTGTGAGATTTTGGAAAGATTTAAGAAGATAAATAATGAATTATAAATTCAATTATTCATTTATTGGTGACATGGAAGATTTTCTCAATTAAATAGAATATTTAATTAAGATTTGGATAATAATGGAGGATTTCATAATTAAATAAAATATTTAATTATGATTTGAAAAGATATGAAAAATATTTAATTAAACTTTTAGGAAATGACATGTAAATGAAATTAATTAAATAAAATATTTAATTAATTAGAAGAAAGATTTGAATAGGAGAAAGGAAATTAAATTCAATTAAATCAAGGATTTAATTAAACTTAAATGTGATAATTAATTTAAATAAACAATGATATTTATTTAATTAATTAACTGGACTTAAGAAATTGGTAATTAAATAAAATGAATTTATCTAATTAAAGAAGAATAAAGTGAATGAACAATATAATCAAATTAATTAAATTTAATCATATGCAAAGGACTTTAGAGAAATTAATTAAATAAGAAATATTTAATTAAATGCCAGGATTAATTAGACATGACCAATTTTATGCATATACAACTACTACATTGAAATTTCAAATTTTCACGAAATAAATTTTAAAAAAATAAATAAACCTAGTAGTTTAGAAACTACATTCAATTTGATACAGATTCTATTCTTACATATTTTTGAAAAAATACACATACTCTTAAATTTTATGTCATGTTTCCTAACTCTAATTTTTCTAATTTTTTTGCCACTTAAGGGCCTATTTTTTCCATGATGATCCGACACATACCCAAGATTTGTTTGCTAAAAAAAATTGAATTACCAAGTACTTAAGAATCTATATGAGATAATAAAAGAACATAATAAGTTTCAAACTATAATCACAGAGGAGCTTAATGATTTTGACTAGTCGATGGCTATCCCATTCCCATTCTTATTTGATGACACAGGAAATCTTAAACACCATAGTGAATGGAAAGATGATTTGGTGCAAATAATATCACAAGCCTTTAATTTGATAAATGATGAATTGATGGTGATGGAAATCACCCATACATAACTTGAAGGAATGCTTCACATAGAGTATGTAATGAAAATATATAATTACTAGCATAGATACAAACATTAGTGAATGATATATTGAGCATCTTTCTAGTTTGAATTTGTTTATTTTTTGAGCAGTGCAAGGAACAAAAGTCATCAAAGTTATGCAACATCAGATACATTATTATGGAGCATGAACCTTGAATAGATCTTTAGTGATCACAGGTACTCAATGGAGATTAATGGACTGTGGTATGTCCCAAATTGTTGCAGACTTCCTTAGTTATCTCTTGTTTATTGCTAATTACATTTTTTAGGATTTTATAAAAACATAAATGAAACAACACCACTTTTGATGTAATGGCCTAAATCTTGTTTCTTCCCATATACAAGGGAAACCAAGGCCAAGTTTTTATTATCATATATCAATAATAGTAACATCCTTAGCATAGACATTTTTACATCATAAAGACTTTTGATATATAATGTATCAGATATTTTGAGGTAATGTAATGGGTGAGAAAGTTTAATTTGGTGGTTGAATTCTTGGTGTTCAATTGTTTTGTTGATTCAAATTCATATAATTTATCTTGATGTCTCCATAATGGTCTTTTCCTATTATTCAAATTAATTTATCAAGGATATACTTAATTTGTTAAGACACATTTGTTGTTCTTGTGTAATTTATTTTACTAGCTCCTTTAAGGAAGGATTAAATTCTTTTAAGTAATCACAGTAACTTGGAAAGATATCATTGGGATTCATAAGAAGAGCTTGGTAGCTGATAGTCTTACACATTTATACAAAGTATAAAATTCCTAAAATTGTCAAAACAATTAGAGTTAAGCCAAGAAGGAGAATCCACACATCATACATATCTTGAATCCATCTACCCAATAGAATTAGGCATTGTTCATACCCACTACATTACAAAAATTTCATAAAATATTATTCATACATTCACATTTCAATATTTAGTAGTAGAAGTAGCTATTAAAGTTTGCATCTATTTCACATTTATATGCCAGTGTGGATAGATCACCAAAGCTAGAGAACTCACACAACCTTTAAATCTGTACTAATTTTTAAGGTACACCCACCTAGATTTAGTAGAGCCTAAAGCATAGGGGGTTCTCAACCATATCAATTAACCCATTTCATTAGCCAAAAACATTGTAAGCCTAACCATATAGTTCAACATCCTCTTAGGGTTTGCAACCTACATTTTTGAGACCTAACATACCCTATGAATCCTCATCATTCTTCCCAATAATATCAACATTATCCTATAATGCTTTCAAGAGAGAATGAAAATTTTGAGATAGCTAATGTTGAGAGATCCAGTGGGAATGATGTGGAAGCTAACCTTGTTTTCTGACAAGGTAGGAAGTGTTGGAACCATGTCATGTATGATGAGTCTTTGTATCAAAAACACTATTAGAATCAAACATAAGTTGAATATTAGGAACAACATCTATAGGATGGCTGCTAGGAGGCTTAGTTTCTAGTGTTGACTCATGCTAGTGTTTGAGAAGATCAACATTGATGACATCATGGATTCCCAACTAAGTTGGAAGATCAAGTCAAAAATCATTATGAGAAACCTTCTAAAGAATGCTGGAAGGCCTATAATAGAGTGGCTTGACCTTATTATGTAATTTCTTCTAGAAACAATGTTTTTCCTTTTCTTGAGTCTTCTAAAGAATCTAAACTACTTTAGACTAAAGATTCTGAAAACGATGAATGAAGTCTTGGGCCTTATCTTGCTCTTTTTGAATATGCATAGTGGTTGGAGATGGAAAAGATAAGGGAAACTCATATGAATCCAAATGTTAAAAACCAAAAAATACCTCAAAATGCGAGTGACCTATGGATGAGTGAATTGCTTGGTTGTATGCTTGCTCTATGTGGGTTAAGCTCAAATCCCAATTGGTAGGATAATTTTGTTGATAAATCCTCAAACTCTGTATAAGAGTTTTGTTCACAAATTTAGTCTCACCATTTGACTAAGGATGAAAAGTAGTGGAAAAGTTAAGGGAAACTCCCAAAATTTCCATAGAGATCACTATAAATGGCTCACAAAATTTGAGTCATGATCATAAAAATAATGCTAGTTGTTAAACCAAAAGATCTCCAAACAAAGTAAAAGAAGAGTTGGACTAAGTCATGTGAATAAATTGTCTTGTGGCATGGGATGAACTTAGTCATCTTGATGAATCTGTCGACAACCACAAAAGCATAATCATGGTGATGAACAATCAATAGAAAACCACTAACAAAATCCATTGAAATTCTCTCCCAAGGACGTGAAGGAATAGGAAAAGGAATGCTCAAGCCCATCTTTGTATTAGGTGGTTTAGAGTGGCAACAAACTACACATAGCTTGAGGAAATATAGAACATCTCACTGTATATGAGGCCAATAAAAGAACAACTAAAAATGATGAAGTTTTTTTTGTTTTCCAAAATGACCACCATAAATAGTACATTGTTCCTCTTTGAGAAGTGAAGTTTGATGATCTTGAGGGGAACAAATTTTATCCAACTTGCAAAGTAACCCTTCCTTGATATGTAAATCTTGAAAAATGTGTCAAATAGGAAGTTGAAGGATTTTGAAGACTTGTGTAGGCAACACCTAAATTAGGATCTTGAGCATACTTAGAAGATCACGTATGAAATACCAAATGAGAAGTGGACACAATAGTTAAAACATGTGTTGTAAGAGGATGACTTAAAAAATATGCAACATTGTTGGTATTCCCTTTCTTATACTTGATGACCAAGTGAAATTGTTGTAGATAGGAAGCCCACTTCATATGCCTTCCTTATTCATTTTTTTTGAGATTGAAGAAACTATAGAGGCAATTGACCAATGTGAACAACTATTTCTTTCCCCAAAAGATAATGTCACCAATACTTGATGGCTTGGACCAATGCATATAATTTCTTATCATATGTGTAGTTGTTCCTTTTAGCAGCAAATTTTTTTTTGAATGATAGGCCATAGGATGACCATTTTTCTTTAGCACAACTCCAAGTGCATATTGTAAAGCATCTATCTCAATATCAAAGGGTTGTGAGAGATCTTATAGAAGAAGAAAAAGTGTTGAACATAATTTCTCTTTCAATGTGTTGAAATAATGAGAGTGAATTTTTGTCCACTTGAATGCAACATTATTCTTTGCCAATTGGTGCAAAGGTGTAGCAATTTTTTTGTAAAGTAAAATAAACTTGTGGTAGAAGTTGGAAAGAACAAGAAGTATCCTCAATTCACTACAATTTGAAGTAGGCCACTTGGGAAGAACTTCCACTATCATAGGATCTACTTGAATGCCATGTGTATCAATAAAAAACCCAAGATAAGAGATGGATGTCTAACCAAAAGAACACTTGGAAAAGTTGGAATACAAACTATTCTACTAAAGTGTGCAAAGAACATGTTCTAAATGTTGAAGATGTACTTTCCAAGTGTGAAAAAAGATAAGAATATATCATCTAAGTAGATGATAAAAAAATTGTCTAAACAATCAAGAAATACCTCATGCATAAAGCTCATGAAAGTGGTACGAGCATTGGTGAGACCAAATGGAATTACAAGCCACTCAAAAGGAACTATTTTGTTCTTGAAAGTTATCTTCCATGTGTCCTCTACCTAAAATCTAACCTGATGATACCCACTTTTTGGATCAATCTTGGAGAAAATTTTGGCACCTTGAAGTTGATCCAAAAGGTCATCAATGCTTGAAAGTGGATAATTTTTTTTTATGGTGATCTTATTTAATGCCTAAAAATCAATATAAAGACACCAAGTTCCATCCTTCTTGAGCACAAGCAAGATTGGTGAAGCACAATGGGATGTACTCAATTTAATGAAACCTTTCGACAATAAATCTTGAATTTTTATTTTTATCTCATTAGTTTGAAGAAATGATTGTCGATACAATGGTGCATAGGAGAAGATGCAAAATGGACAATATAAATAATGTGATTGATTTCTCATTCTAGGGGAAGTGTCTTAGGATCCTTAAACACATGTGAATATTCTATTGGCAAACCAAGGATAGACAAGTGAGAGGGGGGGTGAATCAGTTGTTACAAAAACTTAAACTTTTCTTACTTAAATTTAATCTTAGATCTGATGAATAAGAAATTAACCACAAGAAATTAACACATCAGAGAGAGAAATAACACCAAGATTTTTTATGTGGAAACCCTGTTAGGGGAAAAACCACAATGGATGTTAGTCCACAAGATTATACTTTTTTAAAATTATAATGAGAAATAATAAGGGGAATGTACATGCATTTAGGCACATTTCCTAGAGTTCACTACTCAAATACAAAATGGGCTCACTACCCAATAGAATAGGATTAAAAATTTGGAGGGTATGAACTGAGAAAATAGCTTTTGTACAAGCCTGATTATAGTTCTAATTAAGCTCAAAAACTTCTTCACACTTTACATAATATT
>VDFB02193867.1:419145480-419166022 GCA_007258455.2 Sequoia sempervirens
AACTCCATAATAAACATACATAGGAGAGTATAAACTTCTTTACTAATATTTGTTTTTATATCTATAATTTCTATAAAAATCATTTAGGATCATTAAATACATGACTTCTTTTCCAAGACAAACTAATGGCCTACTTTAGAATTATATTCTAAGTGACCCTTTTGAACTTAGCTTTTACCTAGAACTGTATTAAGACTTTAGAATCCGAGCTCTATAATAAGCCCCAAAATTTCCTTTTATAGGATAAGGGAGCAACAAGCATTAGGCTTAATTACATTTACATTTCATTTCATTTGCACAAGAATTCAAGATATTATTAGTTTGTTACATGCAATCATTTGAGGAAAATGGAAGAGTAAAAGATCACATTCCAAATTCCCTGAATGAAGACACACTAGCTCCTTGAATGGTAGAGTTTGTTGTAACCATTTTGAATCCTCATCTTTGTTGACCAAAGAAGATTCTCCAATAGCAACTCCAACACAAACTTGTATATCATTTGTAAAAAATATAAGCACCACCAAGGTTAACTATTTTGGCACTTCTCCTACATACCAGCCCAAAAACTTTCCACCTCAGCACATGAAACAAGAAATCACATGAGTGTTGAATAGGAAAGTCTTAATAGAAAGGGAATGGTTTCATCAAAAATTAATAGAGTGCAATCATCAATCTAAGTCATCAACCTCAAATGATATTCACCCATGTTTTTCTCATGGTGGGACTAGAGAAATTGTCACCACCTCTTCATTAGGATTCCTCTATAGTACCAAGGGGAGGGGATAATAATCACCCTTTGATTCAGTGTCACTCTCACTATCTAAAGATTTATTAGAAACACCACATGAAGAATTACAATCCTTCGGATAGGCCATACAATGATCACTTTCCATCCATGCCCTCTTTTCATATTTTACCATCCTCTTCTCTCTGTGTTTGACTAATTCTTCTAAAACTATCTACTGTTTTAGATGGTAATTTTCCTTGGTACTATATTCCTTGAATTTCCCTAATCTTACACTTATTTTTGGTATATTAGGAGCTCCATGGATTCTAGATTTATTCTAAAGACCTCCCATAGACTCAAACAAACACAACCCCTCAATTTTTTGAATCATCATGATATAACTACTTGCCTAGAATGTCTACACACTTCTTAGGAGAATTTAATTCCAACACACTTCTTTATCAGCCTTCAACCCTCATTCATTGCAAAATGAATTATGACATGGAAAATCACTCAAGTAATTTACATTAAATAGGCAATTTGAAGCATGCAAGATTAATGACTAGAAATCTCCTTATGCGAGCAAGTTTATAACTTACTGCTCAAGATTGAATCCAAGTCATTGCTTTTAAAGCAGTTAAAACTTTATCCATGGAAAACAATAATGCCAGGTCAAGTGTTGTGATCTGTCAATCAACATGTATCGCCAACCTAATATGTGCTTTCATTAATATCGGTGGAGTACATAAGGCCAATTTAGAGATAAACTTTCCTTGCACACTTCATCACTTCATCATTGATCTTTCCCTAATCCTAAGGTTTTCATTAGTGATGAAGTTACTTATGCAATAACTTCCTATTCATTTGATTTTCCTATTTTAAAGTTGTATCAATGGTCCTCTATTTCTTTCATTGATCCCCTTTTAGCTTTGTGTGAGATCCCCAGGATGCTGCCACATTGGTCCTTCCATTAATGGTTATCACCTATCACTAATTTACTTTATCATCACTTGGTTTATCAATGATGAAAAAATTCCTGTGATGACCTTTAGCTCTTGGTTCTATCACCTGACCTCTAGTCATATTCATCCTTCCATTTCTTATCGCTAATTTGACTTGTGTCGAGGATCTTGTCGGTGATGGAAGATATTTGGAAAGGAACTAAATTTAGACACTTACAACCTGCACAAAGTAAACAATACAAAGAACATCGCTCATAGGATTTTATTAAATTAGCAATGAAAACCTTTTAGAGGAAATCCATTGCTAATTATTCTCATATATTCTACAAGCAATTAGCGATGAATAGTTTTCAACATTCATGAGGTTCATCGCATATCACTAATGTGATAGTTACATTTTAAATAAACCCACAACCATGTGATACCACTTCACATCGCTCGTTGCTATTAAAAATTTGAGGGGTTGAAAGTCATTAGCAATGAGCGATATCAATGGAAAATAACATTCCATCACTTGTCACTAATTCAAAACTTAAGTTCTTGAAACAATCCTTGATGAGAAATATAGATATGAGGGCCATCGGGACTTAAGTGGAAGTTTTAGGCATGTTCCTATAAGTTGTTTTGAAAGTGGGGACTTCACTGGAATGATATGAGAGTGATAGGCTCACAATTTTTGAAAAATTCAAAAGATCATTCATTCAATTTTTATAAAATAAAAGATTCAGACCTAGGCCTTTAGGGAACATTTACCAGAAGTAATATGTAAAAATGACCATCAATGAATAAATCCTTAAACCCTCAAGATAACAACCCTACATTAAATAATGGTTTAATATGGAACAAGAAACTTTTTGAGGGTTCAATCACTCCCTATGGTATTCAGACCATATTCTCTTCTACACTAAGCACTATGGTTTTTCAACCAGTTCTCTCCCCCTTTGACATCAATGGAAAAGGACCATAGACTCATCCAAATCTCTTTATTGTATTGAACTCTTTTGCTCCCCCCCTTTAACAACATTCAAAGGGAAACACTTGCACTTTTCACACACCATCTATATAGGATTTTTATTTTGTATTTTCCCTTTTGATACATACACCATTTTAACTCCACTTGCAACACTAGCAAGCAACTTCACTTCACTGCACTTAGTCTTTTGTACTCTCACCCTTAGGGGCACAAAATATGCTCTATTTGACTTCAACAACTAATAATACTACTACTTACCCCCAGTAGGAGGTATCCTTAACTAATAAGAAACAAAATGAATAAATCTTGAAATGCTCCATTGGAATGATGTACACTCTTACGAATCTAGCTAAAAGGAGGGGAAACAACCTCTAACTTCTGTTGGAGATACTCAAATGTATCTTTAGGAAGAGCCTTCATGAAAATATCTACAACTTGATCTTTTGTAGGAACATACTCCAGCTTCACCCATTTTTTGTAACCTACTCTCTCAAGAAGTGATATTGGATTGAGATATGCTTTATTCTTGAATGCATCACCAAATTCTCTAATATATTAATAACACTTGTATTATTACACAAGATAGAAATATTTTCATCATATGAATTATGATATCCTTCAATGTCCACTTCATCCACAACACCTGTGTGTAACAAGATGTTGTTGCAATATAATTACATATTTAAAATTTCAATGTAGTAGTACTTAAATTTCAAGAAAAAAATAAGAAGTAGGTGTCTATCTGACCACCCTAATGACAATAAAATGATAATACATAAGATTTTAGATATAAGTAGAGGATTCATTTCCCGATGTGATGCATATTTTTTGTAATTTCTTTCCAAGTAAATAATTAATTATAATTTTTTATTACAAATTTTTTAAAAAATTAAAAACTCATATGTCTGACCACCTTAACTTGGTCAAAACTTCATGAAATTCAATTTTTCTTTTTTTAATGCTATAGTATGTGAAGCATAGAATGTGACACATGTTTTCAATTCAAAAATTGTGATACCATTTGAAAGCTATAGATGTTTTTCAATCAGCCTATCAATCAGGACTTTAGTCATAATTTGAATAGAAAATGAATAATAATTACTTATTAAATTCAAAGTAAAGCATAATTTATATTTGTGGAAAGCTAAGAATCTCCTTTAAAAACCCTTTTCATTTCATCAATTTTGGATAATAAAAAAATCCGTCATCCACATACCCATCATATTGCCACTTTTTGGCCCATCATGATCCTACACATACCCCCATTAGTGCACACTCTAATATCATTTCATTCCATTAGATAGAATTATTTGATACCTCATGAAAAATAGTTCAATGCACTAGCCTTGTTTGATGAGTTGTGTGCCCTTCCCTATATGACCCTCCATCATTGCCTGTGTAGTATACCTTCAGATAGTTTCTTTTAATGTGTAGCAATGTTACCATAAAAGCAAAGGAATGTAGACCAATTGACCCATATTTTAAAACATATGAATGGTAGAATGAATTTTGATGTTGTTGGTTGAAAATTGATGGTCTTGATGAAATAACATGCAAGTAAATCTTATATTTTGTTAGGAAGTAGTTTAGTGGCCATGTAAGTCGCTCATCATCTACCCTGATCAAATTTGAGACTTGGTAGCATATAACTTTATGCTAGATACACCTCAATACTAATTGTTGGTATGTGACGACTGATCATGCTATACTATACACCCTGGCATATCTTCCTTGCTGGGGTCTGGGGCCAGTTCAGGCCCCAGACAGGGGTTCGGGGGTAGCAGCCCCTAAGTAATTTTTTTTTCCATTTTTTTGCATTGTCAACAAAAAAGAAAAATTCACCAAAAGAGAAAAAAATTGAATTTGTAAAACCCTAATTCTATAAGCTTATAAAAGGCTTGTTATAAGGGGTTAGGATGGGTGTTACATATGTATAAAAAGGCGATTATTCACAAGATTGTAATAATTTTTTCACTAGACAATAAAATCATTGGATGGTTGCAATTTTGTGGATGTAGTTAGGATTGGGTGAACCATGTTAAATTCTCTGTGTTAATTTTTGTGTGTGTTTTATTCCTCTACTTTATTGATTAAATCTACATTTAATTGTTAGATATCTATCTTATAACCCTAACACTAATTGATCCTTTATCTATAGCTTCAGGAACATCTAATATAATCCTATGTTTCTATGATTAATTGCATTGTTTTCATTCAAAAAAATAAACTAACATGATCAAATGTTTTTAGTTATATGAAAACCTTTTAATTGTGCACATAGATGTCAGAGTTTATACCTTTGAGGAAGTTCTTGGCACCCTAATTTTGTGGTGGTTATACACTTTCAAGAATATTTGCATGGATTTTTTCCAACAATTACACTGAAGTTATCATATTATGTGAACTCTTTTCAAAATTATATTTTCAATTCTAAATCAAACATGTAAAGCCTAAAATCTGGTATGATAGTGAGCTCAAGAAATGTGAGGATGGGTGTTGGGTAGTTTATTTTGATTCTTAGATGAGGCTTCCTTAGCCTTCTAAGTGAGGCCAAATCCTAATCATAGTATCAAGCTTCCTTACTAAATCATTTTAGTCTAATTATCTAAGATATTTTTCAGAGCTATTATAGCTATAGCTAGAAAAATCATTCTCTCATACCTTGTAGTAGTATGGTTTCCTATTTTCTTGCCATTATTTTCTTAGAATTATATTCTCTCCTTTCTTTGGTAATAATTTTAAAGGTTCAATTTACCTCTGCATGCCTATCCAAAAGGGCGTGCAAGTGGAATTTGCTGAATCCAACTAAAGGTTAGGTTATTCCTAATAAAACACAATATTTATGCAAGATGTTGATGATCTAAAATGTATCTAAAGATAGAGAATGTCATAGGTTAAAATACATGAGTTTCATTCTAGTGATCATCTAGGAAACTAATAATATTGACTATAGAATGAAATGGTTTGAGTTAAATCATTCATCTTATGAAAACTATACGAGTGAATATTTAAATCAAGTAAAGGCTTTGTGAAATGAAATGAAATTTATGTCTTTCATATTGGAGAATATAAATGTTTCGTAGATAGTTTCAAAAGTTATATAATTTTAACTCTCTAGTGTTATAGGAGAAATTTAAATATCACAATAAAAGAGAATCGTATTAGTTATTCTTTCATTTATTTGGAAAATAATTCATAAACAAAAATAGAAAATGATTTTTTTTCATTTAATCAACTTTTATTATTTAATTTGGTTATTCAAAGTTTCTACTAATTAATTCTTGATAAAAAAATTAATGCTTTGAGAGTGTACTTGTTTATGTTTATTTAAAGATTTAATAAGATGTTCAAATATTCTTAAACCATGATATTTTTTAGATGTAAGTTTCAAATTTAAGAGTAGATGATTGTTAAATGTATGTTAATCCTAGGTATATGTTATGTCTAAATAAATGCTAAGCTTAAAATATTTTTTTGATTATGATGGGAGGGAGAATTAAGAGATAAGTTGATTACTTATTCAATAGAAACTTAAGTTCATTTTAGGAAAGAGAGTTTATATATATATAATAGGTTGGATTATAGGTTTGATTATTTAGTAATTAAATGGAGAAATGCAAGTATGAATAGATATATTTAGTTATGTAATTGATGAATGTAAGCCTTTATTATGATATAAATGAAGGTCTTGTACCTATAGCACACATGCCCCATTTAGAATGGGGACCCTCTCCTCTCACTTTGTTAGGTCATTTTTTCCTTCACCTCATTTTGTGTGCCCCCTATTTTGAGTCCTAAGTAGTCAAGGATTCCTAGGGTTACCATCTTGAGTTGACCAAGTCTCACCACCCTCAAAATTTCCAAGTCTTTAGCCTTTGCGAAGTTTCTTTAGCAGTTTTCCTTCAAACTTTCAAACCATCATCCTTCATGTCCTGTCGGCCCACCCATGCGGGTCGCTCTATGCGGAACTTCATAGTATCTTTGTCATCCTTGCAATGGCTGAGCTGGCATGTCCACCCACCTCATGGGTTTTGTAGCTTCCATCACCATCCTCTTTTTCAACCCATCAAACAGCTAACACATGAATGTCATCCACTTTGTGGAACCCGTCATTCTGACCACCAGTTCTTTTGAACTTCATAACCACTAACCCTGGCTACCTATGTACCCTCATTTATGGCAAGAATTTAATGCATGAAATTATATAAATAGGTGCTTTTGATAGGTCATTTTTTACATACCTACTTTTTGGAAATTTGTTAGAGCCCTCAGCAGCCATTGCCTCTGCACTCGCAAACTCCAACTGCCATCAGTGCATTGCCAGCATCAGATTCTTTGTCAATTTATGATGGGTCTACCAAGTAGGCCTCCACCACCACCTATTTCATGTTTCTCCTTCATTTTTGTAAACTTATTTAAATCTTAAGAGGGGAAAATCTTAAAACTAGGAAGAAAAACGAATGGAAAACAAAACCCATGTGTTAGAAACTTAAAATCCTTTGAAATCCACCTTAGAAAAACCATGTGAAACTTTCACCCTTCATTTTTGTTCCTGAACTAGAGTAATCATGCCCTTGTGGCCTACAAGATGCTTTCCACCATTACCTCAATCTTCAAATGATAAAATTTTAGCACTAGCCATTACCTCCCTTGAGTCCGCTTACACAGAAAGATGTTCCCTCTTTGCCAATGTTTTGGACTTAAATGAAAATCACTAGTTGAGTGGTATCCTTTTGACTCCATGGGTCCATGAATGTGGGTTTCCATGTTCAAATTCCCCCCTATGTTCTGTCGTCCCTAAATGGTTGGTTGATTCTAGCCACCTACCTTGTAGGTCCCATGGCATCTGGGCTCACTAACCGAGCTCCACATAACTCTCCTAGCAGACCATCCAATGCAAGATTTCACCACCACTTACATGTCTATCCCCAAAATGGAAAATTATTAGGTGCCTCTTGCTAGGTGGACCCCACACCAACAACTTCTGACTAATTCTTCATCCAGATCCTTAAGTGAAAATGACTAAGTCTGGTCCCTTTACGGGTCGTTCATTGCAGACTTCTATCAGTGGGCCTCCGTAATGTTTTTTCATTTTGAATGACCTCAGTGGATTGCTTGTCCACCTTGTGTATCCTAAAATTACTACCTTTGTTTGATCCCAAATAATGCAATGACCAAGTGTAGTGCATCATGTCGGAGGTCACCTGAGGGAAACCTATGGGCTGCCATCCCACTCTTGTTGCCTCTAAAATACTAACCTAAGCCTCCAACCTACTATATGGGGCCTGAACTCATTGCTTCTGTCTAGTTGATAATGAATGAGTAACCTATACTGAGGACTTTCATAGACCCAATGATGTGGACCGCCAACTATAAGCCATCATTTTGTCTCCACCCTCCTAAATGACCAACATCTAACATCCTTCCACCTGTCCCCACCTACATCCCACCAAACAAACTAAATTTAAAAGAGTGAATTGACACCATCCTCTCAGGTCGTTGACCCCAAATTTTGGGATGCATCCTATAGGATTCTACCTGACCAACGTCATTTCAAATGGTAGAACTCTTGAATAGCCAAGATGCCTCCTACACCCGCATCCTTTGGCCCCACAAGCCAAAATGACTAAGTTAGCAATTCCACAACCTCAAAAATGATCTAACCCACATTATGAAAATACTTGACCTCTTGGTGGGCCCCATCACAACTCAATAAACCCAATGTGGGTAGATTCATGCAGGGTGTCATGCATTGATTTTCATCCATTTGCAACTTCCCCCAAAATGGCTACCAGCCTAGGGAAGTCCACACCCCTAGGCCTGCATTACCATAAATCCCTCCAATAAAAGGAAAAACTTGATCTAAAAGAAACATTAAAGTCTTTAAACAATGAACTTCTTGGTCTAACATGGATTTTACAAGATTTAGCTATATGAATATGTTGACTACTCCTATGCTCACAAAATATATGGAATCAGTTGCAAGAACTTCGGGAGCATCTATAAAGAAGGAAAAGGGAAAGAAGGATACCAAAGCACCAAGGGGAAAAGAGGACAAGGACCAAATGAAGTATAAATTTTAGGGAGTGGAAATCAACACCAAAGTGACTACAAAGTGGGATATAGTCTTAGACACTAACCTAGGACATATAGACCTTGATGAATTCTGATAGAGATTCATTGCCAATCCCATTATAGAGAATGCTAAGAAGATAAGGAAAAGTGGATTGGCCAAGGAAGATGGTTTCTCACTTTCCTTGGTGGCTCCTAAACTAGTAATGGCCTACAAAGAGGCATACCAAGAGGATTGTGGATTGAGATGGAAAAATATTGGCTGACTTGTCCTCTAAGTCTATAGGGTAAACTTTCCACATCTCCACATTTGATGAAATGGAGGGAACAACCAAGGACTATGTTGAGAGCACATGGAAAGTTGGCCCCCTCAAATGTAAAAAACTAATTAATCAATACTAGCTGAAGAAAAAGAGGAGCAACACAAACAAAGTACTTTAGGAACTCTTCAAGAGTGATTTCTACAAATCCTACCATGATTTGGTCATCTTACTAACCATGGTTATGGGCCTCCCAACTATGACATATTTCTAGGAATGGATGCTCTATTTCATAGAAGAGATCATCAGAGGGAAGACTAAATTCCACTAGGTAGGAATGATTAGCAATTGTCTACATGAGTAGTTTGTATTAGTGAAGAATACTTCATAATTTTACATGACCTCATACTTGGTCTATCTGCTGGCTGACCACATTTAATAAAGAGGTCTACTTGTGGTACCAAGCCAAACTCTAGGGAGAGAGCTAAAGGTCTATGATAGATACCCATAGCTTCAATATAGAATTTTCAAGGACTTCCAAAGGGTGAATGATGTCTTTATCAAGCACATTATCTACCTTCTTGGGGGTTACTTCGAAAGGAGGGTCACTCATTGTGCAAATGCCTTCATCCACTGATTTAGGTTCTTTTTCATTCAATTTCCTAAATTCACATACATTAGAACTGAGAGCTTCTCCAAGAGGCCATATAAGCTACCCTAGACTAGCTATTATTACTTAAAATATCCTAACAACTACAACATGCACATACTCTTCTAAGTGACAAGCATTGTCCAAGCATCCCAGTGTGTGAAGTACTCAAAGAAAGAAATAAATGAATATAACTTGGAGCTCCACACTGCCTAGCCATGGATGGATCCCTATGGTAGGTTAAAAAAGATAGTTGGGAGAGAATATGCCCATCTACACAATGTTGAAGACTTATGGAAAAAATGCAAAGATAATAAAGAATTGTACATGAGGCATTATATGTGCATGACAACATATTTTGTTAAAATGGTTAACTTGTTCTCAATGCTATATCAAGTTTTGGAGGAAGAAAATATTGTAATAGATCCAAGATTTGATGTCATTTCCAATCTACCACTACCTTTGATTGACTGGGATGAGGAAGAGGTCAATGACCTAGATATTCTAACAAATCCAATAGAATCCTAAATGAAGTAATGGATTGATTGGCAAGTTGCTCAACTAAAACTCCAGGGTGCCACTCTGACCTATGGTGAGCTCAAGGACAAGCTCGAGAGTGAGACTGATAGCAAGACTGTTGCTATCCTATCTAGGGAAACTTCATAGTCTCCTCCCACTACCAAGTCAAAGAAAATGAAAGAAGTAGTAAAATTCCAGCCCAAGCATAAGGTATATTCCAACAAGGAATTAGAGGGTGAGCCCTATAAGAAAGCAAAGAAATCAGGAAAATTTATGGAGATGCCCACCATTAAGGAGGAATCTCTCAATGAGGGAGAAGAACAAGAGGTCAAGCAATGGAAGTCTCCACTTTCCACCTCTACTCTTGTTGCCACTACTACAACCACTACCATTACTTCTTCATCGACATCTCAAGCATTGTCTACTTCTTCTCTACCTGTAGTGTACATTTCAGTTCACCTTGCCTCCACCTCACCTACTACATAAATTATGGTGATAGATTCTTCCTATGCTACCACTTCTCCACTCTCCTCTTCCTCCATGTCTCCATTAACTACTATTCATTTTCCTTTGCAACAATAATTCCTACCCTTACTCTCCCTAAAGCTTTTTCTAAACATATGAAAAACATGCCATTGGAGCTCTTGGGAGTATTGATGAATCCAAAGGTACAAGCTGCCTTAGCTCAAGTTGTTGTCGGTATCCCTAACCCTCATCTGACTAAACCGCCTAAGATGGAGGCAACAATGCATATTTTTGAGGATTTGGAAAGACAAGAGAGAGGAGAAACTAAAGAAATAGAAGAGGAATTTGATGACTACCATGAGAACCTAGAGCATCAACATATAGTCATTAATGAAGTAGTTCATGAGGAGGAAGAAACACAATCCTCTGAAGAAGATGTTGAGAACCCTGGAGCAAAGTACATCATGGAAACCTTTGATCAAGAACTTGAAGAAGAGTTGGCCAAGCAACTCAAAGATGTTGGGGAGGAAATTAAGAAGTAGTCCTCTAAAGAGAAGGAAGAAATAGATGAAGAAATGGAGGTAACCACAAAACCTCCAACTGAGGAACAAGATAAGATCCCTAATCATGATGAAGAGATGCCTCCATTATGGGAAGAAGAAAAGAAAAAGGAAAAGAAAGAAGAACATAAATCTGAAGAAGAGGCTGAAATAAGAAGAAGCCCAAAAGTTGAACATCATGAAGAACATGGGCAAGAAGAAGAAGAGAAAGGATCTAAAGGGGAAGATAGCCCTAAGGAAAACATACCTGCCACTAAATCACCAAAAGGGAAGGTTGTATTCATTTGAGATTTAGATGAAGAAGAGGAAGAAACAATAGAACAAGAGGCTCTGAGCCATGAAGAAATGGAAATTAATCATACTCGGGAGGAGGAAGGTGATCATGAATCATCAAAAGAAGGATTTAAAATTCTTGAGTAGTTGGATAAGCAATTGTAGAATAAGGCCCCTTTCCTTATGGATCCTAAAGAAAGATTATAGGCTATCCTAGATCAGGCTCAAATAGGGAAAAAGAAGGAGAAGAAATCAAGGGTCAAGTCCCACATAATGATGGATGCATAAGGATCAAGGACTATGTAAATAACTACCCTAGTTGTGGAAGGAGAAGGAGTAAGCTATAATATCTCCACCATTGACCTAGGAATGGCCACGAAGGAGTAGAAAATTGATCATCTTCAAGGATCCTTTGCTACTATTGTGCATTAGATGAATAAGGATAAGTCCCCAAAGGAGGAGTTAAAAGCACAAGTGGAAGATTTAATAGCCTACATACAACAATGGTCCTCTGATGGAGAACTGCTAGCAACCTCATCAGCCCCACCTTAGCTACTATCTAAAGATCATGTTAGTAAGCTTCAAAGGATGGAAAAATAGACAAAATCCACCAAATATTGGTTCTGATGGGTGGTCTATAACAAAGATATGGGCATTAGACATGTTGCTTGGACAACAAATAAGTTTTGGGAAGTGCAAAAGTAGCTCGAAGGCATAAGAAAATTCTACATTGACTTCCCAAAACTATATAGAATTACATATCCCAAGTTTGATTATATCCTCAAGATGCCTAAGAGAACATGGGAAAAAGAGTTGGCACTAGCAGAAGATGATCATTGGCTCGTAGAAACATCAAAATTTGGCCTCGATCATAGGAGGAAAATCTTGGAACGGGTGCTCCACAAGGTGGAACTTGACATTGATTGGGCTAAGGAAATCATAACAGCCTATGAAGAATACTTGAATCTCATGATGGACTTGGATATGCCCTCTATCAAGCTAGATCTTGAGAAAATAAGGCCACACTTTCATAAAAAGATGAACGGAGCCACCGATAAACTAATGTTGGATTTCATGGATTTTTCTACTCAAGCTTTCACTCAATCAGATGAATTGATAAAGAACATGCCAAAATACAACAAGGATTGGGACTTGATTACCAGTCGATCCAAAACATTGAACTTCTAGGTGATCTAATCCAACATAATGGAATGGAACAAGCTTCAAGCATTGATCAACAAGTTTGTGGGATATGCTATTGTGAAGAAGCATGAAGGAAATTCAGTCATAGATGATGAATTTCTCACAATATAGCTGCAACAAAGAGGAAAGTAGCTAAAAGACAAAAGTGCTATAGTGTTGTCCATTAGAAGAAAAATTAGGCTAAAGGACAAAATGTATTTTATATTGTTCAATATTAGGGGTAGGTGCAACCCTAATTTGTAGTGAATCTTGGTCACACAATGAGATTAAGTCTTGGCCATTCATTTTTCTTTTTGGAAACTATAAATAGGGGGTATCCTCTCATTTTCAAGCAAGATTTAAGTTGTTGTAAAGACATGTTGCTGAAATTCTAATAGAAATTCATTTCTCTTGGGTGGATTCTTTAGTTTCATCTCATATTTCATGATTCTTCTCTTCATAGTTCATAGATTTGAGTAGATTTACTTTTTTGTTCTATGTGTTTAGCATGTTTTAGTAGATTGGTAGATGCTAATCATTGATATTGAAGAATTCTATTGTGTTGATGCCCTTCCTTGTTCATTTTTTTTCTATTTATTAATGATAAATAGCAGTGTAAAGCTAGTCTAAACATGAATTGAATGTTGCACTTAAATTCTATCTTTTATTCATGCTTTATGATGAATGAATGGTTGAAAATTTGTAGAAGATTGCACTAGTTTCATGAGACTGTGAGATGATTTGGTTAAATAGAACTTAGCTTTGGGAAGGTTTTCCACTATAGCATCCTCCATTATCACTGTTCATTGGTAGTTTGAGGTCTAGGAACTTACTCTCTTCCCTTCCCTTTTGAATTTTCTTTCAAATAGTAATTTAGACAAGTTCAAGCATCATTGCACATTGTAAAGCCAAATCTAATGACAAAAGTGGAGTTTCAAACTATTTTCCTAAAGTTGCAGCAATAGAACAACATTTCAAAAAATTTATGAACTCAATTTATAAAGCAATTCCTCTCCAACTTAACACATGTAAGGCTGCCCTATGATTACCAAAAAATCACATGAAACAACAGAGACATTCCAAGCACTGTCATGACCTAACATTCAAAACCTTGGGATATTTTTCTGCAATTTACTTGTAGGAAATTATCTTTCAAGAGAGGTAATGCACTTGTGTATTTCCTATGTTGAGAAGGTGCAAAAACACCCATCAACAGAAGGTTAATTTATTTGTACACAATAATCATCCTTGATCTCTATTAAATAACATATTTCTATGTAGAGTTAGTATTTTTTCAATCATTCCTTTAGTTGTTCAAGTTGTAATCTTAATATTTTCTTCTCTCTATGTATTTATTATTGATTTGTTGAGGATGCACCTAGCCTGAATCAAATATTACATTTAAATTTGTTTGGTAAAAACTTTGTCCCATTTGATTAAGAAAGTTCTAAACTTAGTATGTGAAATTTGTCTTTTGATTGCCTTATTTTATTGATTCTTATGAATTAGTCATTTTATATTTATATATTATATTATTTTATTTTATTTTATTATCAATAGTAAAAGAATGATTTTTTGATATGTGAAAGATTATGTGTTAAATGAAGAAATAAAAATATTA
The DNA here is from genome assembly GCA_007258455.2 of Sequoia sempervirens. Classification (NCBI taxonomy): domain Eukaryota; kingdom Viridiplantae; phylum Streptophyta; class Pinopsida; order Cupressales; family Cupressaceae; genus Sequoia; species Sequoia sempervirens. Next base: position 419,159,744 of record VDFB02193867.1, read on the forward strand.
TTTAAATAAATAAAAAAAATTATTTGATTGGATAGATATTGTGAGAATGAGTATTTACTTGTTATAGGAAAATGAGCATTTAATTTTTTATAAATAACTGGATTGAGTATTTACTTAAAGTGAATTGATTTACTTCATTTATAGATAGTTGAAAATTAGGGTTCATTAAAGGAGGTAAATGAATTTACATTTACATAGTTTCATTTACTTAAAAGTTAAATGATAAGGTAATTAGGTTAATTTTCCTTGGAAATAATGTAAGAATCTCAATTAATTGTTATACCTTTATAATATGAAAATTGACTAGATTTATATGTCTCTTGTGATGTTAATTTAAAAGTTAGTTCTATGAGAATTATTATGATATGGGTTATTTTACTTAGTGATTTGTGGATTAATTAGTGACAATATAAATATTTGTGTAATTAGATTTTAAATTATAAAATTATATGTTTTATTGCATGAGTTTGAGAATGTTTTCATGGTTATTCTTAATTAATTGTGTCTTGGCTATTGGATTAAGTGTATATGTAATTGTTATCGAAGGGTGTCATATGTGTAAAGTATGTGCCATTGGGATATTTGATTAGTATGTTGGTTTATAGAGGCTTAGGAGGGGGTATATAATTGTATGTATAGCCCTTATGATTGTTTAACCCTAGAAGTGGTTGGCTAAGTTGTGGGTCATGTGTATTGTGTGAAATGTAAACCCTAAGGGTGTTTCCTCCTATTCATGTTTGGACTCATCTAGTTATGATAAGTGTACAAGATGGTCAATGCATTACTTGAAATGTAGGGTTTACTAGTTACAAGTAGGGGGAGTGGCTCTTAATGGGGGTCAAAACCCAAAGTGGTGTCTAGGATAACCCATTGGAGGGTTTCTTAATCTAGTCATAAACTTAATAATGAATTAGGGGGATGGGTAGAATTCACATTAATCAAGATAATGTATGCCTGACTCATGGCTCAATTGCTCATTTAGGCTTGAGATGAGATAGGAAGGCTTGGAATGGCAAGATCAACTACCTTGTCCTCATGAAAGGTATGATGTTTCCACATGAGTTTGTATGGGGAACTGGGGATTGGGAGAGGCTACTAGGATAACCTAAGATGGGGTCCAAGGCCTAGGAAGATCTACTAAGATAACCCATATCAAGCTATGTGATGACACTCCTCCCTATTACAGTCTAGCACTCCCTAGTTGCATTTCCTCTTTCTATTGTGTGAGTGCCTCTAGAGGTGTTGTAAGTGTTGTAAGTGATGTTAGTGATGTTGGTGTTGTTAGAAGTGTTATGTTGGAGACCTTGTTTATCCCTTGCTTATGTTAGCTTGTTTCCTTCTTTTATTTCTATTGGATTTGGGACCTTGTGTTATATCCTAGCATGGGGGTGGACCTCAGGGTTCCACATGGTCGGGAGGTTGATGCTTTTTCCTCCATTGGGTATTCTTGTTGCATGTTTGTGAGCGTGGTGTTTAATCATTGCACTGTGGACTCTAGTTATTGTTCTAGATTGAGAAAACTTCCTATCATGTATTTGTATATTGGATTATGTTTTCATTTGTATCTCTCAAATTAATCTGATGTAATCTTCCCACATGTATTATGGGAAGCATTATTGTATTATTGTAATGATGCAACAATTACTGATGTATACTTCTTGTAAAGATTACTATAAAGTAATGCAACATGCATATGTTTTTTAGCTAGAAATGATCTTTAATGTTGATTATTGGTTGTCATGCTATGGAAGTAATATAGGATCATTTAATTTGGTTCTTTAGAATGAAATTTGCATGTTAGATCAATCATGTAACCTTTTTTTCTAGTAATATTGTCTTGTGAGTAGTGCATTCAAGGAACCTTAGAGAACATACAAATAGCTTTTCATGTTCTATTCTTATTTTCTTTTCTTTTTTAAAAAAATGTTCCATTACTTTGGCCTAGATATGGTTGTCTTCTGGGGTTCCTTGGCAGGGCATTACATTTTGGAATACCCTTTTAGTTCCTATTACATTCTTGTTTTCTAGTATTGGGACTAATTCCCAAGTCTGATTCTTCTCAATCTACATCAATTCTTCTTCAATAGCTTTGGTAAAATTCTCATCCCTACATGCTTCAATCACTATGTTGGTTTTTTTTTAGAACCAAACTTAATCTTAGTCCTAACCTATGGGCTTTCCATGACCCAATCATCAGCTAGGTTGAGGATTGGCCAACACTTAAGTAGAGTAGTTATTATGTTACTTCTTCTCTTCAGGCTCTGTGAAACCCAAGAAGGGTAATCCCACATATACTCATAATATTTGATATTTAGTCAAGAGTATTTATTCACATAGATTCACTATTCCATGAAAATAACCTTATTAGAAGCTCGACAAACCTTATATATGAGTGTTACTTATTTTCAAGGAGTGCGCCTTCATACTTACAGTTGGGACATTGTAATTTAAAGTATGTTGATTCATTCTTCATCTTAAATCCTAGGCCCAATTCAATACTAGCTCAACTGATCTGTATAGGATCTAGACTAATTGCGAATCTGAATGCTTAATTATAACAACTTAATGGAAATATAATTCATGCAAACATTATAGAAATTATGCATAAAAACTAAAAGCTTAAGGTGAAAATCATAACATGAGAGAGGAGAGAACAAGTGCAAACAATTTGATAATGGAGTTCATCACAAACATGACTACGTCTCCAAGTCCACTCCAAGAGAGTGAAACCGATCCAATTAATCTCCAAAAAAGATTACAAATGCATGAAGACCATCTCTTCAAGCACTTCAGCAACATAGCAATACTTCGTCGTACAAAAATGGCTCAAAAATCTCCACAAGACCTCTCTTTTGTGTCATTGTTCCAATACTTCATCACTTGACTGAACTCCTAAGAGTTTACACTTCCCCCCTTTTATACATAAATTAAGCCCAAAAAGGCTAAAAACTCCTTAATTACAAAAAAACAACACTAAACCTCCTTATTCCTTCATTTCCAACCCATTTTGTCCTTTTGAACCCCTTTAGATTACATGGTTAGGTGGGTTTTACTTAATTTTTTTTGGCTTTATAGGCCTTTTAGTTATAAATTTAGCCTTAAACAATCCTTAAATTGAAACATCCACCTTAACATATTAAAAGAGTTCGGTGGTGCATCGGTGGGCAATTATTTTGCTATACATGTGGTTGGGGGTTCCAACCCTGCCGACCAAATTTTTAATAACAAATCCCACCAAAATATGAAACAAAACATACACACATCATTTGCTTGTTAAGGAAACCGTTGCGGTGTAACGGTATAGCTATTTGCTTGCTCGCGACAGCTCATGGGTTCAAACCCGACCAAAGTAATTTTGTTAAATAGAACAACCAACCGAACTCACTGATGCCGATGGAGGAATGGAGGAGAGGGGCACGTGTCAATGCCAAGAAATTCCATGTGTCAACACTTCATTCATTGTCAAAGACATGTCAATGCCACGAAAATGCCACCTATATGCTGACTCAACTATGTTACAAACAGTTGACTAGACAGATGACTATGTTGCAATGTGGATGCTGACATCATTGTACAAATGACACATGTCAACCATAGATTGGTCCACCTTTGATTTGTATAGATGCTAATGTTATCATGTATAGATGTTGACGTCATCATTGTACCTTCAAGTCAACGAAAACTTTGATCAGCCATATCTCCCGTGTATGAGCTCCTTTTTTGATGAAACGAACTTCGTCAGAATTGTCTCGACGAGCACTTCGTGATGAAGCCATTTTTGGTGAATTCTGTGATGATGAATTTTTTTGCTTCTTGTCGGCCCGTGGTACACTATTTGACCAAACCTTTGACTGGCCATAACTTGTGCAAATGGACTCCTTTCTGCTCCATTCAAGTTGTGTTGAAATCAAGATGCTAAGATCTTTCTGATGGTGCTAAAATATGGAGTATCAGAGACACTTTAATTTTCACTAAAAATATCCCCTGGATTGGGCCTCCCCATTGGAGAACTTTTGGACCTCTAAAAGTGGCATTTATTAAAACATCAAGTGAGGACTTGGCCTCCCCACTTGTCTTGTATCATCTGTACATCTGTATACCTAACTCAAAATAACAACAAAGACTACAACAAAATTGTTGAACATAAACATCATTCTATCACTTCCATAAGCATCTAAATCAACTGTTGAAGCCACTAACCAACTAACATTGACTAGCATCAAGCTAAACAATAATGCAGAGATGAAAGAGAATAAATCAACAACATATCGATCCTTTACAACAGGATCATTTTTACCCAAGGGACCATCAATGCTTTCAAGCATCATTTTCTCATGCTGTACTGCAAGTGCATCCTGCAACATTTGATCTTGGTTAGCTACTCCAAGTTCAAGTTTAGAACCATCAGTACTAACAGACATAAGAGTTAATTCTTTACTTGCATTAATTACCCTCTTTAATTGCCCTGTGTTTGCAAAAGAATGATCAGTCTTAACCTTGTGAGAATGTACAATATACTGAATGTCATCTTTAAACAAGTGATAATGATTCTTTTCCCTATAGAAAATAGCTTTCCTGTCATATAAATAAGGGCTACCAAGCACTATCCCATAGTTTTCTAGTGGAACCACATCAAACTATACTTCATCCACAAACTTACTAGTGATTGTGAATCTTAAGGTGCATTGTTTTGTTACTTGCAACTTATCATTTTCACAAATCCATCCTAGTGGGTAAGGTTTCTTATGTAATTTAGTTTTTAATCCCAATTTTCTTACAACATCTTTAGAAATTAGGTTAACTTGAGAACCACTATCTATGAGTGCATCAATCTCAATGTTCTTAGCAACAACCCTTAAATGAAATAGCTCATTCCTTTTTGTACTTCAGAGACATCATTCACTTTAGAAGTAGAAGCACAACTATCAAAGGAAACACTGGAAATAGGAGCTTTACCTTTCAAACCCATAGTTGTTATCTTAGTTTCATCATCAGAATCGAAACCAAGATCCATAACAACATTTGTGGCTTTCTCCTTACCCTTCTGTTTCTGATTACGTTTCTGAGCCCACTTAGGCCTTAGCTCTAGATGCAACTGCCAACAATGTTCTTCATCATGACCCTTCCTATCACAATGAGAGAAAGAAAGCTTATCATCCTTCTTAACTGTAGCTGTCTTCTTTCCTTTCTCTGTCTCTGCAACCTTAGAAGATTTCTTTACATTATTATCAAACTTATCAATAAAAGATCCTTTACCCCTTGACTCTAAGTGGGTAGCTTGGACACAAACTTCATCCAAGTTGTTAGGATTCAAAACCAGAATAGAATGCCTAAGGTAGGAATGCAGACCTCCTATGTACTTCAACAAAGTGTCCTGGGTGTACAAAGGAACATTCAAAGCAATAGCCCTTTTCCTGAATTCATGGGTGTACTCTTGGACAGTTTGACCTTTCCCTTGCCTAAACATTTTCCAGTCCATCATTAACTGTTGCATATGTCCTAGGGGATAAAACTACTTTTTAAGAGCATTAACAAACTCTACCCAAGTTAAACTGACTCTACCATGTTGTGAAATTTCTGCCTTAGTCTTACTCTCCCACTAGGTTAAAGTTGTACCTCCTAAATGAAGAGTAGCTAATTGGATCCTATCAACATCATCTAATAGGTTTTGGACTCTACAATAGACTTCAACTTGTTGAATCCAATCATCCAATTTTTTAGCATTTAGTTCACCACAATACTTTAGTAAGTCAAATTTTACATCCAATTTGATCTTAGGCTTATACCCACTCTTGAAAGGATTAAAAGAAATAGAATGAGGAGAAGATGGAGAAGGAGAAGAGGGAGGAGAAGGAGAAGAGGGTAGATCTGGTTGCTTGTCACCATCTCCATGATGTTTCCCTTTCTTGTCTTTACAAGCATCTTGCTTCAATGAACCTCCTTCAAGTTCCTTCCGCTCTTGTCTCTCTTGGAAAAGTATGTCCACCTTAGCCTTCATCTCGAGGAATGCTCTACGAAACTCCTACTCACTGATTTCTTCAGGAACCTCCATTCCAGACACAGACATCTTCAGAAAACTTCTTCGCTTCCCGATCTCAGGATCAAATTCTTCAAGCTTGCCTTCGCCCTTCTAAATCCTGGATCTGGTTAGCATTCAAAACAAATATGTAATACTAGCCACCAAAAGCTCTGATACCACTTGATCTGTATAGGATCTAAACTAATTGCGTAATTGAATGCTTAATTTCAACAACTTAAAGGAATTACAAATTCATGCAT
>VDFB02193867.1:419166122-419187303 GCA_007258455.2 Sequoia sempervirens
ATATGTTTTTTAGCTAGAAATGATCTTTAATGTTGATTATTGGTTGTCATGCTATGGAAGTAATATAGGATCATTTAATTTGGTTCTTTAGAATGAAATTTGCATGTTAGATCAATCATGTAACCTTTTTTTCTAGTAATATTGTCTTGTGAGTAGTGCATTCAAGGAACCTTAGAGAACATACAAATAGCTTTTCATGTTCTATTCTTATTTTCTTTTCTTTTTTAAAAAAATGTTCCATTACTTTGGCCTAGATATGGTTGTCTTCTGGGGTTCCTTGGCAGGGCATTACATTTTGGAATACCCTTTTAGTTCCTATTACATTCTTGTTTTCTAGTATTGGGACTAATTCCCAAGTCTGATTCTTCTCAATCTACATCAATTCTTCTTCAATAGCTTTGGTAAAATTCTCATCCCTACATGCTTCAATCACTATGTTGGTTTTTTTTTAGAACCAAACTTAATCTTAGTCCTAACCTATGGGCTTTCCATGACCCAATCATCAGCTAGGTTGAGGATTGGCCAACACTTAAGTAGAGTAGTTATTATGTTACTTCTTCTCTTCAGGCTCTGTGAAACCCAAGAAGGGTAATCCCACATATACTCATAATATTTGATATTTAGTCAAGAGTATTTATTCACATAGATTCACTATTCCATGAAAATAACCTTATTAGAAGCTCGACAAACCTTATATATGAGTGTTACTTATTTTCAAGGAGTGCGCCTTCATACTTACAGTTGGGACATTGTAATTTAAAGTATGTTGATTCATTCTTCATCTTAAATCCTAGGCCCAATTCAATACTAGCTCAACTGATCTGTATAGGATCTAGACTAATTGCGAATCTGAATGCTTAATTATAACAACTTAATGGAAATATAATTCATGCAAACATTATAGAAATTATGCATAAAAACTAAAAGCTTAAGGTGAAAATCATAACATGAGAGAGGAGAGAACAAGTGCAAACAATTTGATAATGGAGTTCATCACAAACATGACTACGTCTCCAAGTCCACTCCAAGAGAGTGAAACCGATCCAATTAATCTCCAAAAAAGATTACAAATGCATGAAGACCATCTCTTCAAGCACTTCAGCAACATAGCAATACTTCGTCGTACAAAAATGGCTCAAAAATCTCCACAAGACCTCTCTTTTGTGTCATTGTTCCAATACTTCATCACTTGACTGAACTCCTAAGAGTTTACACTTCCCCCCTTTTATACATAAATTAAGCCCAAAAAGGCTAAAAACTCCTTAATTACAAAAAAACAACACTAAACCTCCTTATTCCTTCATTTCCAACCCATTTTGTCCTTTTGAACCCCTTTAGATTACATGGTTAGGTGGGTTTTACTTAATTTTTTTTGGCTTTATAGGCCTTTTAGTTATAAATTTAGCCTTAAACAATCCTTAAATTGAAACATCCACCTTAACATATTAAAAGAGTTCGGTGGTGCATCGGTGGGCAATTATTTTGCTATACATGTGGTTGGGGGTTCCAACCCTGCCGACCAAATTTTTAATAACAAATCCCACCAAAATATGAAACAAAACATACACACATCATTTGCTTGTTAAGGAAACCGTTGCGGTGTAACGGTATAGCTATTTGCTTGCTCGCGACAGCTCATGGGTTCAAACCCGACCAAAGTAATTTTGTTAAATAGAACAACCAACCGAACTCACTGATGCCGATGGAGGAATGGAGGAGAGGGGCACGTGTCAATGCCAAGAAATTCCATGTGTCAACACTTCATTCATTGTCAAAGACATGTCAATGCCACGAAAATGCCACCTATATGCTGACTCAACTATGTTACAAACAGTTGACTAGACAGATGACTATGTTGCAATGTGGATGCTGACATCATTGTACAAATGACACATGTCAACCATAGATTGGTCCACCTTTGATTTGTATAGATGCTAATGTTATCATGTATAGATGTTGACGTCATCATTGTACCTTCAAGTCAACGAAAACTTTGATCAGCCATATCTCCCGTGTATGAGCTCCTTTTTTGATGAAACGAACTTCGTCAGAATTGTCTCGACGAGCACTTCGTGATGAAGCCATTTTTGGTGAATTCTGTGATGATGAATTTTTTTGCTTCTTGTCGGCCCGTGGTACACTATTTGACCAAACCTTTGACTGGCCATAACTTGTGCAAATGGACTCCTTTCTGCTCCATTCAAGTTGTGTTGAAATCAAGATGCTAAGATCTTTCTGATGGTGCTAAAATATGGAGTATCAGAGACACTTTAATTTTCACTAAAAATATCCCCTGGATTGGGCCTCCCCATTGGAGAACTTTTGGACCTCTAAAAGTGGCATTTATTAAAACATCAAGTGAGGACTTGGCCTCCCCACTTGTCTTGTATCATCTGTACATCTGTATACCTAACTCAAAATAACAACAAAGACTACAACAAAATTGTTGAACATAAACATCATTCTATCACTTCCATAAGCATCTAAATCAACTGTTGAAGCCACTAACCAACTAACATTGACTAGCATCAAGCTAAACAATAATGCAGAGATGAAAGAGAATAAATCAACAACATATCGATCCTTTACAACAGGATCATTTTTACCCAAGGGACCATCAATGCTTTCAAGCATCATTTTCTCATGCTGTACTGCAAGTGCATCCTGCAACATTTGATCTTGGTTAGCTACTCCAAGTTCAAGTTTAGAACCATCAGTACTAACAGACATAAGAGTTAATTCTTTACTTGCATTAATTACCCTCTTTAATTGCCCTGTGTTTGCAAAAGAATGATCAGTCTTAACCTTGTGAGAATGTACAATATACTGAATGTCATCTTTAAACAAGTGATAATGATTCTTTTCCCTATAGAAAATAGCTTTCCTGTCATATAAATAAGGGCTACCAAGCACTATCCCATAGTTTTCTAGTGGAACCACATCAAACTATACTTCATCCACAAACTTACTAGTGATTGTGAATCTTAAGGTGCATTGTTTTGTTACTTGCAACTTATCATTTTCACAAATCCATCCTAGTGGGTAAGGTTTCTTATGTAATTTAGTTTTTAATCCCAATTTTCTTACAACATCTTTAGAAATTAGGTTAACTTGAGAACCACTATCTATGAGTGCATCAATCTCAATGTTCTTAGCAACAACCCTTAAATGAAATAGCTCATTCCTTTTTGTACTTCAGAGACATCATTCACTTTAGAAGTAGAAGCACAACTATCAAAGGAAACACTGGAAATAGGAGCTTTACCTTTCAAACCCATAGTTGTTATCTTAGTTTCATCATCAGAATCGAAACCAAGATCCATAACAACATTTGTGGCTTTCTCCTTACCCTTCTGTTTCTGATTACGTTTCTGAGCCCACTTAGGCCTTAGCTCTAGATGCAACTGCCAACAATGTTCTTCATCATGACCCTTCCTATCACAATGAGTGCAAGAAAGTTTCTCATCCTTCTTAACTGTAGCTGCCTTCTTTCCTTTCCCTATCTCTACAACCTTAGAAGATTTCTTTACATCATTATCAAACTTATCAATAAAAGATCCTTTACCCCTTGACTCTAAGTGGGTAGCTTGGACACAAACTTCATCCAAGTTATTAGGATTCAAAACCAAAATAGAATGCCTAAGGTAGGAATGCAGACCTCCTATGTACTTCAACAAAGTGTCCTGGGTGTACAAAGGAACATTCAAAGCAATAGCCCTTTTCCTGAATTCATGGGTGTACTCTTGGACAGTTTGACCTTTCCCTTGCCTAAACATTTTCCAGTCCATCATTAACTGTTGCATATGTCCTAGGGGATAAAACTACTTTTTAAGAGCATTAACAAACTCTACCCAAGTTAAACTGACTCTACCATGTTGTGAAATTTCTGCCTTAGTCTTACTCTCCCACTAGGTTAAAGTTGTACCTCCTAAATGAAGAGTAGCTAATTGGATCCTATCAACATCATCTAATAGGTTTTGGACTCTACAATAGACTTCAACTTGTTGAATCCAATCATCCAATTTTTTAGCATTTAGTTCACCACAATACTTTAGTAAGTCAAATTTTACATCCAATTTGATCTTAGGCTTATACCCACTCTTGAAAGGATTAAAAGAAATAGAATGAGGAGAAGATGGAGAAGGAGAAGAGGGAGGAGAAGGAGAAGAGGGTAGATCTGGTTGCTTGTCACCATCTCCATGATGTTTCCCTTTCTTGTCTTTACAAGCATCTTGCTTCAATGAACCTCCTTCAAGTTCCTTCCGCTCTTGTCTCTCTTGGAAAAGTATGTCCACCTTAGCCTTCATCTCGAGGAATGCTCTATGAAACTCCTACTCACTAATTTCTTCTGGAACCTCCATTCCAGACAAGGACATTTTCAAAAAAGTTCTTCGCTTCCCGATCTCAGGATTAAAGTCTGCGAGCTTGCCTTCACCCTTCTGAGTCCTAGATCTCGTTAGAATTCAAAAATAAACTACAATAATAGTCAAACTGTGCTCTGATACCACTTAATTTGTATAGGATCTAGACTAATTGCAAATCTGAATGCTTAATTATAACAACTTAATGGAAATATAATTCATGCAAAAATTATAGAAATTATGCATAAAAACTAAAAGCTTAAGGTGAAAATAAGAACATGAGAGAGGAGAGAAGAAGTGCAAACATTTTGATAATGGAGTTTGTCACAAACATGACTACGTCTTTGGGTCTGCTCCAAGAGAGTGAGATTGATCTGATTAAATGCACCAAGACCATCTCTTCAAGCACTTCGGCAGCATAGCAATACTCCGTCGTATGAAAATGGCTCAAAAATCTCCACAAGACCTCTCTTTCGTGTCACCTATTCCAATGCTTCATCACTTGATTAAACTCCTAAGAGCTTACACTTCCCCCCTTTTATACATAAATTAAGCCTAAAAAGGCTAAAAACTCCTTAATTACAAAAAAACAACACTAAACCTCCTTATTCCTTCGGTTCCAACCCATTTTGTCCTTTTGAACCCCTTTAGATTACATGATTAGGTGGGTTTTACTTAATTTTTTTGGATTTATAGGCCTTTTAGTTATAAATTCGGCCTTAAACAATCATTAAATTAAAACATCCACCTTAACATATTAAAAGAGTTAGGTGGTGCATCGGTGGCCAATTATTTTGCTATACATGTGGTCGGGGGTTCCAACCCTACTGACCACATTGTTAATAACAAATCCCACCAAAATATGAAACAAAACATATACACGTCATTTGCTTGTTAGGGAAACTGTTGCAGTGTAACGGTATAGCCGTTTGCTTGCTTGCAATAGCTCACGGGTTCAAACCCAGCCAAAGCCCTTTTGTTAAATAGAACAACCAACTAAACTCACCAATGCTGACAGAGGAAGGAGGAGAGGGGCACGTGTCAATGCCAAGAAATGCAATGTGTCAACACTTCATTCGTTGTCAAAGACACATCAATGCCACGAAAATGCCACCTATATGCTGACTCAACTGTGTTACAGACAGCTGACTGGATCGATGACTATGTTGCCATGTGGATGCTGACATATTCATACAGATGACGTGTGTCAACCATAGATTGGTCCACATTTGATTTGCACAGATCTTGATGTCATCATGTACAGATGCTGACATCATCACTATACCTTCAAGTCAACAGAAACTTTGACCAGCCATGTCTCCCACGTACGAGCTCTATTTTCGATGAAATGAACTTCATCGGAATCATCTCGATGAGCACTTTGTGATGAAGCCATTTTTGGTGAATTCTGTGATGATGAATTTTTCCGCTCCTTGTTAGCCCCTGGTACACTATTTGACCAAACCTTTGACTGGCCATAACTTGTGCAAATGGACTCCTTTCCACTCTATTCAAGTTGCATTGAAATCAGGACATTGAGATCTTTCTGATGGTGCTGAAATATGGAGTATTGGAGACACTTTCATTTTCACTGAAAATATGCCCTGGATCATCAACTGACCATAAGATAAACTAATAAGATAATTGTTGTTTTATCTAAGGTAGAAAATGAATTACAACTGGTGATCGATCAATAATACAATTTTGATTGAAGCTTAGAAATTAGTGGACCATTAGAGTGTCATTTTGTAACATCTAACTCAGTGTGTTTAAAAGATATTACTTCCTTTACTAAATCCTATATGCTTTTTTCACAAACTAATGAGCTCATTTCAGTGTTTAACCAATTATTTGAACTAAAGCATAAAATAGATTCTTACATTCTATGCAAATGACAAAATACAAATGAATATGTCATTAAAAATCTTCATTCATAACTTGAAAAAAAAACATAGGAGAGCAATACTTGTAAAACTAAAATCTTCTTCATTTCTGATATTTCATTGTAAAACAATATTTAAGATTCATACACAATATAAATTTCATCTTAGACTTTCTTTTAATATATCTAATAGATTACCTATTTACATTCTATTATGCTATTACAACTTAATATCTAATCTGACCGTGTCTAGACTCAAAATTTTGAACTCTCTCTTCTTTCAGCCATGAAATCCCCTTTATATAAACAAGGGAGAAATAAGCACCTGGCTGAATTACAATTTTAATTTTATTTGAGTTCATTTCAAAAACCTAATTCCAACTAACTCTTTGAAGGAATCCCTGGGCAGTTTCACACGTAATCATTTCAAAAAAAGGGAGGCAAAAAAATGTGTAGAATATTATTTGTTGTTGTCACAATATCCTTTTTCTTAGAAAAAAAAGGATTTCAACCACATCATCATGGAGACCTCCACATCAACAAGGGAAAGAAAAGACAAACCATGGACACATGAAAACAAATACCTCCTATTCAATGACCATGGTGTCATCAAAAACTAAAATAGGAGGTGACCCTTATTCAAAGTTGTCGACATTTGAAAATGCTCAACCACTCCTTGTCGTTGATGCACTTGGAGGTGTTACCAACACGTCATCATTAGAGCTATCATATGGCACTAGGGAATGGATGTACTAGCCATAGTCCAAGTCTTTTTTAGCTTCAACATTTGAGAGAGTATCTGAAAGCACAATAAGAGAACTCTAGTTTCCCTAGTTGGTCTGGTAGCTTTTCTCCTTCTTTTTGTCCTTCTTCACTAGCAATACTAGTTCCTTGCCTTTGAGCTCAACCGCTTCTCCTGGAAGGGTCCTAATTTTCAAGTAGTAAGTAATCTCCATAATTGTCTTCTTTTTATCGCCTCTATCCCTTCTTTTTCCCTTTGCAATTTTAGGGGAAACCATGGTTTCCTATTTAGTTACCTCCTCATGTAATTTTGACATAATTAACTGCCTAGACCTCCTAATAGGTGGAGTTGCCTAACTAGCTTTTCCCATCTTGTCAGAGCTAACACAATGATAGTTATAAGTTCTTTTGGTTCAACACCCACAAGAAAAACACCCCAATCCCAATGATAATGACCAGTTCAAGCAATAAAAGTCCTAAGTAGAATAGAGAACAAAATTTCATACCAACCCAACCAAGACGAGAAAATTCTACCATAAATAGACCAATGACCCTTCAAAATTTGCCTAACATACATTACAGACTGAAAAGATAGTGAGAATAATCATCGATCATTCTGTATTAAATAGAGATTTCGAGCATGCAGAATTAATGATACATAACTCCTTACATGAGCGAACTGGTAGCCTATCAGTTTGGCTCCGAATCTGGACCATTCATCTAAGAGCAATTAATATTTTGTCTAAGGTGGCCATGAGCATCATTTTTTGACTATTATCAACTTTCTTCTTGAAAATAGTGATCCTATCTCAAACATTGACATGTTATTCCATAGCCCTGATTTAATCATATATGTCCTAACAATTAGCATGTATTGCCAACCTAAGTTGTGCTCTTCATTAATATCTACGAAGTAAATAAGGCCAGTTTAGAGAGAAACTTTCCTTGCACACTTCATCGCTTCATCGACAATCTTTCCCTAATCCTGAGATGCTCATTAGTGATGAAGTTACTTATGCAATGACTTCTTGTTCATTAGATTGTCCTGCTTTAAATATTTATCAATGGTCCTCTAGTTCTCTCGCCACTTTATTTTTTGTTCTATGTGAAATCCCTAGGATCATGACATGTTTCCTTTTTCATTTATGGTCCTCACTCATCATTGGTCTACTTTACCTTTACTCATCTCTATCAAAAATGAAAACATAACTAAGATGGCCTTTAGCCCTTGATTGTATGGCCTGACTTCTGGTCAAATCTATCCCTTCATCACACATCACTAATTCAAACTTCTTGCCTAGGATCCCATTGGCAATGAGAGACATTGTGGAAACACTAGATCTTGGACATGTGCACCTTCATAAAAACAATGGCATCAAATACATTTCCCATAAGATCATATCAAATTAGTGATAGAAAAACCCTTTTAGAAGGCATCCATCTCTTATCACTAATTTAGAACTTAATTTCTGAGATAAATCTGCGATGAGTGATAAGGCCTCTGTTCATCATTGATTCTCCTCATATATTCTACAAGAAATTAGTGATGAAAGTTTTACATTATTTATAGGGTTTATCACACATCACTAATGTGAGAACTACTTTTTACAACATATCCATGATCATAGGTTGTGACAATATATCATTCATCACTATTACAAATTTTCTTTTCAATGGCCATCCACTATGAGTGATAAGATCATAAAGCTAGGAACATTGCTCATCGCTATTACAAATTTGAGGGATTGAATGCCATTAGTGATGAATGATATCAAAGGAAAGTACCGCTCATTGCTCATCGCTATACAAGGTGTAAACCTATGAATAAATCAATGATGAGTGATATAGTTACAAGGGACATCGAGACTTAAGTGAAAGTTTTAGGCACATGCTCAAAAGTGTTTTTAAAAGAGGGGAATTCTCTAGGGAAATACGAGAATAGTATTCTCAGAACTTTGGAATCATGCGAGACAAAGGATGTAATGATCAAAAAATCATTTCCCTAACCCTATAGAAATGGACGATTCAGACCTACACAAGAGACAGACTGATCACATGGTGACAGTCACATGATGATGTAAATATGAAAATTCCCTCCCCTTATGTGACTAACAATAGAAATTATTTAGCCAACAGCAAAATAGAACACCAAGCAGCTAAAATAAACAAAACTCTAACCCTCACATAAAAACCCTACATTAGATGTGACAGAAAAGAAAAATCTTGGGCTTTAATATGAGCACTCAAAAATTTCCAATATTTTGAAAGTGCTATTAGTGGCTCTTTTTGGGGATGTCTTTTCCTTAGTGAACAGAGCAAGAATTTAGATCCTCTAGAGAAGCAAACCCAGTGCCTACTCCATTGGGAATCTGAGTCAAAAATTCATCTTTTCCCTCCAATTGCTTTAGCTTGACAAGTCAAGATATATCTGATGGCCCAAGGCCACCAAAAACTATAGGTCTCTACTTACCTTTGTCATAGACAAATTTCTCATCACACTTCATTGAAACCAACCTAAAAACATTATTGCAATATGCCTGATTCAATATGTTGAAATCTCTCAACAACCCATTATATACAACATTATTAACAAATTTACAACTACCAAGAATTTGAACATCAAGCATATTCTTAGAATACTAATTTTTATGTGGCAACAACTTATGATGTTTATTATGTAAATCATTGTCAAGATAAAAATAACATTCTTCAATGCTTTGCATGCAACCACATTGTAAGGAAACTTCATCCAACTGAAAAAATGGCACTCATATTTTTCCACATGGATGGTACTATCAAGCTCAATCTGATTAGTAGTTTGCATGCCAAAGGTGAAACAATCATAATAACTAATCAAAATGTTGTGCAAATCATGCAAACTACCTTCAAGTGTATGTAAAAAAATACTCTCATATACTGGCACACATTGTAACTATGCCTCAACATGCTAGTGTAGAGAACCATCAAGAATCTCTAACCTATCATTATTCTTGCTCACTTTGATATCCTTTGAACATGTTAATATCTTCAACATTTATAGCTTGTTCAAAAGTGAGTAATTCTGGTTCCAAAAACTAATTTGATTTCTATTTTAAACCAGCCTGTATATAAACATGAAAAGACTCATAACTAGGATCATCTAAATCGGGAAAAAGATGCTTCCAAATCTACATTAGAACTTTCAAAATCTTGCTTACTAGATAAGAAGACTTCATGGTTATCTTTTATTTTTAACTCATCAATGCAAGTTTTTGAATTTTTCTCAACATACTTACATTCTCATCATACAATGTATCATTAAAATAAAATGGTTGTTTGTCATTACCCAAATTATCACCATGGTGACAAGCCTGTTCATAATTGGAAGGAATACCACATACCCATTTTTCATATCTTTCATAATAAATATTATTATCACTGTCAAAATCAATATGAGCATTACACAATAATTGAGGGTTACTCATATGTGCATATTTTTTATATTTATTGGTTAACAAAATTGAAATTTGTTCACTATTCAATAGACCACAATCCTGATCCATTTTGTCAACCATTTCTTTCTCTTGACCTCTAGTAGAAATACATGCTTTACCAAGTTGTAATTCATGGAAAACCAAGACCTTACCATTATCAAAATCTAGAAACTTCATAGACTGGGTTTCATCATTAATTCGACCATTTATACCTTCTTGAAAATTAAAAGAAACATTTTTCCTATTATGAGCATTAGTATTTAACATTGCAACACTCTTATCCTCTCCCTTCTCAAGCATGCACTTGTATGCATTTAAAAATGAAGATATTTGATCATTTACATCTATTGTACTCATACAACTATTATTTTCATCAACATATCTATCCATAATTGAAGACAACAGACTTTTCACATATTCATTCCTTATTTTTTCCATATTATCTAAACATGTGTAAGCCATTTTCATATTCAAGATTTTAAAATTCTTTAACAATGCACTAGATCCCTCCTCAAAAGCTTCAAAATAAAAATGAATGCAATCTAATGTACTAGGTCTAACATGTTCAGGGATTAGTGAAAGAGAAACAACAAATCTGTGATTGAAAGCAATACTTGACTATTCATCTCATTTCTTAAGTTTTTTTAGCTTGTGACAAGATCAGAAGATTCTTTTGCAAATTCTTTCCTAAAAGCATCCATAAATTCATCCCAACATGGAAAATATTTCTTAGGAAAACTTAAGTACCAATCCATAGCTTTAGCTTCTAGAGATCTAACAAAAAATATAATCCACATATCCTGATCTCCAAATGAATGTTTCACCATGAAATTATAGAAACTTTGGATATGTGCATCTCCTTCACATATATTGCATCCATTAAACCTAGGAATATGCTTGTAGACTCAAGATGGCATAATTTTATCCTTATAATCAATCCATGACAAGTCTAATTGATCATATCATGAATCAAATGAATTGAGAAAAGATACAACAATTTGGCTAATAGATCTAGTATGATTATCTCTTAACTGGGCTTGTATAGCAATCAGGTTCCTTTTGTTTAATCCATTGACTCCCCTTTTAAACATAGGTTTCCATTCAAGCCTTATCCTAGGCTTGTTCACACTTGGGTTCCTGTAATTTTGTGTTTCAACTATTTGAGGATTTTCAGACTTATGAAGTTTCTTGACAATATGCATCCAAGTTTCTAGTGGCATGGTTATTTCTCTTTTGTAATCCATGGATTTATGCAGATCTAATTTCAGCTAATGGTGCACAATCATAACCATGACAATTTTTAAGAAAAACTACAAAGAGATAATAATTCTTGAGAAATATTACTTCATTCTAACCATCCATACTTGCTACTTTGTGAATAAAAATTTAAGTGGAATAGTAGTTGCAATCCATATGATAGGTTCAACAACTAACAAATATGTAGAGAACTATGTACTTTCACACCTTCAATTGCTACAACTTGATTAGAGCACTTTTAGGTTACAATAACAAATAGTGGCCCTTCATATGTAGAAATTGTCCGAGCAGAGTTGCCACCTATTCAACAAGAGGAAAACCTTTGAAGCAAGGATATCTTTATCTGAGTTCTTCCAGCAGAGTTGCCATAGGGCTACAACAAACCATTTTGCAGATTTGGAATTTCTTCAACACTTGAACCAGATGTTTATTTTGTCCTGAATCTTTAAAATGGTCTTTGACATATTTGTATCAAGGATACAAAAGTGTCCCCAAGGGAGTCACCATTTATGTTGGGTATTTTTTTAGAACCAAACTTAATCTTAGTCCTAACCTATGGGCTTTCCATAACCCAATTATCAACTAGGTTGAGCACTGGCCAACACTTAATAAAGAGTAGTTATTACTTTACTTCTTCTCTTTGGGGTTTGTGAAACCTAGGGAGGGTAATCACACATATACTCATAATATTTTATTTTTATTCAAGACTATTTCTTCACTCAAATGTACTATTCCATGAAAATCACCTTATTAGAAGCTCGATAAACCTTAGATAGAAGTGTTACTTATTTTCAAGGAGTGCACCTTCATACTTAGAGTTGGGACATTGTAATTTAAAGTATGTTGATTCATTCTTCATCTTAAATCTTAGGCCCAATTCAATACTAGCTCAACTGACCATAAGATAAAATAATAAGATAATTGTTTCCTTTATTTAAGGAAGAAAATGAATTGCAACTGGTGATAGATTGATAATACAATTTTGATTGAAGCTCATAAATTAGTGGACCATTAGGGTGTCACTTTGTAACATCTAAGTCACTATGTTTACAAAGTATCACTTCCTTACTAAATCCTATATTCTTTTTTCACAAACTAATGAGCTCATTTCAGTGTTTAATAAATTATTTGAACCAAAGCATAAAATAAATTCATACATTCTGTGCAAATGACAAAATAAAAATAAAGATGACCTTAACAATCTTCATTCATAACTTGAAAAAAAAACATAGGAGAGCAATACTTGTAAACTAAAACTCTTCCTCATTTCTAATATTTCATTGTAAAACCATATTTAAGATTCATACATAGTATAAATTTCATCTTAGACTTGATTTTGATATATCTACTAGAGTACCTATTTACATTCTATTCTACTATTAGAGCTTAATATCTACTGTGACTGTGTCTAGACTAAAAAATCTGAACTCTCTCTTCTTTTAGCCATGAAATCCCATTTATATAAATAAGGGAGCAGCAAGCACCCAACTAAATTACAATTTCAATTTTATTTGAGTTCATTTTAAAAACCTAATTCCAACTAACTCTTCAAAGGACTCCCTAGGTAGTTTCACATGTAATCATTTCAGAACAGGGGAGGCAAAAAGCATGTGTAGAATATTAATCATCACTATCATAGTAGCCTTTTGCTTGGAACAAAAAATATTTCAACCACATCATCACAAAGACCTCCACATCAGAAAGGGAAAGAAAAAGACAAACCATGGATACATGAAAACAAATACCTCCTATGCAATGACCATGGTTTCATCAAAAACTAAAATAGGAGGTGACCCCTATTTAGAGTCATCGACATCCAAAAATTCCCAACCACACCTTGTCATTGATGCAATTGGACGTATTACGAACACATCATCATCAGATAAATCATATGGCACTAGGGAATAGATGTACTAGCCATAGTTTGAGTCTATCTCAGCTTCAACATCTTAAGGAGTATTTGAAAGCACAATAAGAAAACTCTACTTTCCTTGGTTGTTCTAGTAGCTTTTCTCATTCTTTCTGGCCTTCTTCACTGGAAACGCTAGTTCTTTGACTTTGAGCTAAACCACTTCTCTTGGAAGGGTCCTATTTCTCAAGCGGTAAGTACTCTGCACAATTGTCTTCTTTTTATGGCCTCTAGCCCTCCTTTTTCCCTTTATAATTTCAGAGGAAAGCATGGTTTCCTGTTTAGTTACCTCCTCATGGAATTTTGACATACTTAACCAACTAGACCTCCTAATAGGTGGATTTTCCTCACCATTTTTTCCCATCTTGTCAGAGCTAACAATATAATAATTATAAGGTCTTTTGGTTCAACACCCACAAGAAAAAAACCCCAATCCTAGTGATAATGACTAGTTCAAGCAATAAAATTCCTAAGTAGACAAAATAAATCAATTTCATACCAACCCAACTAGGATGAGAAAATTATTCCTCAAATAGACCAACAACCCTTCACACTTTGCCTAACATACACTACAAACTAAAAATATAGTGAGAATAATCATCGATCATTCTACATTAAATAGAGATTTTGAGCATGCAAAATTAATGATACAGAACTTCTTACACAAGCGAACTAGCAACCTATTAGTTTTTCTCTGAATCTGGACCATTCATCTGAGAGCAATTAAGATTTTATCTAAGGTGGCCATAAGAAACATTTTTTGACTATTATCAACTTGCTTCTTGAAAACAATGATGTTATCTCAAACATTGACATGTTATTCCATAACCCTAATTTAATCATATATGTCCTGACAATTAGCGTGTATCACCAACCTAATCCATGCTCTTCATTAATATCGACAAAGTACATAATGCTAGTTTAGAGAGAAACTTTCCTTGCATGCTTCATCACTTCATTGTCGATCTTTCCCTGATCTTGAGGTGCTCATTAGCGATGAAGTTACTTATGCGATGAATTCTTGCTCATTGGATTGTCCTACTTTAAAGATTTATCAATGGTCCTCTAGTTCTCTTTCCACTTTCTTTTTTGTTTTGTGCCAAATCCCCAGGATCATGACACATTTCATTTTTCATTTATGGTCCTCACTCATCACCGATCTACTTTATCATCACTTGAATCTATCAATGATGAAAACATCCCTAAGATGGCCTTTAGCCCTTGATTCTATGGCTTGAGTTATGGTCACATTTGTCCCTTCATCTCACATCACCAATTCAAACTTCATGCCTAGGATCCCATTGGAGATGAGAGACATTGTGGAAACACCAAATCTTGTAAATGTGCACCTGCATAAAACAAATGGCGCTAAAGACATCACCCATCAGATCATATCAAATTAGCAAAAGAAAAACCCTTTTAGAATTCATCTATAGCTTATCGCTAATTTAGAACTTAAGTTCTAAGATAAATCCATGATGAGCAATAAGGCCTTTGTTCATCACTGATTCTCCTCATATATTGTGTAAGAAATTAGTGATGAATGGTTTACATTGTTTATAGGGTTTATCACAAATGACTAATGTGAGAACAACTTTTTACAACATATCCATGATCACATGGTGTGACAACATATCGCTCATCGCTATTACAAATTTTCTTTTCAATGGCCATTTATGATGAGTGATAAGAGCATAAAGCTAGGAACATCAGTCATCGCTATTACAAATTTGAGGGATCAAATGTTATTAGTGATGAGCGATATCAAAGGAAAGTACTGCTCATCACTCATCACTATTACAAGGTGTAAACCTATGAATAAATCAGCATTGAGCGATATAGTTACAAGGGACATTGAGACTTAAGTGAAAGTTTTAGACACATGCTCATAAGTTGTTTTAAAAGAGGGGACTTCTCTAGGGTGATACGAGAATAGTAGGCTCACAAATTTGGAATCATGCAGTGTTAGAATCCAAGATCACCTACATGTAAGATGGATACTTGTCACATGCAAAAGATATGAAGAACTGAAAAAGATGTTCTCTATAAACCTCTCAGTGAAAATGCATTAAGAGAATCAGTTATTACAAAGTGATCAATCCTTATGAAGGTGATCAAGAAACCCTAAAAGGGAAACCCTAAATGAAACCCTAGTGTGCACACTTAATAATTAATAATTAATTAATTAATGTGCCTAAATTTAGCTTAAGTAATAAAAAGGAATAAGTGACTTAATTAATTAATCAATATGATGTAATTAATTAAGCATAATAACTTATTACTCTAACACCCCCCTTAAGATGAACTTAGGAAGAAGCTAAAACACTAGAATAAGATGCATGAAAGCAAAGATGGGTCCCGACAACTAGGCCTGATCAGGTACCCATTTACAAATGCAATATGAGGTAGAGAAGGAAAAACCCAATGGGAAAAAACCCCCCTACAATGTGATAACATGCTACAAAGAAGCACTGGAAGAACTCTATAGAGTAACACTAGAGCCACAATCTGACAAGCAAGGAAAGATATCTCTGTCTACAACTGAAACCAAAACCGAAATCAAAATAATGTGATAGCAGACCTGATGCCACGGAACACTCGAAAACTCCAAACAGGAACAACCTTGGAATCTATGAAGCAACAAGCAATTATTGAATGATGTATTACTGAAAATGAAGTGCAAAGATGCAAGATGCACTCTCCCAACTACCAAAATATCCAAGTAATCGTCAAACAACCCATCAGAACAAATCTGGACTAACTAATAAACCTAGGATAGATACAGAAAAAGTGCATTGACAACAACATAGAGCTTCTCAATACCTTTCCAATGCCGCAAACGAGGCAAAAATTGGACATCGTGGCAAAAAGTTATGAGCTCGGAAGTCCAAAAATAACATCTGACTTCAAACAGAAATAAATTTAGGAAAACAGTAAAATACTAAAACATAAACAGCACTACTGGAAAGTGCTCGGAACTAGCTTTCCGGTGATATCTTGTTTGCCTGATTTTGATACCGTATGCCCAAGTTATGGCCAAAAGAAAAAAACTGCTCTTTTATGAAAAAATAGGGTTAGGAGGGGCATAGACGGGCCAGCCATACGGATGACATCATCATGACATCATACTGACGTCAGCAAAATCTGAGCATAAATTTGACGGCCATCTGGCTGTCGGGGCAAAAAATTGCCCCCTTGTCGGAAAAAAAATTTCGGCCGCCGGGAACCTGCAACATGCTCGGAATATGCTCAGAACTTGCCGAAATATTCTCTGTGATGCCCAGAATATTCTTCACCAGAAGACTGCCATGCTGAGCTCCTGGTCGGCAATAGGACCGCCGGCCTAGCTGAATGGGCTCACGGGGGCTTACAGGGGGAGCAGCAGCGGAGGCTGGAGGCGGGCTTAGCAGCGATGGAAGTAGGAGGTGAGCTGAGCGGCGGCGGAGGTTGGAGGCGGGTGGCGGTGGTGGGCGAGTGGCCGCTCGGTGGCCGCCAGGTGGCGGATCTCTCCAAAACTAGAAGCACCGGCCCAAAGCCAAAAAATTCAATTTTTTAAATTTTTTTTTGAAAATTTTGCCTTGGACTGCATGCTATGGAGTTCGTATGGCCCCCCAAACAAAAAAAATTTGCCTCCCAAATCAACTACTCCAAAATCGACGAAATGACAGGTGTTTTTAGGGTTTTTGGCCATTGCGAACGCAATGGCGATGTCCATTTGAGCCCAAAGTGAGCCAAAAAATAGGCTACCCCTAGATCTTGCTAAAATGCCCTAGTTACACCTGATTTACTAAAAGCTCCTGAAAATGCACAAGAAGGTCCTCCAGAGCCCTCAGGGGCTAAAAAAAATAGACCCCTAGTCTTCTGGGTGACCAGGGGATGGGTGTCAGATCCGGCGGCCAGGCTCAGTGAGCTAGGCAAGCTCAGGTGAGCTCAACAAGCTCGGGTGAGCTTGGGTGAGTTGAGCCGAGCTTGGCGAGCTGCACCAGAGCGCAGTGTCAG
This sequence comes from Sequoia sempervirens, assembly GCA_007258455.2. Taxonomy (NCBI): domain Eukaryota; kingdom Viridiplantae; phylum Streptophyta; class Pinopsida; order Cupressales; family Cupressaceae; genus Sequoia; species Sequoia sempervirens. The sequence continues at coordinate 419,183,745 of VDFB02193867.1, forward strand.
AGCGTGGGCGGTGGAGCTCAGGGGGCGGTGTAGGCAGTGGTCAGCAGCACGGGTGGTGGTCAGCGATGCGAAAACTAGGTGGTGGCTATGAATGGGCTATGCGGCAGTGGTTTAGAGCAGTGGCTGCCTCCCAAACTGGTGGCAGGTGTCGTTTACATAGGCAGCGCCCAAAAAAAACATAAAATTTGATTTTTTTATTTTTTTTTCAATTTTTGCCTCGAAAATCATGCCTGGGGGCCATATGGCCCCTGAGCAAAAAAAATTTGCCTCCCAACTCAACTATGCCCAAATAGGTCGTGCCATATGTGAAAATATGGGTTTTTGGCCGCTCTAAATCCAACCGTGAGGTCAGTTTGGGCCTAAAATGCACCCAAAAAAATGGAGTTACCCAGATCCACTCAAAATCACCTGAAAAACTTCTAAAAGCCCTATCAAACCCTCGAAGCTCCAAATTCTTCAGAAATCAAACAGGAAGTAGCAGGTCTGGAGCTCTGATACCATGTTAGAATCCAACATCACCTATATGCAAGATGGATACCTATCACATGCAAAAGATATGAAGAACCAAAAAAGATGTTCTCTGTAAACCTCTCAGTGAAAATGCATTAAGAAAATCAATTATTACAAAGTGATCAATCCTTATGAAGGAGATCAAGAAACCGTAAAAGGGAAACCCTAAATGAAACCCTAGTGTGCACATTTAATAATTAATAATTAATTAATTAATGTGCCTAAGTTTAGCTTAAGTAATAAAGAGGAATAAGTGACTTAATTAATTAATCAATGTGATGTAATTGATTAAGCATAATAACTTATTACTCTAACATGTAGAAAAAAGGACATAATAATCAAAAAATCATTTCCCTAACCCTACAGAAACTAATGATTCAGACCTACACAAGAGACAAATCGATCACATGGTGACAATCACATGATGATGTAAATATGAAAATTCCCTCCCCTTATGTGACTAACAATAGACATTATATAGCCAATAGAAAAATAGAACACCAAGTAGCTAAAATAAACAAAACCCTAACCCTCACATAAAAACTCTACATTAGATGTGAAAAAAAAGAAAAATCTAGGGCTTTAATATGAGCATTCAAAAATTTACAAAATTTTGAAAGTGCTATCACACTATCTTAGGTTCTACTTTGGAAAGTAGACACAAAGTTACCTTTTCTTCTATTTGTGTGAACCAAGATCCTAATACCTACAAGAGACAAGAGAAAAACCTATTAGAGAATTCAAATGCAAGTTAAGACCAAAGTTCCCCATAAAATCCATTAACAATGCTAAAAATAGGAATGAAAGCAAAGAACACAATGAAAAGCAAGTAAATAGATTAGATCTTATTAAAAGAATGCAAACTCTTGATCTTATGGTGGAGTTGGTTCCAATTTGATATGGAAATTGGCCATTTCCCAACTCCTATGATGCAATTGATGATTAGTGATGAAGATTAATCAACTTGGTAATTGCTTCTGTGATCCTAAAATTTTTATCCTACTCTAATGTGAAAAATAACTTAAAATTGCAAGTGATAAAAGACTAAAGACACTTCAAGATACAAATGGACAAAACAAGATACAAATGTTTCACCTTCCTTGTTGTTGATGTCTCCTTGATTGGCCCTTGATGGAGATGATTTTGTGTGCTCCTTAAATGGTTTGTGATGTAGCTAGATGCAAGATTGAATGTGAAAAATGATCAAAATGGATGTCTAGATGATAGTGAATGAGTGAGAATGTAAATTGGCAGCATGTAGTTATCAAATGGCTAAGTGTTGAAAATTCCCTTGAGAGGGGGTATTTATAGGAGATTTTGAATTCTTTAAAGAATTCAACGGTCAAGATGCATCTAACAAGGCCAAGATGAAGGGCTATGGTGGGTTGAGAACCCACAAGCCCTCACATCTTGACATGTGGATGGTGAAGTGGCCAAGAGAAGATGAGGTGTAAGTGAGGTGTCAAAAAGGCATGAGGTGGAGGAAGGACAAGCACCTTGGGGAATGAGGAGATTTCTTCAAAAAGGGATTCTTTGTCCCCAAGTGGGAGTGAAAAGGGACATTTGAGAATTTTGGAATTCCTACATGGGAAAAGGAAAGGTGGTTGGGGATATAAATGTGAATTAAAAATTCACATTCCTAGGAGGATCTAGAGGATAAAAGGTGGGCTCCAAAAATGTGGGACTTGGTCACATGTGGAGATTGTGACAAGTCCAAGATTCTAGAAGCCTTGGGAGGATGGAATGTGAATTAAAAATTCACATATAAAGGAGGGGAATCTAGGATAAATAAATGTGAATAAAAATTCACATGGGAAAGGGAGTCAATGCCAAAAGAAGGTAAATGCAAAGGTTGGCTAAAAAGTGGTGCTAAATCTAGCTAATGACCTTGGTTAAGGTTGTGCAAATATTGGATTAGGCTAATTAATGGAAGATTAGAAGCAAGTGGCAAATGTAGGAGGATGTGACATTAATCTTTGATTAAGAGGATGCACATCATAATCATGAATTAATTAAATTAATTCAGATTAGGGCAAGGTTATGAAGGATGTGACAAGGAGAGAGAAAGTGAGGAATTTTAAATTGATTTTTTAAATCAAAAGGGGAAAATTGACTAAATTAAATAAATTAGTGTATTTATTTAATTTAGAGAGGAAGAAGGAAAAAGATAAAGCATTTAATTATTAAATCAAATACTTCATCGATATGAGATAAAATGTATAATATTAATTTAATAAATTAATATTAATATGGTAGACGGAAAGGCAGTAAATTTAATCATATGTAAGTGATTAAATTTAGATGTCTACATTTTGCCCCTCTTCGAAATATTATTAGGATAATAGTGTTTCGAAGAAAAATAAAATGTGAATGAGACAAGAGGTGACAAATGGTGATGCCCCTAGCGTGGAAAAGGTTAATGATGTCCCAATGACCAGGCTGAAGGAATGGGGGAATGGTAAGAGGGTATGCCCCCTCGAGAGGGTGGTTGGGGGAGAAAAAGGGGGTCCTTGGATGACATCTTGATAGAAATGAAAGAAGGACACCATTGGATAGAGCTCAGAAAATTAAGCAATTTTGGTTTTTGAATGGAGGTGATCGGACGCACGGTTTGCAAATGGCAGCCTCGAGAAGGTTGGAATTAGTTGGAGGAATAAAAAGTTAAATAAAAAGTAAAAAATACCTTTTGGGAGGAAGGGGTTAAAAAGGTAATTTTAAAAATTACCTTGGTCATTTGCACTGTAGCAGTTGAGAGGAAAAGAGTAGAGGAGTGAAAGTGGATGAGAAGAAACGTTGCCGATGGAAAATGACACTGTGATCATGCACCGAGCGGATGAGGTTTGTGCATTGTACAGTGGAGGCGCAGGTGGACAACATGTGAGTAGCAACAAAAACCCACATATTTAATTTACGCACTTTTTACATAAAAAAAGTAAAATTTGAAAATGTGGGTTTTGTTGGGGAGGAGCCGGAGTGGGATGAGAGAGAGCAGGCAGGCAAAGCAGGGAGGAGGAGGAGACATCAGAGACGAGGTCAGAGAGAGGGTTGG
>VDFB02193867.1:419187403-419544500 GCA_007258455.2 Sequoia sempervirens
GGAGGATTTATTGATAGAGATCAGAGATGTTCCATATCTCTGGATTTTGTATTTTATCATGTGATGTATGATGTGATAGATATTCTATTATTTTGATATGGGACAGTTCTTATTGACACTATGTAGTATGTTTCCTTTTATGATGGGTGATTATATGCATGCGTATATGGTATTTTATGTGGATGGATGTGACGGTATTACTATGTGTATTACATGTTTGGTTTATTTATGCTCATGTGTTGGTTTATGTATGCTCATGTTCATGCTATGAGATGTTCACATGGATGATTGGAATATGAATAATTTTATATGAATAATTATGCTTATGTTTATTTATGCTTATGCGTTGGTTTATTGAGATGTTCATGTGGGTGATTGGAAAGATGTACTTATGGAATATGAATAGTTTTATTGATGCATGGTGATATGAGATGCGCATGGTGATATGTTATGTGTACCTATGGGATTTATGAGGATTTTTATATATATGGATGCCTAGTTGACTTATTTGTCATGTATGTATATGTGTATGATGGATTTTGTATGAACCTTTTATATATGTAGGATGTGATGTATTATGCGTCTAACACTTTGTGATGCAAGTGGTGATGTATGTATGGATCTAACATGTGGTGATGCAGGTGAGGATGGATAATGGACCCAACACGTAATGCAGGTGATGATGGATTTACGGCATAGTACTTTTGTAATTTTTTAGAGAAAGCAACACACAACCATAAGTACCAATAAGAACTGACATGATAATGGGAGGTGGGTATGTGGTGATTGTGAAGATGGATGTCATTTGGCATCTGTCAAAAATATCAGTATCTTGAGAAGAAGGGAAAATAATGGGGGAAAGCATTTTCACAACCAAAATCATATGATGAGTGTTAATGCAATGATTATGAAAGATGCAGTCCTAATTCAATTTGCCATCTTTGGAGCACTGGTTTTTGTTATAGCATAAGACACGATACACCAAGGTATGGAGGACCAAGGTAGATTAGTGTCTAATACATGAGACAAACACACCAGACAAGAAGGTTATCCCAACACCCCAAAGTCTCAAAGAAAGACTTTAGTCGGGCCCGGTATTGAGCTAACCACAAGCACAACAGGATGCCTTATCATAACACAAGACCTCAAGGATCTTGGTGGGTACTATGTGGGACAACCAAGAAGACACAATCAAAGAAAAGATCAAGATATGCCCCTATGTGGACCAATCAAAACATGCCATAATATGATGGATTATGGCGGCCTTGACAAGTGATTATAGGGAGCTCAAATAATAAACAAAAACCAAAAGCATCAAAAGATCACAATCAATTTCAAATGTCCATTGCCATAGGATCAAGGGGATAGATGGAATTGATGAGGCCTATTAGGAAGGATGTATCCTAATGAGACCTATGATGGATGCCAAGAAAAAAGATCGATATGATATAGGATATTCAAAATTGATTAGATTCGTTGGTACAAGTGGGTTTTGTTTGTTAAGGACCAGTTAGATAAAGGCATAGCTCGATGACACAACACAAGGGAGGCAAGACACAACCTAAAGACCTAGGGGCTCGGGGGCCAATCAAAGATTAGTCTTGCCTACGTGAAAGTGTAGAGCCCTCGTAGTTCATGGAAAAATACCATGGATAAAGCAGAAAGAAGATAATGGTGATTGATGATGGACACAACACGCGATAGACAAATGCCCTGGGGGAGGATCAAATGACCAACCTTGCCTACGTGAAAGCGTAGGGGCAACGTAGTTTGATAAAAAGACCATGGATATAAGTGAAAAGGGACTGGTGAAGATGAAGTGAGGGAGGACCAAAACAAGTTGATCCAAAAAATGCCCCGAGGGTAGATCGAATGATCAGCCTTGCCTACGTGACAGTGCAGGGGTGACGTAGTTTGAAAAGGGATGAAAGTGACACAAGAGGATGAGATGTAGGTGGAGACCGACATGATGGATGATCCCACATGATGACACACACCGATTGAAAAAGGGAAATGAAAGATATAAGCTCAAAGTGGGATATAAAGAAGCTTAGGATGAGGGATAGGTAAGATGGGTCGTCCAATGCTCAATCAACAAATACCAAGCGGCCTAGGCTGATGTGGGTGGGGATGATAGTGCGGATGAAAGGAAAAAATAACTAGGACGTCAGGTAGATAATGATTAAGCCCTCTATGGATGACACCTATTGACAAGTTTTCACCATCCATACTTATCCAAGGCGCCACCAAGAGGTGGTTTTCACCATAGGACAGATTTATTTATCTTTACTATTTTTTTTTTTGAATTTTTTTTTTTTTGATAAGGTAGATCAAGCGGACTTAAGCGTAGAACCTTTTTAGATGGAGAATATTGATAGGTTCATCAAGGGGATCTCCTTCTAGAGTAGTCAACCTATAGGCTCCAGATCCATATTTGGCAGTTATGATATATGGCCCTAGCCAATTTGCCTCAAATTTTCCTTTCTTGTCACGGTCTTGCTGAGTGCGTTGGTTTTCTTTGAGGACAAGCTCACCAACCTGGAATTGCCTAGGATGGACATTTTTATTATAATGGTACTTGAGATGATTCTGGTATGCTTGTAGATGATCATAGGCTCTTATTCTCCATTCATCCAGTAACTCTAGCTGTGCAAGCCGTGCAACACGAGCATCTTCTTCATTGATAAGGTTCTTCAGAGAAATTCTCAATGAGGGGAGTTCAACTTCGATTGGCAAGACAGCTTTAGCACCGTATACTAAAGAGTAGGGGGTGGCACCTGTTGGGGTGTGGATGGATGTGCGGTATGCCTAGAGGGTGGGATGAATATAGAGGTGCCAATCTTGTCCAATGTTATTGACAACCTTTTTGAGGATGCGGATGAGGGTCTTGTTGGTTGCTTCTGCCTGACCATTACCCTAAGGGTAATAAGGTGTCCACCAATGATGTTGGATATGGAAAGTGTCATAGAGGTGTTTCATAGCTTGGTTTTTAAAAGGTTTTTTGTTATTAGAAATGATGGTGGATGGGATACCATATCTACAGAGAATATGGTAGAAGATGAACTTGGAAATCTAAGTACTAGTAATTTGTGAGAGTGGCATTGCTTCCACCCATTTGGTGAAGTACTCAGTTGCAGTGATGATGAATGTATGGTCATCGAATAAGGGTGGGTGAATCTTGCTAATCAAGTCAAAACCCCATTGAGAAAATGGCCACAGTGCTAGGAGAGGTTGAAGATCTTGTGCTGGGACATGGATCAAATCGGCATGTTGTTGACATGGAAGGCATTTCTTCACAAATTCACAAGCATCATGTTCTAATGTAGGCCAGTAATATCTAGCCTTTAGGATCCTTTTGGCTAGATCCATACCATTTAAGTGGGCCCCATAAATACCACCATGCACTTCTGTTAGTACCATTTGGGCCTCAGTCTCTTTCAGACATCTGAGGAGGATTCCATCATACCCACGACGATAAAGCGTATCACCAACAATGATGTATCGGGAAGAATGATGGATAAAGGATTTACGTTGGTTGCGTGTAAGTTCTGGGGGTATGATATTATCACGGAGGTAAGTGTATATGTATTGGTACCATAGGGAGACGGGACCCACAATATTGCACACCATGTCAGTCTCCGGAACATCATATGCAGGAATTAAAAGTTGTTCAACAAGAAACTTACACTCTGTTCAATCCTTGGGCATGTCGATCAGGGAACTGATAGTGGCCATTGCATCTGCCACTTTATTTTGTACCCGAGGGATTTGGTCAAACTGTATGAAGGTGAAATATTTTTTGAAATCATCCACCATGCATTTATAGGGTAATAGTTTATCATCTTTTGTGAGGAATTCATCATTAACTTGTCTAATGACCAACAAGGAATCACCAAGGACTTTCAAATGAGTTATGCGCCACTGTTTTGCAATTCTAAGGCTGGTGAGGAGAGCTTCATATTCTACCATATTGTTGGTACATGGAAACACTATCCTGAATGATTTTGGGATGTAGTCACCTTGAGGAGTGACTAATAGAATTCCTACTCCAGATCCACTATGAGTGTATGAGCCATCGAAGTATAACAACCAAGTTGGTGCTTCTATCACTGTGTAGATTTCTTCATCTGGGAATTCAGTGTCAAGTGGATAGGCATCTACTAATGGCACCTCAGCCAACTGATCAACAATAACCTATCCTTTTATGGATTTTCGCTCCACATACTCTATGTCAAATTTGCTTAGAAGCATGACCCATTTGGCCATGCGGCCAGTCAGAGTGGTTCTGGATAACAGATACTTCAAGGGGTCCATTTTGGTGATTAATTTGACCCGATGACTAAGCATGTAATGGCGGAGTTTCTGTGTGTTGAAGACTAGTGCAAGGAACGCTTTTTCCATAGGGGAATAATTTAACTCATAGTCGACTAGTGTTCGACTGATGTAATAGATTTCCCTTTCTTTAAATGACTCATCATGTTGTGCCAACAATGCCCCCAGTGCGACTGAAGTAGCAGAGATATAAAGTAGGAGGGGTTTTCCTGGGATAGGTGGCATCAAAATTGGTGGATGAGCTAAATATTCCTTAATTTTATCAAAACCCATTTGACACTGTGGGGTCCATCGAAAGGTGGAATCTTTCTTCAAAAGATGGGTAAATGGCTGACATCTATCTGCAAATTGGGCTATGAATCGACGAATGGACTGCATCTTTCCCTGGAGGCTTCTTAACTACATTAGATTGCGTGGAGGTGGCATGTCCAGAATAGCCTTTACCTTGGTGGGATCAACTTCAATACCTCTGCGAGAGACTATGAAACCCAGAAATTTCCCTAACGTGACTGCAAAGACACATTTTTTTGGATTTAGCCGTAACTTATAATGCTCTAACTGCTCAAATATCTTTTTCAGGATGGCGGGATGTTCTGCTTGTGTTCTGGATTTCCCTAATAGGTCATCAACATATTCTTCCATGATAATATGGATGAGGTCATGGAAGATGACTGTCATTACCCTTTGATACGTTGCCCCTACATTTTTGAGACCGAAGGGCATAACATTGTAACAGAAAGTGCCCCAAGGAGTTGTGAAGGCAGTTTTATGTTGGTCTTCAGGTGCAATTCGAATCTGATTATATCTAGAGAAGTTGTCCATAAGGGATAACATTTCATGTCCTATTGTTAGGTTGACCAACATGTCGATGTTAGGAAGAGGGAAATCATCTTTTGGGCAGGCTTTGTTAAGATCCCAGAAGTCTGTGTAGACCCGAATGTCTCCATTTGGTTTGGCAACTAGAACTATATTGGAGATCCATTTGGAATAGTCAATTGGTCTGATAAAACCCGCGTCCAGTAACTTCTCCAATTCCTTTTTGACTAACAACGCGACTTGCGGATGCATCTTGCAGAGTTTTTGCTTGACAGGCTTGGCATCCAGGTGAATGTCTAGGTGGTGAACCACTAAAGCAGGGTCTAAGCCTGGCATGTCTGAGTATGACAAGGCAAAGTTAATGATTCCTTCTCAGAGTAGCTGTACAAAGACCGAATACTCTTGTTCTAAGAGTGACTTAGCTAGATAGGTGATCTTAGGGCTGTTAGCAATTCCCAAATTAATTTCTTGTGTCTCTTCAATTGGAATAGAAGATCGGGTAGATAACTAAGTTCCCATAAGGGGAAGATGAAAATCTCCATCTTCCGGCGCCTCTTCAAGGTTTTCACCATCAGATGCGTCCTTTATTTTTACTTTTTCCAGGTCAGGGAGTGCCTCAGGGAGGTTTTCACTAGATGACCACTTTTTACTTTTCTTATTTTTATTTTTGTGACTAGAGTGTTCATCCTCCCCCAATCCCATAAGGTTGACATACATGTCTATAGACATACTCACAGGTGTGGTATTATGTAGGTCCCAATCGATGAGTTCAGGGTGACAAAGGGATAGGCTAACGGTACAGATGGATAGGCATTCGAACATGGATGATAAGTTAGTGTGATCAATGTCATCATATGCATGGATGATGGATTCCTCCTCAGGTATGTCTTCCAATGAGCCATCGCCCATGGTGATACTATTGGAAGTATTAGATGACGTTGCATGGCTCTTCTATTTTCTGTCATACCCAATGCCTACTTTCTTTGGTAACTGTGGTGTATCAATGGGTTGCAACCACCCTTGTTCCTCTTTACCTAGGCCTCTACCTTGATAGTTATGTTTTTCCATGAACTTTGTTGGCCAAGGATACTTTTCCTGAAAATATTTCTTTAGAGGAGTTTCTGGTTCGGGCTCTTCTCGGTAGACCCATTGGCTTATGTCTTCCTCAGGTGCATCGATCTTGATATTCAGAGATCTAAAAGTGGTAGTAGGAATGTTTTTACCACTAAAGGTGATGATCTTGTCTTCTTTTTGTGTAGCATGTGAAGGTTGACCGTACTTGTGTGGTGACAGTGGCATAGTGGCTATATTGAGAGCTATATGCATTTCATATTCGCCACATCCTTTGTCGATGATCTGGACTTTGGTGACTAAAGGATCAGTGGTGTAAGATGGAGTGGTTATCACGATGGATGGTGGATTAGAGGATGATGACTAGGATTCCCCCATTTCAACCCCAGGGCAATAATGTAAATGGGGAAAAGATGCTTCCAAAGCGTGACAGTATTCGAATGGTTGGGGGTCGGCATAGATGGTGACCTCTTGTCCATTGACTGGGAATTTGAGGCACTAATGGTAAGTGGAGGGTATGGCTTGCATAGCATGGATCCATGGGTAGCCAACGAGGAGATTATACGGTAAGTCCAGATCAAGGACATGACATGTAGTATATTGGAGCACAAGTCCTACTTGGATAGGAAGACTGATGATTCCTTCTAAATTTCTCTCTGCATTATCATAAACTTTGATTGTAATGATCTAGTTGCTTAAGTCCACTTGAGTATATCCCACCTGTTTTATGAATTTCAAAGTACATAAATTAAGGGCAGAGCCATTATCTACCAAGACCCTTTTTATTTTATGGCGGGAAACTATGACTTTGATGTGCAAAGGGTGATTATGATTGACATCGATGTTTGGCATATCATTTTGGCTAAAGTGGAGGTGATGAGACAAAGCCAAGTGTCCCACCAAAGCTTGGAATTGTGTGGGATCGATGTCATTTGGTACGTGGGTTTCCTGCAAGGCTCTATTGAGGATTTCTTGATGTACCGGGGAAGACTTAAGCAAATCCAAAATGGATATATGAGCGGAGGTCTTCCTTAGATGATCAAGGAAGTTGTACTGAGAATTTATAGGAGTTGGTTGGGTGGGTGCAGAGGCTGCAGGGATGGTGATGCGGGCTTGTCGTGTGGTAACAACACATTGAGGGTCTTTGGCTTTTATGTGTATCATGGATACTCGGGGTTCTACCTACTCAATGTAATGAATAACACCTTCATAATTGAAGGGCACATTCTTGTAATTCACATTATTTATGCTGTTATTTTGAGGATTACAATTGGAGGTGCTAGGGCCTTGATTGTGGTTGGGGAAGGCATTTTGATAGATCTGCAGTTGAGCATTGGATGACGAAGGTTGACTGGGGTCAACCTTGATATCTCCTCGATCGATGAGATCTTAGACATAATTATTCAAACCCTCACACTTATTCAAAGAGTGTCCCTTGATTTTATGGAAGTCACAATACTCGTTTTCCTTAAACCATGCTGGTTTAGGTTTTGAATCGTCGAATGGCTTGGTGACAGGGTATGCGATGGGGTAACTAATTTGTAGCAATTTATTAAAAACAACACTCAGGGGTTCACCCAATTAGGCGTATTGACATTTGGTGTTCCCCTAATTTTTTTGGTTTGACTGTTGAGGGGGACGAGGTGTCCCCTGTGGTACAGATATGGCATTGGGTACAGACTGCTATTGCTTTTGGGATGCATTAGCTACTTGGACATGTTTGGTGTCTGTCACTCTGTCATTCACCGCATTTTTGTTCTTGTTCTAGAATCATGGTTTATCTCCAAATGACCTCTCTTTATCATGACTATGTATTTTGATGTGTCCTTTGGAAATAAGGGCACGTTCAAGGATAGGTCCATTTTCCACTATCTCTGCAAAAGTGGTGACACAATGTAGTCTAAAATTGTGGGCCATGTTAGGATGAGAGTTTTCCATGAAAAAAGTGACCATGTCTTTTTCTTTCAGAGGATTTTTCATTTGACTTGCTAATGCACGCCACCGTTGTAGGTAGCTGGTAAAGGTTTCCCCATCCTGCTGTTTTTCTTTGAGAAGACCTAAAGTGTTTGTATCCTTTTGCAAGTTGAAAGAGAAGTAGGATACAAACTTTTCTGATAGGTCTGCAAAAGTTTTTATGGACCCCTTTTCGAGAGTCATGAACCAATCTAAGGCATGGCTTGCTAGGCTTTGTGGGAACAAGCGCAAGAGAGTTATCACTGTACATGACTTCTTGACACTGGGAATAAAACTCCTGCAAGTGAGCCTTGGGGTCTTTGTCTCCCTTGTATTTGTCAAATTTTGGTATCTCAAAATGTTTAGGAAATGGGATCAATGAGATGGAGGGATCAAATGGATATGGGCATATATCTTCAAATTTGAATGATTTTTTTATAGCCCCAGCTTGAAGATCCTTAAGTGCGGCTTTGATTTCCAACAAATCCAAGCTAGGTGGTGGTGGATTGGGGGGATATTGATGATAGGCTGATAAAGAATCCTAATGAAAGGGCATCGGATTGTTGAAATATGAGTTTGGATGATTGGATAATGACATGGCTTGTTGGTAAGACAGAGGATTTTTTTGATACATGGTTTGTTGTTGTGGGGTATAATATGGATTTGTTGGATAAAAGTGCAGGGAAGGTTGTTGAGGAACTTGGATAGAACATTGCGCATTGGTTTGTTGGTATTGGGGGTATTGTTGTGTGTTGGTTTGTTGGTATTGTGGGTATTGGCTATGTTGTTATTGTTGGGAGGTCGCATAAAATGGTTGTTGGTGAAATTGTTGTTTATTGTGATAGTAGTAGTGTTGGGGTGGTTGTTGTTGTGACGTCAAAGGTTGTATGGGCTGAGATGGGATATTGTGTTGTGGTTGAGCTTTCAGATGCAAAATGGATGCGAGAAAGGGGGATATGGTCTGAGAAATAGGTTGAGATGGATTGCCTTGTGATTGGTAGGATGGTTGTTGTGAAGAGGCAAAAGTATTAGGTATAGGTTGTTGCGGATGAGATGGCAGAGGTAGTGTAGGTGTGTTTTGTAGTGGTTGTGTTGGGTACCGCTCAGAATGTTCAGCTGAGGTGTGCCTTGTGGAGGCATTTGAGGTGGAATGGTAGATTGGTGAACTTGTTGAGGTGGTATATTGATGGTCCCAGGAGGCGAGAGCGATGTGGCAAAGGAGGTGCCCCCAATGTTGATTGGAGGTTGGTTGGAAGGAGTGGGTGTTAGCATTAATGGCAGAGGTTGTGGAACACTTTGTGGCATATCATAGGCAAAAAAATTATTGGGATTAGGCACTTGAGGTCCTCCTATAGCTGAGGTCAAAGCGTGTGAGGGATAATTAACCTGATAGAGAATGGCATTGCCAAATTTAGGTTGATGCCAACCCTCAACTGGTAGAACATTGGGGAAGTATGAACCTTCTGGTGTATTTTGTGACTCTTGGAGTATGTTAGATGAGGCACCCCTATATTTGGACCAGTCAACATTTGGGGGGGGTTTGACACCCTTCTCGATTAGATGGGCCAAGATTTATTCCCCATGTTTTTTGAGCAAATGGTCAGTCATTTGCACATTGGCGGGATTACTAAAATGTTCCTCAAGTGTGAGTTTAGGTTGATTAACCATACTCTCTTCACCATGTGGAGAGTTATTCTGATTCTCGGTGTTAGAGTGCGATGAAGTAACATTATGGGGATCGTGAGGGATGTTGGTACCCTTGTTAGGATCTGATGAGATGTTGATTGTGTTTTTGGGATCTTGAGGGTTGTTTGATTGGGTATTTTGAGCTTGACGGTCAGCCATTTTCTTTGCCTGTGAATGGGTCTGAACGAGCATGCAAATGCGGGATGAGTAGAGTAATGCCTTTGTCAAATGATTTGATTGTGATTGGATAAGGTGTGATTTGGATGGGGTTTGGATTTGGATCAGATTTTTTTGGGATATATTGGATCAGATTGGATTTTTATTGGATTGGATTTGGACTTGGCAAGATTGGATTAGATCGGATTGGATTGGATTGGATTGGTTGATTTGGACAATTTGATCGAATGATCGGTTTGTATAGATTTTGACTATTGGATAGGTACGGTTGGATGATGAAAGATGTGGGAGAGAGACCTTAAGCTTGATCAAAGGAAGTTACCCTCAGTGAATTAGAGCTTTGATTGATTAAGAGGATGATTATGGCTTCAAATCCACCTCAAGATAGGGATGGATTGATTGGGCCAATGATGATAACTTACAACACCGAACTCACCTCAAGATGGAAGCGAATTGATTGGGGTTGAAGTTAAAGACTAATAATCAAATTCAAGTGCTATGGTCAATTTGGGTAACAACTTTGTAAAGCAAGTTTAAGGAGGTTTGGTTGTGAGTGGTGTTTGGTAGTAAAATTATGACGTGATGATATGGACCTTTGAATGGGATATGAGGAAATTAGAATGAACGGGAAGATTGGAGATGATTGCAAAAAAATATGAATGGGGATTTATAATGGTTAAACAAAGATTTGGAATGATAAGATGGAGGTTACAACGGATCAAAAGGAGGTTTCAGGAGGCTTAGAGTGACAAAATGGAAGCTTATGATGATGAAGTAATGGTTGGGAATGTTTAAATGATAGTTTAGAGGCTAAATGGATCCAAATGGGGCAATTTTGGGTGTTCAGAAGGGCAAATCCACCCCTCTGCAGCAAAAATTAGGGGTGTTGCCACCTTTCTACAGTAAATCAGGGGCGCTATCGCCAATCTATAGTAAAATCAGGGGCGCTGCCGCCTTTCTGCAGCAAAACAGGGGTGCGTCCGCCTTTCTGCGGGGGCGTTGCCGCCTTTTTGCAGTAAGACAAAGTTTGGTTTTGATAAAAATGGCTATGGAAAGGACGTAAAATGGTAAAGTAAGGCCAAAGTATCAAATATTTCATAGGTTTTTCACAAGAAGACACTTCAAACAAGCACAATCCTATGATTAATATTAAGGGTATGGCCAGGCAAGGTCTTAATCTAGGATGTACTGGGCTTCTACGGAGTCCTTGATATACTCTCAGTACGTGAGGCACAACCGTGAACACCAGTCCATCACAAGTGTGAGTCGAGAACCCCAGCAAGATATTGAAAGGCTCGGACCAACTCTTCACGTCTATCTAGGTATCACTCTAGCTTCGACGCTCCGCCAATTACGATGTGACTAGATTGGGGTACAACTTTCGTTCTCCCCCCTTTATATACCCTGCTGGTATGTGTGGTTGGAATCGTCCCTTGGGGTGATGAAATCCCCAAGTAGGTCCCACTAAAAAGAAGACACTAATTATTTCCAACTACTCCCCAGGCTCACACAAAGTGCAAGGAAAAAGTGAAAACAAATTAATGCCCCCTTGGGTAACACAAGAACAAACAATCACAGCAAGCAATGAAGTTAACCCCCCCTAATTAGACTATGTTCCAAAACAACAAGGATAATTTTTCACAGATCTGATCAAATAGATGGCCCTGTAAACAAATGTTAGCTATCTTTTTCTTCGTTCTTGATCAATTTCACCCTAATATGCTGCAAATCATTAGCAAAAAACACCAATATCCTTGCCAAAACAATGTTAGAGGGTTATTACTTGAAAATAGAAAAAAATGAGAGCAAAAAACAAAGCCAAAATGATTGTTTTACCTTCCAAATTGTGCTATTTTGGGGCATTGTCACCTTTCTACAGCAAAACAGGGGCGCTTCCACCTTTCTGGGAAAAGCAGAGGGCATTGTCGCCTTTCTATAGCAAAATGGGGGCGCTGCCGCCTTTCTGCAGTGGACAAGAGGGTGTTGCCGCCTTTCTGAGGGGGCACTACTGCCTTTCTGGAGGGGCGCTGCCACCTTTCTATGGGGGTACCGCTGCCTTTCTGTGGGGGCATTGCCACCTTTCTATGGGGGCACCACTTCCTTTCTACGAGGGTGCTACCGCCTTTCTATGGGGGTGCTGCCACCTTTCTACGGGGGCACCGCCGCCTTTCTATGGGGGCGTTGCTACCTTTCTATGGGGGTGCTACTGCCTTTCTGCAACAAACTTTATCAAATTTTAAAATAAATAGAAATTTGTGCCCCTCCCACTACACGAAAAGTGTTAGAAAAACCTTCTAAATATATCCCTAATTGCAACAAACTTGTTAGAGAATAAAACTTTCAGTTGTAGGGCACTGCTGCCTTTTTGCAGTGGACAAGAGGGTGATGTCGCCTTTCTGCGGTAAGGCAGAGGGCGTTGCTACCTTTCTGTAGCAAAATGGGGGCACTACCGCCTTTTTGTAGGGGCGTTGCCACCTTTCTGTGACCTTTTCCTATAAAATTATTAACAAAAAGAGAGGTTAAATGCGAGAACCCGTTTGTGGGTCCCACCGAGCATGCCAAAAATGTGATCCTAAGAATTTTATCCTACTCTAATGTGCAAAATAACTTAAAAATTCAAGTGATAAAAGACTAAGGACACTTCAAGATTAGCCTAAAGAGTGATATAACAAGAAGGAAAATGGACAAAACAAGATACAAACGATTTCACCTTCCTTGTTGTTGATGTCTCCTTGATTGGCCCTTGATTGAGATAATTTTGTGTGCTCCTTAAATGGTTTTTGATGTAGCTAGATGCAAGATTGAATGTGCAAAATGATCAAAATGGATGTCTAGATGATAGTGAATGAGTGAGTATGCAAATTGGCAGCATGTAGTTATCAAATGGCTAAGTGTTGAAAATGCCCTTGAGGAGGGGGTATTTATAGGAGATTTTGAATTCTCTAGAGAATTAAATGGTCAAGATGCATCCAATAAGGCCAAGATGAAGGGCTATGGTGGGTTGAGAACCCACAAGCCCTCACATCTTGACATGTGGATGGTGAAGTGGCCAAGAGAAGATGAGGTGTAAGTGAGGTGTCAAAAAGGTACATGAGGTGGAGGAAGGACAAGCACCTTGGGGAATGAGGGGATTTCCTCAAAAAGGGATTCCTTGTCCCCAAGTGGGAGTGAAAAGGACATTTGAGGAATTTTGTAATTCCTCAAAAATCTACATGGGAAAAGGAAAGGTGGTTGGGATATAAATGTGAATTAAAAATTCACATTCCTAGGAGGATCTAGAGGATAAAAGGTGGGCTCCAAAAAGGTGGGACTTGGTCACATGTGGAGATTGTGACAAGTCCAAGGTTCTAGAAGCCTTGGGAGGATGGAATGTGAATTAAAAATTCACATATAAAGGAGGGGAATCTAGGATAAATAAATGTGAATTAAAAATTCACATGGGAAAGGGAGTCAATGCCAAAAGAAGGTAAATGCAAAGGTTGGCTAAAAAGTGGTGCTAAATCTAGCTAATGACCTTGGTTAAGGTTTTGAAAATATTGGATTAGGCTAGTTAATGGAAGATTAGAAGCAAGTGGAAAATGTAGGAGGATGTGATATTAATCTTTGATTAAGAGGATGCACATCATAATCATAAATTAATTAAATTAATTCAGATTAGGGCAAGGTTATGAAGGATGTGACAAGGAGAGAGAGTGAGGAATTTTAAATTGATTTTTTAAATCAAAAGGGGAAAAATGACTAAATTAAATAAATTAGTGTATTTATTTAATTTAGAGAGGAAGAAGACAAAAGATAAAGCATGTAGTTATTAAATCAAATACTTCACCGATATGAGATAAAAGGTATAATATTAATTTAATAAATTAATATTAATATGGTAGACAGAAAGACAGTAAATTTAATCATATGGAAGTGATTAAATTTAGATGTCTATAGCTTCAATGGAGCTCTATGATGAAAACCTGTAATAACCTAGCTATGCTTTGATGAAATTGGTAAAAATGCTAATGCTTGAGTGTGGATTTGAGTATAGTAAGTTTGCTCAAATTGAGAATGATCAAATGAGGAGAGAAAACTCTTATTTATGGAAAGACAATATGGAAGAATGCCCAAAACGAAGCAATGTGGGACTAACTTTCAATCAATGGCCAAGTGCCACTTTTCAAGATGTGAATGGATAAAGGGTGAGAAAATTTTGATCAATGCACAAGTTTGAAATTTGAACTCGATGAAATGACATGTTTAGGGGGGATGAAAGAAGAGAGTTAATGCCAAGTTGGAGGACAAGTCCTTTTTGGGGGGAGATTTCAAATTTGAAGAATATTCCCTCTTGATGCCATGTTGAGGGAAATTAGAAGATTTAATAAATCAAATAAATTGATTTATTGTGCAAGTTGCAAAAGCTAGAGGATTTGATGGAGTAGGATGATTTGATTAATTTAGATGAAGATCTAGCCGATTTGACATTTGACTTAGATTTTTGGATTTATTTAAATCAAATGGGAGAAAATTGATGCATTAGATTTAATTAAAAAGGGATGGTGTTAGATTTAAATAAAATAAAGGTTAATTTATTCAATTTAAAGGAGATAACCTTAGAAGTTAATTAAATAAAATGATATATTTAATTAACAGAGGAACATTAGGATCAATTAAATAAAATGATTTATTTAATTAAAAGAAGATGATAACTTAATCAAATAAAGTTGATTTATTTAATTAAAAGACAAAATATGATGAATTTAATTAAATAAAGATTATTTAATTAAATGACTAGTAAAGAAGTTATTTAGGTAGAACTAATGTTAGTAGATTAGGATCAAGTGTATAGGATCAATCAGTATATTTTCAGTGTCTACATTTTTCCCCTCTTTGAAGCAATGTACTTGCTCTGTTGGCTCAAAGAATAAATTATCTTGATCAAAATTAAAAAATTCTTTGATTTTTTTAGATGCCCCACTACTGCCCCAGTGAAAGGAGTATGCTAGTACAATGCCCCCTCGAGATATCGAGCAAAAAATTCAATTTGAGGGTTGATCTCATGACAAAGAGGTTCAAGATTAGTTCAACTCAAATGTTTGATGTAGATAGATTTGATGATGCAGACAATCATCAACCATGGGTAACCTCATGTCTACTTTGATATATTACACACACTTGATCTTGATTTTGTACCATGACAGTTACATTATTGATGATATATATATGAGATGATTATGATGGTTATATGAAATGAATGATATGATGATGCATGGATGATATGGATGCACGTGATATGATATGATGATGATTTTATGATTATGTAGTGGATGATAAATGTATGGTTTATGAGATGCCTAGAATAACCAACCTATATTATGCAATGATGGAGATGCAATGCATGTGGTATGATTAATGTTTTCTATATGATATGATATGCATTATGTAGTATGCTAATGGTTTGTGGACATAAGATATATGCAATGGTGATGATTTATGATTAATTGTCATGGTACCATGTTAGCACAAAGGGAAGTAAGAAGAAATAAGACAATGACAAGAGAATCCAACAAGCCAACTTTAATGATGATGATGATGATTTTCTTATCAAGAATTGGGATTTTAAAAGGGCCACTTACCTTATTTTTGATAACACACAAATATGACACATCAAGGTATAAAGAACTAGGATGGCATTGTACCTAGTGTAGACACATAAAAATGACCTAGGCCTGCAAGCTTTATTTTACCACTTTTGTCCTAGCATAATTATAACATTTTAATTATGTCTTTGGTCCACATCCAACTATTAATTAAATAATTCATTATTATTTAATTAATTCATGTCTATTGTATTCTTCATGATTATTAAATAAATAAATTTTATTTATTTGTTCAATACGTCACTAAGGTCTATTATCTTCTTACAATTAAATAAATGTCTTAATTTATTTAATTTAATTAAATAAATGTCTTAATTTATTTGTTCAATACGTCACTAAGGTCTATTATCTTCTTACAATTAAATAAATGTCTTAATTAATTTATTTATTCAATATGTCACTAATTCTCATAATTAAATGAATTTATTAATTTATTTAATTATCGGTCATAATCCTCTAAATTAAATAATTATCTTTAATTATTTAATTACCTAATTTAACATTTCTCTCATTTTAAATAAATTAATCATTTAAAAAGATCTCTTTTCATTAATTGTCAGTTCATTTTTTTAAATGATCTAAAAAAGATTATTTACTGTCACAAAAATTCTTATTTTGAATTAATTTAATTCTAAAAGGTAATCTTCTTCCAAAAATCAAGTAATTGAGAAAATTCTTGATTTTCCAAATCTGCTTTTCTATCCAGTCTTATCTTATTGATTTTTTAAATCTTACAAATCAAGCAGTCTTTATCTTCTTGATTTTTGAAAATCTTTATCTTTTATCTTCTTGTCACATTTATTCTCGATTGTCAATTTTATTTTATCATCTGACATCTTGACCACTCATCTAAGGATTTTTCCCTAACCCTGATTAGGGATTATCAAATGAAATCTCATCCTTTGATTTTAGGTTTCTATCAAGAGTCGATCTCGTCTGTCCATTCAAAATTACATTTTCTATAAAATGTCAATTTTTCTCATAATTTAGGGACCACTTCATTATTATAGGCATTATAGTCATTTATCATTGGCATAGGCATATGCATAATTCTACTTAAATCCTTCAAAACTTGCATAGGACAATGTCATAGTCAAATTGCTCACACACTCAATCTAAGGGCATCAAACATATGCTGCAAGATAGGAGGTGCTATGGAGATGAATCATGGATACTTCAACGAATATCTGGTATAATCGTTCTTATTATGTGTTTTCATTGTGATTCATAAATTCTTTGGGTTTATATCATTTATGCTCTCATTTTCTAACCTATTGAAATTTAACCCATTGATACACCTAGTGTGATGGACTTTGACTTGAAAAACAAATAGGAGTATTCTTGTTCACACTTGACATATAAAAACCTTGCTAGGATGCACCTAACAAAGCAAGTATTCACCAAGTTATATTAAAAAAATATCCAACAAGCACAATAGACAAAAGATAATGATCGATGCCCCATTCCTTTCTCTCTAAATTGTTTTGATTAGACATCATCGAGAGGTCATTGGAATGAGTGCAATAAGATAAATCAAAAATAAAAGATCAAGTACACAAATAAGTCAATGTTCTTCATACCGCTAGCCAAGACTAAACTATAGTGATGCCTGATGTTGATGTCCATTGTAGGAAGGATGCATCCTAGGACATGATGATATTAGATGATTTGATATGGGATTGATTGGATGATAGGCTATTGACAAGAAGAGTTGACTAAATTTTTTACTTATCGATCTAGACTTGAGACCCTAACATTTGAGTTTTCTCTTTTGAACTCCTATACTTGTTTCTGATTGTTTTACCAAAGGTTAAGAATGACGATGATTTATTATGAGTGATGTTTACTACGGGTGAAAGTGAGATGAGACAGATGGATTTTTTTTTAAAATATTTGGATGTTTTTGATGTTTTTTGAAATGTTTTGAGGCTATTTTTTTTGGTATTTTTGAGATTTTTCAAATGTTTTGATTTTAAATTTTCCAAATGTTTTTGCAGTTTTTCGAGATTTTGTGAATGTTTTTTGGATTTTGTGTTTTTTGGATGTTTCTAGATTTTTGTGTTTTTTGAATGTTTTGGATTTTGTGTTTTGTGGCTTGAGGGTTGATCAAAGATGAGCCTTGCCTACCTTTAAGCTCAGAGACGACGTAGTTTGGATAGCATGGTTTTTATGTTTTCTAACTTTTTAATCTATTTTTGGATTTTGATATGTTTTTGGATTTTTTGATGACTTTGATGATTTGGATAAGGATATGTGTGACAATATCAGTTATCTTATTTTGGATTTTGTTGAAAACCAAGCTTGGGTGGATTGATCATATTGATGGATTGATGATGATAACATTATTGAGGATACACAATAATGCAAGGATAGTGTTAAGCAACACAAGGATTGGGAAGGATATCCCGAGATGATGAGGGATTGATTGGATTTGATTGCTTGGGATTTTGAAGCTTGATTTGGAAGAAAATTTTGTTTTAATGATTTGATGTGCAAATTACATGTGACTGATATTGATTGTTTGGTTTGATGTAGGATGAAAGATAAAACTTGATAAGGAACATCTTCTTGTCAAAATATGCCATGGGCTAGTGATTTGGATTTTTGCTCACAATTTTTTTGGCCAATTTGATTTCACATTTTCCAATGTTTGGATCACCACATAAGTTGGAGGATATAGATCAAGATTTATTCCCAAAGCAAGATGTGAATATCTTCCTCCAATATCTAGTAATATATGGAATTTCATGGGTGGATGTTTGGATAGGTGTGTGGATGAATGGATATGGTAATCATGCAAAGGATTCCAAGGATTATCTTGTGATAAGATAAGGTGTTTGAATAGAGGAGTGCTTCATGGCTTAGATAATTTTGGGTAGGATAGGGCCAATGAAAATAAACCATGTCAAGATGTTTACCATAAGCAAGTGTAAAGTGTGCACCAAACTTCATTAGGATCAAGATAATTTAGAAGATGGATGGAGATGGATGAAAATGGATTAGATAAATGGTTCATGGATAAATAGATTTATTATGGATGAGATGAGATGCTTTCACCTGAACTGGTGCACAAAGATGCTTGATTCTACACATGATGCCTATTTTCCAGGTTTTCATCATGGTACTTGTCCAAAGTGCCACCAAAGTGGTTTTCACTAGAGGACAATTTTACTATTTTTAATCTTTTTTTAAATTTTTTTGGATTTTCATATTTTTTGATTTTTTTGTATTTTTTGAAATATTTTAAGCTCATGTTGAACCAATTGGTGGTGTTGATGTAGATGATTCTTTCATAATGTTCCATCAATATCCTACCTGAAGAAGTTGATTTGCCAAGATATGTGCACTTGAATGCAATTTTTGAGATTCCTGATCTACTTCATTGATACCATAGTTAACTCTGTCTTTGTGCACACATCACAATAGAGTGCCTTTTGAATCCTTATGATGAAGGGTTTTTTCCAATACATGGTCAATGTGAGAACTGGATATCATGCGTGGAGGTGTGGATGCAGTGTGTTTAGGAATAGAAGATGGATTGGTTAACAAATTGAAACCTTTGACTTTCCAAACCTAGGAATATGAGCAATGATGGGTGGATAAGAAAGTGTATGTGGAATTAGGACCAATTGCTTGATATACTTTGTAACTCACTTTAGAAGCTTACTTTTTCCTTTGTGGAAATATTTGATGGATACTTTTCCCTTTTTTTAATTTTTCCCCATGGTTTCTTTGACTAATGGAGTTTGATAGGGATCATCTTTCTTTGTTTTCTTTGGTATCCACCTATATTTTATTTTTTCAATATGCTTCTTAGATTCTTTTATTTTGATGACATTCTTTGTACGTTGATTCAAATATTTCTTTTGATGTTGGTTCCAATTCGTGGATGGGGTGATGGGTGGATGAAGATTCATGACATGGCTGGTTGTAGTATAGGCATTGGTTTCATCATAAGGATTCTTCATGCCCCCTATGTTGAAGTTTCCCCCAGTATGGTGGTAGTAGCATCTTTGTTCTTTGATTCTCCCTATTTTGAGATGTCTTTTTCAGAATGCATTCTTTGATAAATGACCATTGTAGATGATGTTATTTCGCTTTGCTACTTTGATGACTTTGGAATATATTGTTCTATCTGACCTATTGGATAATGTTGGATATTTCCATACATGATGTCCTTAGTCTGAATTTTAGATATATCTTATCCTGATATTGACAATTTAGTTTGATTATAGGAAACAATAACTTGCTGCTTTTGTGTAATAATGTCAAGAGTAAAGGAATCTTGTTCTGAATGAAGATCATCTACATGTCCATCCAAAGAAAGCATCTCATGGGTAGATAGATGAGTATGTTCTATGTGGATATGATCATCTTGTAAAGATAAGAGAGTGTCCATTATATCATTGTAGTAGCTTGGAGATACAAATTCTTGATCTTGAATGATTTCATAATTACTTTCGACATGCTTTGGATTAAGTTCTTGACATGGTTCAATTTCAAAGAATGGATTGCTTATAAAGGGTTCTTGGATATCTTCATTAGGCATGGGAAGTGGCTCAATATCCTCTTGATCTTTGAGTGGACTTGGATAAAATTTTGAGTTGAGGATTCCTTCAGTATTTGTAACCATGAGGTCAAAGGATGTCGATATGTATTGGAAAGGGACATTGCTAGACTTTGGTGAAAGATGTTGATCATGTTTTGGAATAAATTCTTGAGATATGTCCTCTAACTCATTAGGTGATGTAGAGACATTTTCAACATGATTAATGGCTGAAGGATCATGGATTATGTTAATAGGATCAAATAACTCTAAAAATCCTTGAAATAGATGACTAAAAAGTAGCTCTTGATGTATGGTGAGTTGGTCATCAGATGAGATGGAAACATCTTCAATCTGCGCATTGATGGATAGGTCTTGATAATTGTTTTCAACAATTGTGGTGGAGATATTTTCAATGCTATCACTAGTGGTTGAATCTTGATTATTGTCCCCAATAGTTATTATATTTTGATCAATCAGGTCTTGGATGAGATTTTTTAGTCAAATACAATCTGTTGTTGTGTGTCCCTTTGTTTTGTAAAAATCAAAAAGGTGATTTTCATTGTACCATGGTGGTTTCACTAGGGACTCTTGATGGTTGTCATAGATGGGGATTTTGATGATATTTTCTTCTACCAACTATTGCATGATCAATGTGATGGGTCCCCTAAGCAATGTGCATTTTTGTTTGTAACCTTGTGAGATTTGTACTTTAAACTGACTTTGTGATGATTGATCTTGGAGATGTGAAGGTTGGGTTTTTTGTTGATGTTGTTGATCTTGATATCTGACTTCTTCTCATTGGAGATATTTTTCTTGATGTGGTTGTGGACACAACTCAATGCTTTGATGACATGGTTAAACCAATGGTAGAGTGTATTGATTTTGGAGTGAAGATGTCTCTTGGCTCAATAAGTAAATTAATTTGGCAAGTGAAGAAAGTTGATCTAGCAAAATTGTATCCTAATTTTGATTTTGACTCCCTTGATATAGTTGATTTGGCTTTTGTTCAAGCAGATTTGGAATGTACACTTCTGGTGTTTGCATTGGATCATTGAAAAATTGATTTTGGATAATGTTTTGATTTGGGATGATGTTTGGATTTGGCATTTGAAATTGAACATTGTTATGGTTGGGAATCACATTTCCTTGATTTAGGTAACTTTCATTTTGTGTGGTGTTACCTTGACTTGGATCAATGTGTGCAGTCATTAACATATTGTTTGGACTTTGATCAACATTTATATGATTTGTTAACATATCTATCCCAAAGTTCACCAAGTGTGGATTTTAAATATTCATGTTTGGTAAACTTGTACTTGGTATATTCACATTTGGCATGTATGAATTTGGTGGGACAATGTTGTTTTGTTGAAGGCTCATGCATTTATTGTTTGGTTGATAGATTTGTAGGTTTGGACTTTGATTTAAATCTACCATAGGGAAAGGTGTTCCAAAATTTAGATTGGTCATACTCACATTTGTTGTACCATTGAGCTTTCTAGGAGATAATGATCCCATGTAAATGGATTATATAAATGTGATTTTTGATAATCCATCATCATTGTAAGGATTTGAAAGTTTGGTTGATATAGACCACTCAATGTATGGATCAAGTCTATATTCCATTTTTTTCTTTGTGTTTTGATCTTGTTGACCTCTAAGGGATTTAGGACCAATGATGAGATAAAGTATGAAAGGGGTAAATGATATGGGTGTTGAAATTTTAGGAATCTTGGAGGAGATACTAGACTTTAGGACTTTTGGATTCTTTGATTTTGATTGGATTTGATTTTGATTTGGATTTTGATTTTGATTTTGGATTTGATTTGGATTTGATAATGAACTCATAAACTCCAAGAGGTTGGATGTTGTCTTGGAATAAATTTTTCCACAAGGTGATAACTTAACAAAGTGTATAAAGAAAGATTCATCTACACACACCTAGTCAAACAAGATGATTTTGATTTTGATTTAGAAGGACTTTCCAAAATTCTAGTATGAATGATTTTTCCAATGGTTCAAAAGTTTTTTGTGATATGGGATTTGATTAATGTTTGGGATGGATGAAATGTTTTATTTTTATCCTAAATGAAACTAAGATGGACTTGTTTACAATACCAATTTTTTGAAGAACAGTCTTTTCCCTTCAACCCAAAAGATCAAAGTTTTCTCAAAAGACCATAAGAAAAAAGATACACAAGAAAATGCATGGGGTTCAATTGATTTCATATTGATTAATGAATTAATTTTACCACATCCAATGTCTTGCTTAGTTTTTAAAACTAAATGCCTAATGTCCCAATTTATTTTCATTTGACAAAGTCCATTATGTGGAAATTAAGGAAATAGTTTCCTAAAGTTGGCTTTAGTAAGAGAAAATTGAGATATGAATCCAAACACTTAGAAGCTTCTAAGGATAGAATCCTTGGGAAAAGCAATAGCACTTAGATTTTTCAATGGTATTTTCTCCCCCTAAAGGGTTTGAAATTTGATGCTTATGTTGAATGTTTGTTTTTCCAATGTTTTAGATCAAGAAAATTGTTTTGATTTCCAAAGTAATGCACAATCCTATGGATGAGAGACAATATTTGTTGAATCCCCACTTGGAAAAATCTAGCTATGCCTACTTTCAACAGATGGTTAGATGCTTGACCCCACTGGCTCCCCTCCATGACTCAACACTTCTTTTGGGGCAGCCAAGAATCAGTACCCATGAATCTCCCATGGCATACTTTCCATCTCTACTAAAAGACATAAAAGTGTGGGGCAGCTTTAGAACAATCGTTCTTGCACTGATAAATAGATTAGGATTTTTTATTTGCTACACAAGGGTTTTAATTCAGACTTTCCATTCATGGAGATTGAACCATATGGCAAGAGACCATTACTACCCTTCTTGTCAAGACCAACTACATGATACTAGCCTTTTTTCTAGTACCCACTTTTATATCCCTGCTAGAAATACACTTGGATTTAGTGTGCTATCGGTTGGGTCATTCCCTTGGGTGAGTACTTTTTCCCACAAGGAAGGCCCTCTAGGATAAAAAAAAAGTGAGTAAACATTTTCTTAGTTTGATCGACCTTCATTTAGAAACAAAGAGAGAACACACACCACATGTTCCACTCACACTCACAAGATTTTTTGTTCAATTTTAAACCCAAATTGAAGTGTATGGGAAATTACATACGCAACTTAATGTCACCAAAATCCTTTTGATTCTCAAGATTGTTGTGAGCCACGAGAGAAGTGCATACATCTTTTGATGATATTAATTTGTGTAAGTAATTAAAAAACAATGAGATGTTCATTTTAAGTCCATAAAGAAAAAGTGAATTCTTTTTAGAGCACCAAAAGATGTGTGAGATTTGATTGTTCAATTGTTAACCTTAACAAAATCTAGTAAATTTTCCTAAGGTTCTTTTTAATACTTTTGTCTTGTTCTTTTTAAAGCCCAAATTGAAATCTATTGAGTCCTAAAATATTGAAGAGATAAAATCCTTAAACTTGGAATTATAATTGCTTCCAAGAGTGTCTAAAGACACATGATACAATAAAGAAATGATGTCATAAGAAGCTTTGCTTTTGTTTCCTCCCTTTTTGATTTCTTAACCTGCAAAAGTGCTCAAAATTTTATATGAGATTAAGAAACAAGAGGATATAAGGGTTGGATGAATCATTCAACATAAAAACCATAAAACTTAAACCAAGTTATAATGTGATTTAACTTTAGATGTAAAATTGAAAATTTTGACTCCATAAAAGTTAGAAACATTTGGCTTTTGTTCAAGTAGATTTGGAATGCACATTTGTGGTGTTTTCATTGGATCATGGACAAATTGATTTTGGATCATGTTTTGATTTGGGATGATGTTTGTATTTGGCATTTGAAATTGAACATTGTTGTGGTTGGGAATCACATTGCCCTGATTTAAGTAACTTTGATTTTGCATGGTGTTACCTTGACTTGGATCAATGTGTGCAGTCATTATGATATTTTTTGGACTTTGAACAACATTTGTATGATTCATAAACATATCTACCCCAAAGTTTACCAAGTGTGTATTTTAAATGTTCATGTTTGGTAAACTTGTACTTGGTATATTCACAT
Source organism: Sequoia sempervirens (assembly GCA_007258455.2). NCBI lineage: Eukaryota > Viridiplantae > Streptophyta > Pinopsida > Cupressales > Cupressaceae > Sequoia > Sequoia sempervirens. Next base: position 419,211,739 of record VDFB02193867.1, read on the forward strand.
TTTTCATGTATGGATTTGGTGGGATAATGTTGTTTTGTTGAAGGATCATGCATTGATTTTTTTGTTGATAGATTTGTAGATTTGGAATTTGATTTATATATACCATAGGGAAAGGTTTTCCAAAATTTAGATTGGCCATTCTCACATTTTTTGTACCATTGAGGTTTGTAGGAGATAATGATCCATTGTAAATGGATTGTATAAATGTGATTTTTGATAATCCATCAGCATTGTAAGGCTTTGAAAGTTTGGTTGATATAGACAACTCATAATTTATGGATCAAGTTTATATTCCATGTTTTTCTTTCTGTTTTGACCTTGTTGACCTCTAATGGATTTAGGACCAGTGATGAGATAAAGGATGAAAGGGGTAAATGATATGGGTGTTAAAATTTTAGGAATCTTGGAGGAGATATTAGACTTTAGGACTTTTAGATTTTTTGATTTAGATTGGATTTGATTTTGATTTGGATTTTGGATTTGGATTTTGATTTGGATTTTGGATTTGGATTTTGATTTTGATTTTGGATTTGATTTGGATTTGATAGTGAGCTCATAAACTCCAAGAGGTTGGATGTTGTCTTGGAATAAATTTGTCCACAAGGTGATAACTTAACTAAGTGTCTAAAGAAGGATTCATCTACACACACCTAGTCAAACAAGATGATTTAGATTTAGATTTAGAAGGACTTTCCAAAAGTCTAGTATGAATGATTTTTCCAATGGTTCAAAAGTTGTTTGTGATATGGGATTTGATTAATGTTTGGGATGGATGAAATGTTTTATTTTTATCCTAAATGAACCTAAGAGGGACTTGTTTACAAGACCAAGGTTTTGAAGAACATGCTTTTCCCTTCAACCCAAAAGATCAAAGTTTTCTCAAAAGACCATAAGAAATAAGATACACAAGCACATGTGTGGGGTTCAATTGATTTCATCTTGATTAATGAATTGATTTTACCACATCCAATGTCTTTCTTAGTTTTTTAGACTAAATGTATAATGTCCCAATTTATTTTCATCTGAAAAAGTCCATTATGTGGAAATTAAGGAAATAGTTTCCTAAAGTTGACTTTAGTAAGAGAAAATTGAGTTATAAATCCAAACACTTTGAAGCCTCTAAGGATAGAATCCCTAGGGAAATCAATAGAACTTAGATTTTTCAATGGTATTTTCTCCCCCTAAAGGGTTTGACATTTGATGCTCATGTTGAATTTTTGTTTTTCCAATGTTTTAGATCAAGCACATTGTTTTGATTTCCAAAGTAATGCACAATCCTATGGATGAGAGACAATATTTTTTGAATCCCCACTTGGACGAATCTAGCTATGCCTACTTTTAGGGGATGGTTAGATGCTTGACCCCACTGGCTCCCCTCCATGACTCAACACTTATTTTGGGGTAGTCAAGAACTAGTACCCATGAATCTCCCATGGCATACTTTCCATCTCTACTAAAAGCCGTAAAAGTGTGGGGCCGCTTCAAAATGATCGTTGTTGCACTGATAAATAGATTAGGATTTTGGCTTTGCTACACAAGGGTTTTAATTCAAAATTTCCATTCATGGAGATTGACCCATATGAAAAGAGACCATTGCTACCCTTCTCATTAGGACCAACCACATGATACTAGCCTTTGTTCTAGTACCCACTTTTATATCTCGGTTGGATATACACTTGGCTTTAGTGGGTTACTAGTTGGGTTGTTCCCTTGGGTGAGTACTTTTTCCCATAAGGTAGGCCCTTTAAGATAAAAAAAAGTGTGTAAACATATTCGTAGTTCGATCAACCTTAATTTAGAAACAAAGGGAGAACACACGCCACATGTTCCACTCAGACTCGCAAGATATGTTGTTCAATTTTAAACCTAAATTGAAGTGTATGGGAAATTACTTGCACAACTTAATGTCACCAAAATTCTTTTGATTCTCAAGATCGTTGTGAGGCACAAGAGAAGGGCATATGTCTTTTGATGATATTACTTTGTGTAAGTAATTACAAAACAATGAGATGTTCATTTTAAGTCCATAAAGCAAAAGTGAATTATTTTTAGTGAACCAAAAAAAGTGTGAGATTTGATTGTTCAATTGTTAACCTTAAAAAAATATAGTAACTTTTTCTAAGGTTCTTTTTTAATCCTTTTGTCTTATTCTTTTTAGAGCCCAAATTGAAATCTATTCATTCCTAAAAGTTTGAAGAGATAAAATCCTTAAACTTGGAATTATAATTGCTTCCAAGAGTGTCTAAAGACACTTGATACAATAGAGAAATGATGTCATAAGAAGATTTGATTTTGTTTCCTCCTCCATTTTTTGATTTCCTAACCTACAAAAGTGCTCAAAATATTAGATGAGATCAAGAAGCAAGAGGATATAAGGGTTAGATGAATCATTAAGCATAAAAACCCTAAAAACTTAGACCAAGTTATAATGTGATTTAACTTTAGATGTAAAATTGAAAATTTTGACTTCATAAAAGTTAAGAAAAACCTACAGCATTTGACAGCTTACAAAATTCTACCCCATTTCAAAAAAAAAGTTTTAAAAAATACCTTTGTATGACCAAGATATTGTCATTTTAAAAATGAATATAAAAATGCTAAAACAATGTGAAGATGTGCTAAAACAATGTGCATAAGCACCAAAATATTGTGTAGAAGTGCTAAAAGAATGTGTAGAAGTGCTAAAAGAATGTGCAAAAGCACTAAAAGATGTGCAGAAGCGACGAGACAGTGTGAAAAAGAACCAAAAGAATGTGCAGACATGCTAAAAGAATGTGCAAAAGTGCTAAAAGAATGTGTAGAAGTGCTAAAAGAATGTGTAGAAGCATTGAGATAGTGTGCAAAAGCACTGAAAGAATGTGCAAAAGCACTAAAAGAATGTGTAGAAGCACTAAAAGACAGTGTAGAAGTGCTAAAAGATGTGCAAAAGCACCGAAACAGTGTGCAGAAGTGCCAAAAGACATGCAGATGCGTTGAAATAGTGTACTAAAGCACCGAAACAGTGTGTAGAAGTGCTGAAATAGTGTGCAGAAGTGCTAAAATGGGGATTAACAAACAAAAATATCAAAAAATAGTGAAATTAAAAAAAAATATATATGTTAGATTTTTAATTCAAGCACTCCTTCTAGTACCAAATGTGTGAACCAAGATCCTAATACCTGCAAGAGACAATAGACAAACCTATTAGAGGATTCAAATGCAAGTTAAGACCAAATTTCCCCATAAAATCCATTAACAATGCTAAAAATAGGAATGAAAGCAAAGAACACAATGAAAAGAAAGTAAATAGATTAGATCCTATTAAAAGCATGAAACTCTTGATCTTATGGGGGAGTTGGTGCCAATTTGATATGGAAATTGTCCCTTTCCCAACTCCTATGATGCAATTGATGATGAGTGATGAAGATTGATCAACTTGATGATTGCTCCAATGGAGTTCCATGATGAAAACCTACAATAACCTAGCTATGCTTTGAAGAAATTGATAAAAATGCTAATGCTTGAGTGTGGATTTAAGTATAGTAAGTTTGCTCAAACTGTGGATGATCAAATGACGAGAGAAACCTCTTATTTATAGAAAGACAAGATGGAAGAATGCCCAAAATGAAGCAATGTGGGTCTAACTTTCAACCAATGGCCAAGTGTCACTTTTCAAGATGTGAATGGATGAAGGGTGAGCACATTTTGATCAATGTGCAAGTTTGAAATTTGAATTTGATGAAATGACATGTTTAGGGGGGATAAAAGAAGAGAGTTAATTCCAAGTTGACTTATGTAAGAGCCATAAATGCCAAGTTGGAGGACAAGTCCTTTTTGGGGGGAGATTTCAAATTTAAGAATATTCCCTCTTAATGCCATGTTGAGGGAAATTAGAAGATTTAATAAGTCAAATAAATTGATTTATTGTGAAAGTTGTAAAAGCTAGAGGATTTGATGTATTAGGACGATTTGATTAATTTAGATGAAGATTTAGCTGATTTTATATTTGACTTAGATTTTTGGATTTATTTAAATCAAATGGGAGGAAATTGATTTATTAGATTTAATTAAATAAAGTTTGATTTATTTAATTAAAAAAGGATGGTGTTAGATTTAAATCAAATAAAGGTTAATTTATTCAATTTAAAGGATACAACCTTAGAAGTTAATTAAATAAAATGATATATTTAATTAATAGATGAACATTAGGATTAATTAAATAAAATGATTTATTTAATTAAAAGAAGATGATGACTTAATCAAATAAAGTTGATTTATTTAATTAAAAGACAAAATATGATAAATTTAATTAAATAAATATTATTTAATTAAATGACTAGTAGAGAAGTTATTTAGGAAGAACTAATGTTAGTAGATTAGGATCGAGCGTATAGGATCAATCAGTATATTTTCAGTGTCTAAACTATTATAGCATCTCTTCTTCTTCTCAACACACCTATGATCTTATCATCAATAATCTTGTCTTCATAATGATTCATCTGCACATACTTAGGATTCTTAAGAATTCTTTCTAGAGCTTCTTCTCCTTCAACCTACATCTCCTTTTCATTTTCTTCTTCGTTTCCTTCTTCTTCTTAAGAAGACTCATTAGATTCATATCCTTCTATCAACATTGAGCTTTCATGTGGTTCTTCATGTACTTTGACCCTTCCACTTTCAAATATCTTCTTCAACCTCTTTTTGTAGCATTGGTAAGCCTTGCTCCTTGTAGAATTTCCAAGGAAGATTCCTTCATCTGACCTTCAATCAAACTTTCCCAAGTTTTCATCATCTATTCTAATATAACATTTGTTTCTAAACACACTGAAATATTTGATAGGAGTTCTTCCGTACCAAAGTTCATAGGGACTCTTTGAACTATTTACTCTTTCTTGTACTTTTTTGATTATGTATACTATAGTACAAATATCTTTTCTCTAATAGAAATCTAGTAGATTAGTTTCCTTCATCATTGTACTTGTTGCTTCCTAAATTGTCCTATTTTTCTCTCCACCACTCTATTTTACTAAGGAGTCCTAGGAGCTAAAAAATGCCTCTTTATCTCATTATCTTCATAAAAATTGTTAAACTCATTAGAAGTGAACTCTCCAACTTTGTCATACCTTAAGCACTTGATTTTTATATCCATTTCATTCTCATCCATAGCTTTAAATGGTTTAAATTTGTTTAGAGCTTCTAATTTTTCTTTGAGAAAACTTACCCAAGTAATTCTAGAGTAATCATCAATTAACAACATGAAATAATTGTTACCTTGAAAGCTTGTTATTCTTGTAGGTCCACATAGGCCTATATGAACCAACTCCAAAGGTCCTATGATAGAATATTCTTTGATAATGAACCTCTTTCTTGTTTGTTTCCAAACCTGGCATTTTGTACAAACTGCATTGATAGTCTTTGTAATTCTTGGAAAATGTCTCATAGCTTAAGTAGAGTTGATCCTCACTAGGCTATCAAAATTGATATGACACATTATTCTATGTCATAGCCAACTTTCATTGATTTGAGTCATACAAAACTTACCATTAGTACCTTTGAGATGATAGAAATTCCCCCTATGTCCTTATTCCTACAGCAACTAGATTTCCATAGCTTCCTTTTCTAATTTCACAACCACCATGTACTGAAATACAAGATTATATCCTTTGCTACACATTTATCCTATGCTCTATATGACACAAGTGGATCAAAATACCACTTTTTCTCTCATCTAATTTATATAGTGCACCAAAAAATGTGTTTAAGCTCGATCCCTAAGGTGATGAAATCCTTAGGTAGGACTCCTAAAACTAAAGGAAGGAATGATGTTGATATGTTCTCATCACCCTTGATCACACATAGCATAATGGGAGAGGATAGATAGACAAATCTGATAGTAAGAATGATACAAAAATACAAGTTAGAAGTGTTTCTCTTCACCCAAGTTCACAAAAGGTGCAAGGGGAGAGGATACATATTTCTAACCCAGCAAGCATGAAAGAGCATACCCACATTCATTTTAGAAGCACCGAGGATTCAAATGTGTGATTCTATTTAGTGCATCAAAGTAAAATGAAAGTTGTTTGTTCAATTTTTCTTGTTCATTTTAGAGCACCAAAGGAAAATGAGTTCATTTTAGAGCACCAAAATAAATTGTTCAAGTTGTATTATTTATTTTAGTGCACCAAGGGAAAATTAGTTCATTTTAGAGCACTAAAATTTAAGCATTTGGTCCTAGATTAAAAATAATCTATAAAACAAATATTAGTTCCAACTTTTCTAATGAATGTCAAGCTTCCCACAAATAATCAATAAAAGACAAGAAATAGAGAACACAAAATGGTTAGGTTAGCTAAAAGGTATGATGAAATAAGACTAAACCTTGAAAAAATTCTTTATTTTATCAAACGGAAGTGTCACACTATGTGGACATAAGTGTCACACTGTCACATGCAAAAGCATTGACCTTTTGATAGATACATCACACTATTTGGACATAAGAGTCACACTGCCACATGCAAAAGTATCGATCTTTTGAAAAATGTGTCACACTAGCCAGAGAAGAGTGTCAAAGTATATCAATAGTGTCAAGTTTTTAGGTTGAAAAAGTGGTGAAGGTTGAAAAAGTGGTGAATGTTCAGAAAAGTGTCAACCTTTATTCAAAATCATCAACCTTTGTTGTGTAGAAGCATCAAACTATCCTAAAACTGCAATCCGAAAAAACTAAAAAATATTGTTAAATCAGAGATGTGAGGTCCCACAAGGTGTGCTAAAATGTGAGTGTATGAAATCAATTGATCAAATAACATAAAGAAACTAAAGTAAATTATCAACTAAATACTACTCGAATAAAACTAGCCTATAATGCCGAGAAATATTTAATTTCAAAGCACTAAGAAACATAATTCTAAACCAATGAATCTAACTAGTGGTGCAAACCTACAATCCCATTGTGGATTTAGTGAAAATTGAGTGATAATTAGATGTTATATTACTCAATCTTTCCTAATCCATAATTGATTTGATGCACAAGCTTGATAATGGGAGATAATCGTGGATGAATGATTCACAAATGCTCAAATGGAGAGTGAGAATTTTAGTATAGTGGTTGCTTTAATGGTTGTGAATGATAATTCATGTAAAATGGAAAGTATTTATAGATTTTTGGATTGAATCAATGGTGAGGATTTAAAATGCTAATAAATGAAGGAAATTAAATTAAAGATGAAGGCATGTATCAAGAAATGGATCAAGGGTTGATAATTATTGAGGACATGGATCAAGAATTTAATCAAGGTTCCATAATCCTTGAGAGATCAACAAATCCCTTGATTTTAGGAATCATGTGGGAGATATTTCCATGTGAAGGGAAAATTTTGAAGTTGAAAAGGGAATATTCCATGAGAATATTCTTTGAATAATTGGAGGAATATTAGTTAATGAAACATTTTAAAAAATCATTTAATTATGTAAGTTGAGGAATTAGAATTTTTAATTAAAAATTTAGTAATTATTTAATCAAAGAGGGTTTATGACATTTAATTAACTAATTTGACATTATTTAATCAAAAGGGAAGCAAAATTTGTATGAAGATGATGAATTAATCAAATAAAATTAATTATTCAATTAATAGGAGAAAATGGTGAATTTAACTAAACAATTGAACACTATTTAATTGAATAGAGGAATTAGGTGAATTATGAGAGAAATGGTGTTGATAATCAAAATCTTGGTGTGTGATATACTCAAGACATTTTTAGGTGTCTACATTTTGAATAGTGGTTCTTTACATAACACTTATTTACTTTCCCTTCTAAAATCTTCTTGCTACTAGGAAGATGCTACATTAAATTCATGCCTTTCCCTTTTCTCACTTGTCTCTTTTTATACCCTTCATATACCCTTTTATGAGGGGTGGTATCCCTCAGAAAAGAAATACCTTTTTAAATATTCACAACCTTTCTTAGACTTGAGTGCTAATTTTGTTGTTAATGAAATTTCTTTTGTCACTACCACTTAAATTTTATTTGGATTGCAACTCTTCTTTAAACATAATTATTGTATGTTTGAGTTCTTTAAATCTTACCTTTTTGTTTCATATTAGATTAGACAAATCTTATCTTATCTTATATGAGGGATATTTTTGTATTATTCATTTTTTGTCTTTTATAAGTTTAAATTTGAGTTGCACCTCTTCTTCATTTTGAATAAGAAAAATTTAAATGAGACAAATTTTTCTTATATAATTTTATCTTTTATAAATTTTTTCATTACCTTTTCTAAATTCTTTTATTTATCATAAGTGTTTTAATTGTTGTCTTCTTTCATAACACATCTATAAAATTGATCCATTGTTGTTTTATGTTGCCTTTGATCTTATTTAATTATTTAATTGTTTCCTCTTTAATATGTGAATCTTATTTTGATATAATTTAAATAGAAAACATGCCTTTATAATACTTAATCATTATTCCATTCATATCTACCTTTGTGATACTACTAATTAAATATTGCAAACTTCAATCACTATATTTTGGGAAACTTGTATCACTGCCATATCATATACTTTAAACTTTGCTTTAGAAGTATATTATATTTTTTCTTTTTCAACACATTAATCACTACCTTGTGATTATCTTGACATTGACTTTTATATGCTCGTTGTGGATGCCAAGGTAAGGTATTATGCATTTTCATATAAACCAAAGAATTAGGCTAACATATAAATGAGACTATATTAATTTTTTCCTTCTTCATATATCTTGATAACTAATTTTCTTAATATATTATTTATTCTCCCTGTGTTACCTTCACTCTTATTGTCACTCTCATGTTGCAAACTCTTTAGAAATCAATGACATAATGTTCAATGATTTCATCCATACTCTTTTGACATCAATGGAAACAATTTATAATCATCTAAATACCTTTTGACATCAATGAAAAAATTTCCAATAGTTATTTATTTAAAATTTCAATGAATAGTTAAAAAATAAAGTAAAAAATACTACAGATTGATTTTTGAAAAAAAATGGATACACTAACAAAAGAAATTAAAGATGAAAACCTTAACATACTCAAAACATGAAAAATTATATTCTTAGATATCTAAGAGAGAACTTAAAATTATCATGGTATTTTATTGACTTGACATTGAAAGATGTGCAAACTTGATGGGGAACATACACGAGATTATGCCATTTTTTTTACTATTTGTAAAAACATCTCTTTGTATTTTTAAAAGTCACTCCAAACCTTTGAGTTGGAAGACCAATAAAAACTCAAGCCAAAGACATAGAAATTTCTAAAGAAAAACATAACACAAGTGGATTATAACATGCTTGCATTATGTGAACACTTGCATTATGTGAATGCACATGATGTGCCCACGTTATGTGAATGCACATGATGCACTCATATTATGTGAAAGCACTTGATGTGCTCACGTTATGTGAATATGCATGATGCACTCACGTTATGTGTATGTGCATGATGCATTCACATCATATGAATGCACATGATGTGCTTGCGTTATGTGAGGCATAGCTAATGTTATCTGATTATAAATAAAATAATATGCTTGATTAATAAAACAATTTGATCATAAGATATCTTGGAAAAAATAAATAAGTTTAATTATCATGCTATATTTTTAAATGACAAATTTAATATTTAATGTATCATTATATACATCCAAATATGCTAACATTTTTATTAAGATGCTTGTAGGTTTCAGTAAGGGTCTTAAAATTGTTGAAAAAGAATGAATTGAAATAATACTTATAATACTTGTTTGAGTTATAAATAGTTGTAGTTAGAAAGAATCTTTGATTATAGGTTAAAATTTTTTTGTAGTGATCAGATTTAAATTCAAATAATTGCTCTATTCCATGTTGTAGTTTTTGAGAATGATTTGGAAGTTGTTGAAGGAAGTTAAATGTAATATATTCCTTTGAGTTGTTTATTTTCAATATAATTTTTTTAATTTTTAATATGAATTTTTAACTCAGTCTATCTTGGCATGAAATGACCCACCTTCTTGGTTCGAGTGATATGTTTACATTGAAATTCATATTCTTTATATGTTGGAAAATTAAATGCTTCTGAGCCTCTTCCCATCTACCTACCTGTCAGGGGAATTCGATGCCCATAAATGAAATATTTTTTTGGGGATTTCCTTCCCCACTTGCTCTTGACATGCACCTAAAGACTGTAGAAGAATTAATGAAGTTAGGAATTTTTGAATTCAAATTCAATGCTGGTAGGTCATTTCAAATTTGAGAGGGAATGAGTTGAAAGACAAAAGGCATGAAGGTAGATTATTTTGTCAGTTGAGAAAACTTAGTTAGAGTTGAAGAATTTTTTGTGCAGTAGCAGTCTATAGATAGAGAATGTTTTCTGTGTGAGCTTCTGAAAGCTCCTGAACAACACTAGTTGTTTATTTTTTATTGAGCAGTGATTGGTCTTGAAGAGCTCTGCATAGCTCCTATCAGTTGAGCTCCTAGAAGCTCCTAAAGTTTTTTGTGTGTCTGGTTGAGCAACTCATGAAGCTCTCAAAAATTAGAAGTTCATAGCTTAGAGTTAACCTTCAATAGTTTAAGTTTAAACTTTCATGTACTGTTCATTTATAGCTTATTGAATACAAAAATAAGTTGCATGTCTCCAAGTTTATTCCACATTTGTATTTCCTTATTGTGATTTTGGGAAATAGAGCAACAACTCTGTGTTTTTTTGTGTAATCAGAGATCTTGACATGGTATCAGAGCCATAGGCCCCATTTCCTTGTGAGTTAGGGAATTTTTTTGGGGTATTGAGTTTTTATTGTGTAGGAGACATGGCTAGAGATGAAGGAACGAGCTGGTAGCAACCACTATCTTGTAATGGACAAAACTATGATGTTTGAGTGAAGAAGATGAAGACCATTATGGTTGCCAATGATTTTTCAAAGTTTGTGGTCAATGGATTTAATAATGTAATTGACCCAACAACATATGTTGTGCTCACAAACAACCAAAAGAACTAGTTGAAGGAGTTGGCATGCACCTAAAGACTATAGAAGAATTAATGAAGTTAGGAATTTTTGAATTCCAATTCAATGCTGGTAGGTGATTTTGAATTTGAGAGGGAATGAGTTGAAAGATAAAAGGAATGAAGGAATATTATTTTGTCAGTTGAGAAGACTAAGTTAAAATTAAAGAATTTTTTGTGTAGTAGCAGTCTGTAGACAGAGAATGTTCTTTGTGTGAGCTTCTGAAAGCTCTTGAATAGTAGCAGTTGTTTGTTTTTGATTGAGTAGTGATTTCTCCTGAAGAGCTCTATGTAGCTCCTATCAATTGAGCTCCTAGTAGCTCCTAAAGTTTGTTGTGTGTCTGGCTGAGCAGCTCATGAAGCTCCCAGAAATTAGAAGTTCGTAGCTTAGAGTTAGCTTTCAATAGTTTATGTTTAATCTTTCCTATATTGTCATTTCTAGCATATTTAATACAAAAGGAAAATATTGCATGCCTAGATTTGTCTCCTTGCATTTTGTTTATTCCACATTTGTATTCCTTTGTTTTGTTTGGAGAAACATAGCAATAGCTCTGTGTGATGTTTTTGTACAATCAGAATTCTTGACATGGTATTAGAGCCATAGGCCCCATTTCCTTATGATTTAGGGCATTTTTTTCTTCTAGGTATTGATTTTTTATTGTGTAGGAGACATGGTTGGAGATGAAGGAAAGAGGTGGCAGCAACGACCATCCTTTAATGGATAGAACTATGATGTTTTGGCAAAGAATATGAAGAAAATTATGTTTGCCAATGATTTGTCAGAGTTTATGGTCAATGGATTCAATGATGTAACTAACCCAGCAACATATGTTTTGCTCACAAACAACCAAAAGAACTAGTTGAAGGAGTTGAGGAGGAAAGATGCGAAGGAATTGAGTTTGATAGAAGTAGCCTTGATAGAGGCCATTTTTCCTAGAATAGCAACAACTAACTATGGAAAGGAAGCTTGGGAAATCCTCCAAACCTGTTACAAAGGGACTGGAAAGGTCAGATTGGTGAAGCTACAGATGCTTCAAAGAGAGTTTGAGACTCTTGAAATGAAGGAAAATGAGTCCATTTATGTTTTCCACACAAAACTCTCTGGTTTGATAAACCAGTTGAGAGTGAATGATGATATCATTAATGATCATAGGATTGTGGAGAAAGTCCTTAGGAGCTTACCCACAAAGTTTGATGCAATGGTGATTGCCATTGAAGAGGCAAAGGATCTCACAATGTGTTATGTTGATGAGTTGATGGGTTCTCTACAAACCCATGAGCAGCTCCTAAATAGGTTTGCAAGTTCCTCCCAAGAGAAAGCGTTTAAGGCTCATACGAATGAAAGAAGAAGGGGGAGAGGTAAAAATAGATACAGACATGGTAGAGGGAGATCTAGACATGGTAATGCAGGAAAAGAAAGCTCAAAGCAAGAAAACAACCAATAGGGAGCAAGCAGCTCTCAGGACAACTCCCAAAGAGGCAAGAAAAATAGCAATTCAAATCTGAAGAATCACAAGAGCAATGTTGAATGCTACTACTGTCATAAGTTCAGACATTATGTGAGTGAATGCTAAACCAAGCAAAGAGATCAATCAAAACAAAGTGCAAATGTGGCTGATTTGAATGTGGTTGAAGGAAACTAGTCCATAATCATCATCATGTGCAACATTGGTGAAGAAGGCCGCCCCAAAGTCTGGTATTTGGACAACGGTTGTAGCAACCACGAGTGGTAATGGAAGTTGATGAGGGTGTAGCCTGAGACTCAGAAAATAACCAACAAACAAGAGAATAATTTTATTATTCATAAAATGGAGCTTCTTACATGCATAGGATCTCAAATCCCCAAGTTCTACAACACATGCAAGCTACATAAAGATACAAAATAACCCTTTCGCAATATGCGAGTTATCCAAAAATACTAGAAACCCGCCCATACATAGAACTCCTCTTTAGTTTGGAGCCAAAACAACATTAAAATTTGAGTTTAGGTGGTTTGGCGCCAAAAGTTACAACTTGAAGTTCAAATTTCAAAAGAACATTTGCAATTGTATCTTCTAGAAAGTGGGCCAACTTCTCGAGGCCATAACTTTTGATCCGGGGCTCTGATTCGCGAACCGTTTGAACCATTGGAAAGGTATCAAAGTCAAGAATGCACTCAAAATTAGCTACACCTATTTTGGCAAGTTTTTGGGCTGTTTTATAAGCTATAAGTGCCTCAAATCCAACTCAGAAGATTTTTTAGGTGCAAATCTGGGAAACTAAAACTGCAATATCTTTCAACCCAGGAATAGAAAATAAAAATCATAAATTGAGAATTTCATTATGATGAAAAGGGTATCCAAAAATGTGAAAAAATCTGAAAAATGATAAAATTGAAATTTAACTATTTTTGGGTGATGCAAGATTGCCCTTACACCACTAGATGCTCCTGCATCAAACACCCAGGGTAGTTTGAGAAGTGACCCCATCACATCTCAGATGGTTGAGGAAAACCCAACTAGTCAACTGCTACCTTAGATAGCTAGGATGAATCTTCCATAGGCCTCCCTCTCCATTTCACCAGATATTCTTCATACTGCCTATTTCTGGTACTCCTTCCTACATGACTATCCAAGATTTCCTCAATCTCATCCTTTTCTGAAGTAGATGCTAGAATCCCACACTATTCCATCATTGGTACTTCCTCTGCACCACCTTCATGATACTCTGTCAAATCTAAAATGTTGAACACAGGGGAAATGTTGAAACCATCCGGCAACTCTACCTCATATGCATTCCCTGAATCATGCTTCTTTAAAATTTTATAGGGACCAAACTTATTCATCTTCAATTTTTTATATGTTCCCACTGGAAACCTTTCTTTCCTCAAGTGGACCATCACTTCATCACCAATCTAAAACTCCTTATACCTCCGCTTCTAATCTGCCTTAGCCTTATACTGCATATTCATCTTGTTAATATGTGCTCTTAACTTCTCATGTATATCCTTGATGTGTTCTGCAAAATTTTTGGCTTCAACACTTATTTTCTTCTCTTAGTCCATCTTCCTCAATTCTAGAGCTATTATGGGGCTACCTCCATACACAATCTGGAATGGTGATCTACCAGTGCTTCTATTCACAGAATTGTTGTAAGAGAATTCTACCTGGGGTAAGATCAAGTCCCATCCCTTGGGTTTATCTACTACCAAACATCTCAGTAGGTTACCTAGAATCCTATTAACAACCTCTGTCTGCCCATCTGTTTGTGGATGGTGTGCAGAAATGAACTTCAGCTCTGTCTTTAGCTTCTTTCACAAAGTTCTCCAAAAGTACCCCACAAATTTGGTGTCATGATCTGAAACAATACTCTTTGGTAGACCATGTAGCCTCACCACCTCTTTGAAGAACAAGTCAGCAATGTGGACTGCATCATGGGTCTTCTGACATGGAATGAAATGTGCCATCTTTGAAAACCTATCAACCACCACAAAGACTGAATCATTCCCTCTTGTGTCCTTGGAAAACTAAGAACAAAGTCCATACTTATATCCTCCCATGGCCTCTCTGGTACAGGTAAGGGTTGATATAAGTCTGTATTCTGCTCACTCCTTTAGCCATCTGACATACCCTATAGCTTTGTACAAATTCTTCACATCCTATGACAACTGAGGCCAATAATAATGCTCACTGATAATGGCAATGGTCTTATCTCAACCAAAATGTCCTGCCATTCCTCCACTATGCTTCTCCTTTATCAGGTTCTCCCTCATGGAACTCCTCGGGATACACAATTGACTTCCCTTAAATAACATGCCATACTGGATTATGAAATCTAGCCACCTTGTCATGTCCATAGTAATAGGTTCCTTGCAAGCTTTCCAAGCCTCTGCAAAATCAGGATCTTCTCCATATAGTGTCTTGAGTTCATTGAACCCAACCACTTCAATCTGCATCTTTGTCATCAATGTATGCCTCCTACTTAGGGCATCTGCAACCCTATTTGACTTCCCACTCTTATGTTTCAAAACAAAGGTTTAACTCTACAAAAACTCTACCCATTTCATATGCCTCTGATTCAATTTTCCCTGACTATTTAGGTACTGCAGGGCCTGATGATTAGTATATAGAACAAATTCCTTCGGCAAAAAATAATGTCTCCATTTCTTTAATGCTTGAACTATTGCATAAAACTCTTAATCATATACAAAATACTTTCTCTTGGCATCATTTAACTTTTCACTAAAATAGGCAACGGGCTTACCTTCTTGGCTCAATACTGCTCCAATGGCACAACCACTGGCATCACAATCCACCTAAAAAACCTTATTGAAATCTGGGAGGGCTAGAATAGGTTGCTCTATCACTTTCTACTTCAACAATTCAAAACTTTTTACCACTCTAGTGCTCCACTTGAATTCTTTTATGTTCCCTCTCATTGTTTCAGTCAGGGGTCCACAAATACTACTGAAGTTTTTAATGAACTTTCTATAAAAACTAGCCAAACCATGGAAAGATCTCACCTCGGTAGCAGTTCTTGGGGTAGGCCATTCCAAAATAGCCTTCACCTTCTCTAGGTCCATCTTGAGACCTTCTGCTGAGACAACAAACCCCAAGCACACTAACTCCCTCTTCAAAAAACTGCACTTCTTTAGATTAATCAACAATTTCTCTTCTCTTAACTTCTTAAAGGCTCTCTGAATATGCATCAGATGCTCATCCAACGTCTTACTGAAAATCAAAATATCATCTAAATACACAATAAAAAAACTTCCTATAAATTCTTTTAGTACCTTGTTCATGAGCCGCATGAATGTGCTCGGTGCATTGGTTAGCCCAAAAGGCATGACTAACCACTCATACATGCCCTCTTTGGTCTTGAAGGAAGTCTTCCATTCATCTCCCTCTCGAATCTGGATTTGGTGATATCCACTCTTTAGATCAATCTTTGTGAAGTACCGAGCTCCACTCAAATAGTCCATCGGTCATCCATCCTTGGCAAGGGAAATATGTACTTGATTGTTATCTTGTTTATGGCTCGGGAATCTGTACATCCTCCACTCCCATCTTTATTTGGTGCTAGTACTGTAGGTACTACACATGGACTCAAACTCTCCTTATCAAACCCTTTCTCAACAACTCTTGAACTTGTTTGTTCAACTCCTCATTTTCTACTGGAGTCATTCTATGAGCTGCCTTATTTGGCAAACTGGCTCTAGGAATCAAGTCAATCTAATGACTGATCTTCCTTATTGGTGGTAAACCCTCAGGTACATTATTAGAAACAATATCCTAAACTCATCCAACATCCCAAAAACTTCTTCTGGAACCTTCTCACTATCCTCCTTACTCACTCTAGGAATCAATGCATAACACACACGCTCATGCTTCATACCTTCTAAATTTTTTCTTCCATCTACATAACAAATTCTAGCACTACTGCATACCTTTTCTTTGGTCTCCTTTAGGGGTTTCAACTTGTGAAGAACCCCATCCTTTGTCAAGGAATAAGTGTTTGCATGGCATCATGTATAGCTCGCCTATCGAATTGCCATAGCCTCCCGAACAAAATGTGACATACATCCATGGGGATGATATCACAAAGTACCTCATCATGGTAGCTCCCAATCTTGAACTTTACTAGGCACTACTCATTGACCAAAACTTTGTGGTCTTTCTGCAACTAGGCAATCTGATACGGATGCGAGTGTCTTTCCCTCTTCAGCTTCAAATTTGTGACCATTTCCTCGACACCAAATTATCAGTGCTCCCACTGTCAATAATGACATCACAACATTTTCCTTCACACTTGTACCTTGTGCAAAATAGATTCTTCCTCTATTCTAGTTCCTTTTCTTCAGTCACTAGGGCTCTCCTAATCACTAGGGATTCTCCCCTGTTAGCATCATCTGAATGTTCAGATTGGGATTCCTCATTTGCATGTGCAACCCTTCCACGACCTTCTAGCCTTTTTTCTGCCCTTCCTTGGTGTTGTGGACATTAATAGGCTCAATTCCCTTCTTCACCACACTGGAAACACGTTCCTCTAAAACCACCTCTTCCAAATCCTTGTCCATATCTCCCTCATCCTCTACCCCTTTGATCACCACTATTTTGATCACGCAGGGTGGTAGGAGTTGTCATTCCTTTGGCTTCGACCGGTACCCACATCTTCACTTTTCTTTTCATCATCATTTCGGCTTCCAGGTCTTCCATTGCCCTTCCACTTTGACCTCCTCATCCTTTTGCTTGCCATCAAATCTTTTGTTCAGCTTCTCTTCCACCTTCATACCAAACTGATACACATCCTCAATGGTGGTCATTCTGACTAGACTTAACTTCTCCTGAATGCTCGGTCATAACCTATTAAGATATCAGGCTACTTTCTCCTTATTGGTCTCTGTGTGACCTATTCTAATGATTATCTTATGAAAATTTTTAGTATATTCTTTCACAGATCTGCTTCCTTTCTTCAAGCCTTGCAATTTCTTCAACAGATCTAACTCGTAGTCCACTGGTATGAACTGCTTCTTCAGTTTCTCTACCATGTGATCCCATTTGGTAATCTTGATTTTTCATCTTCAATTTCTTTCCAACTAGACCTCTTTCCACCAAATACTGGCATGGCCCTTCAGCTTCATTTTTGCAAACTTAACCTGATCTGGGTCCTCTATTTCCTCATACTCAAAATATTCTTCTAGCTTGTTGATCCAGTCGATCAACTCTTCCAGGTTTAGACTTCCAGAATAACTGGGGACTTTTGCTCTGGGTCTTTTTCCAATCTTTGAAATGGCCCTTATTAGCCGCATTTGGTCTTGATCAATTGCTTCTTATTCCTCTTCTACCTCTGAACCTTCTTCCTCTCCTTCATCCTCACTTTCCTCCCTTGGATTTAAACCTCTTCTCAACTGCTCTTGTAATGCATAAATCTGTCTCTGGAGGACTGCCAGTGCATCTCTTCCACCAGCATTTCTGCTGCCTCGACCACCTCTAGCACCACCATGCCTACCAGGCATCACTCTTGGAGGCATCTTTCTTGACCTTGACCCACAACCATGGTCCTGGTGTGAACTGTCTCACGATCGGTGATTTATCCACATGCTTAAGAAAACCTCGCTATGATACCACTTGATGAGGGCGCAGCCTGAGACTCATAAAATAACCCACAAATAAGAGAATAATTTTATTATTCAGAACATGGAGCTTCTTACATGTAGAGGATCTCAAATCCCCAAGTTCTACAACACATGCAAGCTACAGAAAGCTATAGAATAACCCTTTCGCAATATGCAAGCTTGTCCACAAAAAGTTAACCAAAAATACTAGAAACCCACCCATAAATAGAGCTCCTTTTAGTTTGGAGCCAAGAAATCATTAAAATTTGAGTTTAGGCAGTTTGGTGCCGAAAATTACAACTTGAAGTTCAAATTTCAAAAGATCATTTGCAATTGTATCTTCTAGAAAGTGGGCCAACTTCCCGGGGCAATAACTTATGATTCGGGGCTCTGATTCATGAATCGTTTGAACTGTTGGAAAGTTCTTGAAGTCAAGAACATACTCAAAATCTGCTACACCAATTTTGGCAAGTTTCAAGGCTGTTCCAGAAGATCTAAGTGCCTCAAATCCAACATGAAATATTTTTAGGTGCAAATCTGGGAAACTAAAACTGCAATATCTTTCAACCCAGAAATAGAAAATAAAAACTATAAGTTGGGAATTTCATTATGACAAAAAGGGTATCCAAAAATGTAAAAACATCTAAAAAATGATAAACTTGAAATTTAACTATTTTTGGGTGATGCAAGATTGCCCTTACACCACTGGATGCTCCTACATCAGAAGTCTTTTTTCTTTCATTGACAAAAATGTAAAGTCTAAAATTAGAATGAGGAACAATGGAGTAGTTCCTATTGTTGGAAGAGGATCTATTATGATCTGAAATAAGTAAGGTGAGAAGAAGGAGATACAAAATGTATTTCTCACTTTTGGGTTAAATCATAACCTCATGAGTGTTGGTTAGTTGATCCAAAATGGATACAAAGTGTTGATGGAGAAGGGTCAATGCATCATTTATGACAAAATGAGAGGACAAAGGTGTTTGCAGCAGTCCAAATGACAAAGAACCAGATGTTTTCGTTAAAGATTGAGACGTGTTTCTCATCTCAATATGTTGTTGTACCTCTCAAAAAAGGAGAATGTACAATAGTACATCATGTAGCGCTCAAAAGCACCATTCAAGATCCCTCCAAGCTATGGCATCTCAGGTATGGAATTTAGACTATGCTGGTTTGATTCTTTTGTCCAAGAATAAAATGATTGATGGTTTTCCAAGGATAGTAGAGCCCAATGTTAGATGCGAGGCTTGCATTTTGGGTAAGCAACATAGGCAACCCTTTCAAACGGGCAACTCTATAAGGTCAAGAGCACCATTGGAGCTAGTTCATTCAGATTTGGTAGGCCCTATGAAAATGATTTTTTTTGGTAAAAGATCTTTTTATGACCTTCATTGATGATTATAGCCGTAAGACATGGGTTTATTTTTTGCAACATAAATTTGAAGCATTTGATAAGTTTTTGCTGTTTAAGGCTTAGGATGAAAAAGAAAGTGGACATTTTATCAAGGTCCTAAGGTCAGATCGAGGAGGAGAGTATACCTCTAATTTTTTTGTTAGTTTTTGCAAGAAAAATGGCATCAAGAAGGAGCTAATAGCCAGTTATACTCAACAAAAAAATGGAGTGGCTAGAAGAAAAAATTAGAATATCGTGGAGATGGCAAGGAGCGTGATGAAAGCAAAAGGACTCTCGACTAAATATTAGGGAGAGGTTGTAGTAACAACTATTTATTTGCTAAATAGAAGTCCAACAAAGGTGGTCTATGACAAGATACCTCAAGAGGCATGGACAAGATGCAAGTGGATAGTTGAGCACTTGAGAGTGTTCGAGTGTGTAGCATATGCACACGTTCCTAAAGAAAAGAGGTAGAAATTGGACGACAAGGGTGAAAAATGCATTTTCATGGGCTATAGTGAAAAGTCCAAGGCCTATCAGCTATACAATCTAGTCACCAAAAAGATAGTCATCAGTAGGGACATGGAGTTCCTATAAGACAAGTCATGGGATGGAGTGGTAGATTGTGATAGCTCAAAACCACTCCTGACAGCTCCTGAAGAAGCAGAAAAAGAACATGAAGTTCAACAAGATGAGTCTAATGATGCTCCTAAAGAGTTCTTGAGAGCTCCTAAAAGCTCTTGAACCTAGAAGAAATTCAACAATATAGTTAGGAAAACTGTCATAGTTAGCTAGAGGTTTGGCTACTAAAGGTACCAGTCGAGCTCTTGAAGGGCCCCTGAGAGCTCCTGAAGTTGGTAGATAGTCAGGAAGACTATCACAGACAGCTAGAGATTTATCTGCAGTGAGCTCTAGAAAAGATCTTGAAGTTTTCTGAAGAGCTCTTGAAGAGCTCTTAAAAGCTCTTGAAGTGAGTAGATAGAAAGGCAAGCAACCAAAGATATCCAAAAGGTTGGCTCCTAAAAGCTCCTAAAGAGATCCTGAGAGCTCTAGAAGAGCTCTTAAAATCATTGGTAGAGCTCTTGAAAGCTCCTAACAACTCCTAAACCTTCTTGCACAACATAACAATAGTAGCAGTGAAAGTTCAAAATCACCTCTCACCTCCCTAAGGCCAAAGAAGACCAAGATTCTAAGAGAAATCTACCAAAATGAAGGTATGATGAAGTTTTTCATGAGAGTGTGATTTTTGCATTATTTTCTCATGGTGATCTAGTTTATCTTGAAGAAGCTGTGAAAGAGGAGAAATGGTGTGAGGCCATGGATGAGGAGATAGATGCAATAGAGAGGAACAACACATGGGAGTTAATAGATTTTCCTCCAAAAAATAGAGTTATTGGGGTGAAATGGGTCTATAAGACCAAGTGCAATGCCGAAGGAAGGATAGACTAGCACAAGGCATGATTAGTCGTCAAGGAGTACAAACAATAGTTTGGGAGAGATTATAATGAGACATTTTCCCCTGTTGCAAGGATGGAAACTATGTGGGCATTCATAGCAATAGCATCCCAACACATGTGGAAGGTGTTTCAAATGGATTTCAATTCCGCCTTCTTGAATGGAGTGTTGAATGTAGAGGTTTATGTGGAGCAACCATTTAGATATGAAGTTCCAGGTCAAGAACACAAAGTGTATAGGCTAAAGAAAGATCTTTATGGGCTAAAGCAAGCTCCACAAGCATGGTACAATAGGATTGACTCATATTTGATGAGAAATTGCTTTAGCAAAAGTGATGGTGAGCCCACTCTTTACATCAAGGAAACAAATGGTAAGACAGTTTCAAGTGTCTAAGGATTAGTTTGGGCATTGTTGATTTGGATCAAGATTGATCCTATTTTCGTCAACTCAAGATCAAGGGGGAGTGTTGGAAAATTAAATGCTCCTGAGCCTCTTCCCGTCTACCTACCTATCAGGGGCAGTTGAGGCTTGCAACTAAAATATTGTTTTAGGGATTTCCTTCCATAGTTGCTCCTAATGTGCACCTGAAGACTGTAGAAGAATTAATGAAGTTAGAAATTTTTGAATTCCAATTTAATGTCGGTAGGTGATTTCAAATTTGAGAGGGAATGAGTCAAAATAAAAAAGGAATGAAGAAAAATTATTCTGTCAATTGAGAAGACTCAGTTAGAGTTGAAGAATTTTCTGTGTAGTAGTAGTCTGTAGACAAATAAATTTTTTTGTGTGAGCTTCTGAAAGCTCCTGAATAACAACTATTTATTTTTGATTGAGCAGTGATTTCTCCTGAAGAGCTCTACGTAGCTCCTATCAGTTGACCTCCTAGTAGCTCTTGAAGTTTGTTGTGTGTTTGGTTGAGCAGCTCATGAAGCTCCTAGAAATTAGAAGTTTCTAGCTGAGAGTTAGATTTTAGTAGTTTATGTTTAATCTTTCTTGTATTGTCATTTCTAGCATATTTAATAAAAAAATAAAATATTGCATGCCCAAATTTGTCTCCTTGCATTTTATTTATTCTGCATTTGTATTCCTCTATTTTTTGGGGGAAAAAAAGTAGTAGCTCTATGTGATTTTTCTATGCAATCAAAATTCCTGACATTATAGGCACTAATATATAAACTGTTATGAATACCGAGATTGACCATTCGTTTTATCTTTCATTATCGAAATATTTGGAAAATTTTCTATTTTTTTGTAACTGACATAACAAATTCTTTTGTACAATTTGAAGAGGAGAGGGGATATAAGTGATAATGTAGGGCTTCAGGGAGGGAGAGAGGCTAGAGAGGCATTATTGTAATCTCTTGAATCTTTTCTTTCTACCCTATAAGAGATGTGAGTGAAGATCTATAAAAAAGGGGATAAGTTGTAATATTGGCGCACATTCATTTTTTAAAATTCATTGTACTTGTGTTGAGTTCATAGCCCTAATATTCTTGGGAAATTATCCTCTTGTGCTTCAAGGAACACACTTGTGCCATGAATCTAAAATTGTACCATCTAACAACTACTTTGTGTCAATTCAAGGTATGCTTAGTTCATCAACTATTAATATCCAGGTGCTATCAACCTAAGTAATATTTGATAGTTTCTGAGGTGCTTCAGTTATTAATGACATGTGTTATATAAATTACCTATGCATGTTAGTCCTCACTATGGTTTCTTTAGTAAAAATTTTATGAGCTATCCCAATAAATATTAGATAATGCATATTAGTTCTATAATCATTCTATTATTAATTATATTGTGTGCATTACCCTAACCACAGTGTTTCTATTTTTCTAGCCTAATCTAGAAAGGTGCAATTTTAAATAACTATTGTTGGGGTGCTATTAATTGGAAAATATGTACTTATTATTTTCATAATCATAGTTGCTAGAAATGAGTTTATGTGGGAATTATCTCTTGAAAAAGAATCATTCTTTTATGATTCATGCCACTTGAGAGTGTTTGAAGTTCCATTTATGACATTTCTGTGATTGCATTGCAAAAGATTAAAAATCTTATCAATACTTGGTTGGCATTTTATTGAAATAGAAACTACACTATTTAATCATAAGATCCATTCATATCTTGATTTGGTTCTGATATTTTTCCTTTTGAGTCATTTTATTTTGTAAGGATGTGACTCTTCCATTTGGTTTCAATATAAAGGAGAATTTGTTTCATGGTGATGTATGAAAAGATAATAGAAATTGTTCCTATGCAATGTTTCATACAATAAGGTTTAATTTTCAATGCAAGAAAGTTCATAAAATGAAAAGATTGAACATATTTATAGATTGATTTTCTGACCCATCTATTTATACTGCTTGGTTTCCTGTTCGGGACTAAATCTTTATATGCAGCATGAAGAATTTTCTTCATAAAAAAATTGCACAAATAGGTCTATGAAGTGAATTTCAATCTAGAATTATTATGTTAGGAACAATTGTGATGGTAGGATTGCCACCATGGGGCTTTGTCTCATGCAATTGATCTTTTCATTCATTGCTTCATTTTATGAAGCATCTATGATTTAGGTGGGTATATTTTGGAGTGATGGTATTTCAAAGTTTGATTGTGCTTCGAACATATTTTTCATTTTATTTTGTAGTTGTATTATCATTAAAGCCTATGTGTAGTACTTATTCTTATACCTATTTTTTAGATCGATTTAATTACCCTTCTTGAATTGCTAAACATATTTTTATAAATGTAGTACATTTATCAAATATTATGTGACATCTCATGATAATCATAGTCCATAATTGGTTGTAAACATTTAACCATAGCAATTTCAGTAGTACAAAGGGAAGGAAAACCACTAGAGTCCATACCAGGAAGAGCTTCCTATTCAAAATCAATTTGATATACCTATAATATTTGGTTAAATAAGTTCTAGCCTAGATAAAGTGATAGCCAACACTTCTAAACTAAAAACCTTATCCAAAATAAGAGAATACAAACAATGAGAGAAATAAACTAAATGCATTCAAATCAAACACTCCCCATTGCAATTGATTCACTTCTCTTTTCTTTCCTATTTCTTCTTTTGCAAACTTTTCCCTTAGATTTGAAGTTGTACTTGTGCAAATACCTACAAATTGTAAGTAGAAAGTTGGAGACAAAATGGCTGGTAAGTCAAAAATGGGAGAGAAAGGCTACTTTTATAGATAACCATTTGAATGGACGACTGAGATTGATATTCTAGAAAGATGACAAGATCAATGGTTGAGGATTGATCCACCAAGAATATGCTATTCATGGGAGGATTATGACAATTATGACATTGATGACTATGACGCTCGTTTGCTATGACAAAAATAAAGGCCATGACAATGATTAATGAGCAAGGTATCTTTGACCAAAAAGGAGGCATAAACAATTCATTTGAATTATTTATTCGTAAAAAGAGAAAATGGAGGAAATGGACAAGTGGAGGATAAATAATTCAATCAAATTATTTATTTGAAGAAAATGAAAAATGAACATTTAATTAAATGGGGAGAGGTGGAAATTAGATACCAAATAATTAATTTGAATTAATTATTTAATGGGGAGAGGAATGATAGATAATTAAATAATCTTGACAATTATTTAATTATAGAGGAATGAAAAGGTCGATTGCATAGATAAATAATAATTATTATTATCTAACTATAAGCAAAAGATAAAAGATAAATAATTAAATAAAAGATGATTTATTTAATTATCGAAGAAAGGGAGTCTTAGTGACGCAATTAATTTATTTTAATTGATCATAATGGAATAGATATTAGAAATTGAATTAATTAAATAATTCAAAATTACTGAATTAATAGAAGAATGTGATCACAAATAATCAAATAATTAAAATTATTTAATTATCAGGGGACGATAACCACAAAAAATAATGATAGTAGACTTAGGACATTTTTCAGTGTCTACATTTTTCCCCTCATTGACATAATGTAGTTCATTATATTGTGTCAAATAAAATTGGTCAAAGGATGCCCCAACAAAGCTAGGGTATAGGTATGCCCTCTCAAGAAAATTTGACAAATTTCAAAAAAATTAGAAAATTATCTTGATAAGACAAACTGATGGTCAGTAATCCAATGGTGAAGATGAAATTTGGTTTCAATATTTATAAAGGGGTCAAATTTGAGGTCAAAGGCATCAAAAGGTGTGCCCAATAGACAAGCCCAGTGTGAAACCCTAATTTTGAATCTATAAATAGGAATTTGATTTTGAAAAAGGTCATTTTCACATTTCAAATTTAGAAATTATGAGAGCTCAAAGTGATTTTTCTACAAAGATGTCACCTATTTTAGAGGCCACCCACTGTGCATATCTAATCTAGAGGTACCATTGACCTGAGGGAGTGCCTACCCTAGTATGCACTAGCAACCCATCCTTTAATTTTTTTGTTTGTGAACATTTAGGTTAGGAAATAATTTAGCAGACAATTGTGTTGCAAAAATTACAATGCAATTGTGTGTGCATTAGCCGCATTCGATAAATGCTTCACCACAATTTCATCTTGGTGTAATGCAATTGCACTAGGGTTAGGGTGGGGGAAGTTGCATTATGATGCACAAAATGGTGTAACAAAATTGACTTCTTAGGCAAAATTTTTGGTTGGGAATGACACAAGCGACTGGTTGCAATGCATGTGCAATATGAAATGATGCATTTGTTGGTTGAGCAATGCAATCATAGTTACGAGCTGGTGAAAAATGTGTATGATGCATGTGCCAAAATTGTGATGTAATTGTCTGGTTAAAAATTTACCCCAGGCTAGGAAATTTTGACTTGGTCAGCTTAGGTTCAATAGAACAATGGCGGGTCATGGATTGACATAATAGGTTGTCTAATGATTTCAAGTGGCTCTACCTTCTATTTATACTTGGGAGTCAAGACCAAATGTTTTTTGACTATGGTACTAGTTGAGTGATGTAGAGATACAGTCATTGCTAGAGATTGGTTTATTTTATGTCACATATATGCCTATGATAAGGGAAAACAAAGGGATGTTTATGGCATTGGAAAAGTGGTGGCACTCCAAAATGAGTACCTTTCATTTTCTAGTAGGGGAGGTTATAGTTACCCTAGAGGATGTTTACTAGATACTACAGATGCTGATATGTCATGAGTGGGTACAATACAACCTTGCTCGAGCTCTACTTTTAACTTCATGACATCGCTTATAGAGGAGGATAGAGTCTGAGTTGTGGTGTTACACTATTGATAGTTTGGGTGTGGGAGCACATAGACGTGTTTTGACCTCTAGTGATTTGGAAGCTAGCGACTAGCATGCCATATACATATATGTATCAGGGGGCCTTGACACATACACAAATTAGTGATGTGGGGTACTGGAGGCATGTTTCAGATACATTGGTCAACTTCATTTGGATACCATATAGGACTTTTCAGTTGTGGATTGATGAGGATGACCACATGCCATGGTGTCAATAGCCTAGATATCTTATTTGGTGTATAGTGCAATGACAACATATCATTGAGATGTATCTCCTAGAGAGGTTTTGATGGGTTTTTTATACACTTTCTCAACAAAGACAATGCATAAGTGCACTACCTCTCTTGAAAGGTAGAAATTTTCAAATGAGTTACAAATCACTATCCCAAGGTCTCTCGGGTGTCAGGTCATGACATACTTGGAATGTCTCAGTAGGTTCATGTAATTTGTTGGTAATCACAGGGAATCCTTACATATGTTAAGTTGGAGGATAATTGGTTCTTTAAATGGAGTTCTTGATATGTTGGAATTGATGTGCAATTGTTGCAAGTCCAAAACAACTATCTAAGACTCCACTTTTATCATCAAATTTGACTTTACAATGATGCTTGAAATTTTCCTAAATTACTATTTCAAAGAAAAGTCAAAAGGGAAAGGGAAGGAAGAAGTTCTTAGACTTGAAACTACCAATGAACAGTGATAGTAGAGGATACTACAATGGAAAACCTTCTTGAAACTAAGTTCCACTTAACCAAATCAGCTAACAATATCATGAAACTAGTGCTATCTTCTAAGGTATGTAAATTTTCAATTGTTCATTCACCATAAGTATGAATAAAAGATGAAATTTGAGTGTAGTGATCAATTCATGTTTAGACTAGCTTTACACTATTATTTATCATCAATAAACAACAAAAAACATGAACAAGGAGGCATCAACACAACATAATTCTCCAGCATCAATGAACAACATTTACTAATCTACTAAGGCATCCTAAACACATAAAACAACAAAGTAAATCTACTCAAATCTATTAACTATAAGGAGAATAATCATGAAACATGAAGGAAACTCAAGAATCCACCAAATTCCATGAATTTCTATTAGATTTTTAGTAGCATGTCTTTACAACAACTCAACTCTCTCCTTGAAAATGAGAGGAGACCCCCTATTTATAGTTTTCAAAAAGAAAAATGAATGGCCAAGATTTAATCTCATTATGTGGCCAAGATTCACTACAAATTAGGGTTTCACCTACCCCTAATATTCAGCAATATAAAATACATCTTTTGTCTCATTCCTATTTTGTCCTCTAATGCTTGATACTGTAGAACTTTTGTCTTCTAGTTGATTTCCCTTTTGCTATAGCTACACAATGAGGAACTCATCACCAATGACCATGTTTCCTTAATTCTTCTTTATAGTGGCATACCCCGCAAACTTTCTGATAGACACCTAAAGTTTATTCCATTCCATTATGTCAGATTGGAGCACTTGGAAGGTCAATTTTCTAGATTTTCTAGTATTCAGCTCCCAATCCTTTGTACAATTTTGTGTATTCTTGATTACTTGCTTTGATTGGGTGAAGGCTCGGGCAGAAAAATCAATAAAATCTGATGTTAGTGAATTTGCATCCTCGTTCTCCATCTTCTTATGGAAATACAACCTTATCTTTTTAGGGTCCAGCTCAATGGAAGGCATGTCGTAATCCGTCATGAGCTTCAAATATTCTTCATAGGCTACCTAAAGTTCCTTGAACCAATCTAGGTCGAGCTCCACTTCATGGAGCACCCACCCCAAGACTTCTCTTCTATGATCTAGGCCTAGTTTCCATGTCTCAACAAGCCAATGATAATCCTTTGCCAGGGCCATCTCCTTTTCCCATGTTTTATCAGGAATCTTGAGGATAGCCTCGAGTTTAGGGTATGTAATCTCATACAATTCTAGGAAGTTAGTATAAAAATTATTTGTGCCTTTGACCTACTTTTTCACTTCCCAAAACTTATTGGTTGTTTTGACAGCATGGCCAATTCCCATATCACCATTATAAAGTACTCGTCATAACTAATCTTCAGTGGTCTTCATCTAGTTATTTCTCCTTTCAAGCTTTCTCATGTGATCCTTGGATAGCAATAGTGGTGGGTTCAATGAAATTGTTGGTAGTTCTTTAGTAGAGGACCATTATTGAATGTAAGCAATAAGATCTGCCACTTGTGCATGTAACTCCTCCTTGGAGGATTGGTCCTTGTTCATCTAGTGCACAATAGTGGTGACTGACCCTTGGAGGTGATCAATATTTTTGTCTCTAGAAGTTGTTCCTAGGTCAATGGTGGAGATATTGTAGCTAACATCCTCTCCCTTGCCCATTACTAGAGTACCAATTTTAACTATCCTCAATCCGGATGCATCCATCATGATATGAGATTGGATTCTTAGTTTCTTCTCCTTGTTTGCTCCTACTTGAGCTCGTGCGAGGATAGTTTCCAACCTTTCTTTGGGGTCCATGAGGGTGGGGGTCTTCTTTTGTAGTATTTTTTCTAGCCATTTAGGCATCTAAGATTCCTCTTTTGGTGATTCATGATCACCTTCCTCTCTTTGAGTATGTTGGATCTCCCTTTCTTTATGACCTGAGGCCTCTTGCTCTATTTTTTATTCCTCTTCCTCATTTGAGTCATAGATGCATATGATCCTTCCTTCTTGTGACTCAGTAGTAGCTATGTTTTCTTTGGGGCTATCTTCCCCTTCAGATGCCTTTTCTTCTTCTTCTTTCTTGAGCTCTGTATGACATTCTGCTTCAGGGCTTCTTGTTTCAGCCTCTTCTTCACGCTTATCTTCCTCTTGAGCTTCATCCTCTTTCTTTTATTCTTCTCTTGTGGGATACATCTCTTTATTGTGATCGAGGATTTTGTCTTGTTCCTTGATTGGAGGCTCTATAGATACCTCTATATCTTCATCTATTTCTTTATTTTCCTTAGAAGGCTGTCTCTCAACCTCCTCTCCAATGTCATTGAGTTGTTGGGCCAACTCTTCCTCGAGTTCTTGATCAGAAGTCTCTACTATGTGTGAACCCCTATTCGAAGTGCCTACAAAAACACAACAAACAATGTTAGAGAGTCATCTTGTAAGCATGAACAAGGATTCCCCATGAAATCCATTCACAAAGCTAAAAATAGGAAATAAAACAAAGAAAACAATGAAGAACCTAATGGATATATGAAATCCTAATTTGGCATGCAAACACTTGATCCCATGGGGGAGTTGGTGCAAATAGGTGTGTGGAGATTTTCCATTTCCCAACTCCTTGAATGCAAATGTTGATTGAAGATGATTGATCCACTTGATAAGTCCCTCAATGAGCTCCAAAATCTGCAATAAACTAGTTAAGAAGATGGATGGAATTTGAGAGATATTTGTGCATAATAACTTTGCATAATTGTGGATGATAAAATGCATGGTGAAGCATTCTATTTATAGAATGTTGAAATGGAAACAAAGCCAAAATAGAGCAATGTGGGACAAAGATTTGGCCAATGGCAAAATGCCACTTGTCCAAATGTGATTGGATGAGGAATGAGCAAGTTTTGACAAATGTGCCAATAAATGCATTTTTGAATTTGAATTTTGAGAAAAGACATGTAAGAGGGGGAAAGAAAATTGCATTAAATGCCACTTGGCTCAAGGCAAGGACATGTAAGAAGAAGTAAATGCCTTGTTGGAAGGACTTGTAAGAGAGTAAATGACATGTTGGAAGGACATGTCATTCAAATTTTGAATTTGAAATAGAAGAATATTCCTCCAAAAGATGCTTTGTTGAGGGAAAATGAAGATTTAATAAATCAATAAATTGATTTATTTGTGCAAGTGGGAAAAGCTAGAGGATTTTGAAGATTAGATTAGATTTAATCAAGATTTGATCAATTTAATGAAGATTAGGAAGTTTGACTTATTTTGACTTAGATTTTTGGATTAATTTAAATCAAACAAGAGAGGAAATGATTTAATGAGTTTAATTAAATAAAAATGTTTTGATTATTTAATTAAAGAGATTGAAGTAAGATTAAATTAAATCAGATTTTAATTTATTCAATTTAATAGATAGACTTTAGAGATTTAATTAATTAAATAAAATTAATTATTTAATTAAAAGAGATGGATAATGATTTAAGAGACTTGATTTGTTTAATTAAGAGAAGAAAACAAATGAATTTAATCAAATAAAGATATTCAATTAAATGGTTAGGTTGGGAAATGATTTAGGATGAAATGATGTCAGTAGTCAGACTTAGATGCGCAATGTCAACTTGTACATTTTGTGTGTCTACATTTTGCCCCTCTTTGAAGCAATGTACTTGTTGCATTGATTCAAAGAATGATCTTGTCATGTTCAATAGTCAAAATTTCTCTAATTTTTCAGATGCCCCATTGTTGCCCCAGTGAGAAGAATTGCACTAGTATATTGCCCCCTTGAGATGTTGAATGGGAATGCCAATTGCCAATCAAAATCGGGATAAAATGCGAGAGTGGTTGATGTAGATGAATGGACATTCATTAGTTGTGGGTAGCTTCATGTACTAACTGGGATAGAAATGATAGTAAAGATAGAAGAATGTGATAGAAGAATGAAAGAATGAGATGATCATGAAAATGATGATGACTACTTGAAGTGGAGTTGGGATTTTCAAAGGGATAATTTCCTTATGTTTGATAATACACGCAGTACAATGCATCAAGGTATCAAGAACCAAGATGGTGTTGTACCTAGTGTGATGAACTTTGACTCAACAAATTAGATAGGAGTATTCTTGTTCACACCTGACATATGGAACCCTGTCCAGAAAATAGTTCAAATATTTCAAATATCTCAGACCAAAACGTAGGAAGGCGAGCCTTTCTATGTGGTCAACAAGAAACTTAAAACACCCTCGCTACAGACTAAAAAAAAGCATGCATGACCAAGGTTATATTACAAAGATGTCCAACAAGCACAACAGACAAAAGATAATGATCATTGCCCCATTCCTATCTCTCTAAATCCTTCATTTGGACATCATCGAGAGGTCCTTGAAATGAGCACAATGAGATAAATCAAAAAAGATAAAGTAAGTGAGCAAATAAACTAATTTTCTTCATACCGTTAGCCAAGAGAAATGATGTTTCGAAAGATGGGAGCTGAAACTTATTGCCAAAAGATAATGTCCATTGTCGGAACAGATCCTAGGATATGTTAATGACATGTCATTTTGTTTACCCAAAGTGGTTGGTTTGATAAAAGTGCCTGTTGTTGGAACGGATCCTAGGACATGTTTTTATCAAACGATGATGAAATTGATTTATGATTTATATGCCATTGATAAGAAAAGAGTTGACCAACTTGCTTGCTGACTGACCTATACTTGAGATTTTGACAGTTTAGGTTTTCACATTTGACTGCTAGACTTGTTTTTGATTATTTTACCAAAGGTTGAGGGTGACGATGATTTATTATGGGTGATTGATTATCGCGAGTGTAAGCGAGATGAGGCGGATGGATTTTTTTCAGATATTTGGATGTTTTTGGAGTTTTGCAATGTTTTGAGGCTATTTTTGGTATTTTTTCAAATGTTTTCAAATGTTTTGATTTTCAATTTTCCAATGTTTTGAGATTTTCTAAGTTTTGACCAAGAGACTAACCTAAAGACCTATCCT
Source organism: Sequoia sempervirens (assembly GCA_007258455.2). Lineage (NCBI taxonomy): Eukaryota > Viridiplantae > Streptophyta > Pinopsida > Cupressales > Cupressaceae > Sequoia > Sequoia sempervirens. Next base: position 419,243,649 of record VDFB02193867.1, read on the forward strand.
AGGGGCCTCAGGGGCTAATCAATAGATTAGCCTTGCCTACATTATACACGCAGAGACCACGTAGTTTGATTGACAACTTGATCGATTTAAAAATGAAGATATACATGATGAAATGTCAGTTTTATTATGACAGGCTTCTATAGGATTGACCTAAATGTCTGAAGGGATGATTGAAGATCAACCTTGCCTACGTTCAAGCTTAGAGATGACGTAGTTCGACAAGACAACTCTATTTTTGACTTTTTGAATGACTTTTTGACCTGTTTTTGGATTTTGAAATGTTTTGAATGTTTTTGGATTTTCTAATTTTCTAGACTTTAAGATCATACATGAATCTGATCCGATGAGAACGTGCCCCCAGTGTGAGGCGATAGACTACTCCGATATAGGCAGGACAAACTGACCTTTTAAGTGGGTCGAGTAGCTCTAGGAGGTATTGTGACACAAACACAAGACCAAGCTATGGTGTAGAGCAGATGGAAGGGTGAAATGTGATGATATGCAATGGGTGAGTGAATGATGCAAAGCAAGTCATGGAGACCAAGATGGATGGAGAGTGCTTATTTACACAAGGTGCCTGTTTGCTAGGTTTTCAAGAAGTACTTGTCCAAAGTGCCACTGAAGTGGTTTTCACTAGAGGACAATTTTTTCTCTTTACTGTTTTCTTGATTTTTTGATTTTTTTGTTATCACCAAGATGCCTATTTGCTTGGTTTTCACCGAAGTAACCATTTTTTTAGGACTTTTTATGATTTTTTGGATTTTTTGGTTCTATACCTTGAAAGATTTAGGCATAAAACTTTTTGAGATGGGAGCTATTCATTGGCTCCTGTAGGGGTTCCCCTTTGGGTGTTGATAATTGATATGCCCCTGATTTGTAGCTTGCTATGATAACAAAGGGTCCAATCCAATTGGATTAAAGACATTCTTCTGATTCTCTTTTAGTACAAATTCTCCAACCTGGAAAGTTCTGCTTCTGATTTTCTTGTTGTAGAGTCTATTCTGATACACTTATAGATGGTTTAAAGCATCCAGATGTCGCTCATCCAATAGTTCCAACTCGTTCAGTCTTGAAACTTGATACTCCTCTTCCATGATGATTTTTTGCAATGATACTCTGAGGGATGGTAGCTTGATCTCAATGGGAAATATGGCCTCTAATCCATAGACCAAGGAAAATGGTGTGGCAATAGTGGGTGTGCAGATGTTGGTTCGGTAAGCCCAAAGGGCAGGATTAAGCTACAAATGCCAATCACAACCTACGTCATTGACTATTTTCTTAAGGATTTTGAGGATGGTTTTATTTGTAGCTTCTGCTTGGCCATTTCCTTGGGGATAGTACAGGGTGGAAAAGCGATGTTGGATTTTGAATTTATCACATAGGTCACAAACTTCTTGATTTTTGAATGGTGTCCCATTATCTGAGATAATGGCTTGTGGAACACCATAGCAATATATGAGATAGTTTAGGATGAACTTTGAGATCTACTTTCCTATTATGTAGGTCATAGGTATGGCTTCAACCAACTTGGTGAAGTACTCAGTTGTAGTTATAATAAATTTGTGGTCGTTGGATAAGGTGGGTGTGAATTTTCTAATGAGATTGAGTCCCCACTATGAAAAGGGCCATGGTGTGATGATTGGATGAAGCTCTTGAGCTAGAGCATGGATGAGGTCCCCATGTTGCTGACATTGTAGACACTTCTTGACGTATTCATGTGCCTCTCTTTCCATGGTAGGCCAGTAATACCCACTCCTTAGCAATTTCTTAGCCAAGGTCATGCCACGTAAATGAGAACCACAAATGTCATTGTGTACCTCAGTTAGGGCAGCTGAAGCCTCTTCAGGGTTAAGACATCTTAGTAAGGTTCCTTCTATGCTTCTTTAATATAGGGTTTCTCCTAAAATGACAAAATGAGATGCTTTCTTGATAAAGGTTCGTCTAAGGCTTGAATGCAAATCGGAAGGAATGATACCTATCCTAAGGTATGTGTAAATGACTTGGTACCACTGATCATTTGGACCAATGATTTCACCCACAAATTATGACTCTAGTACCTTGAATGTTGGTATGAGAAGTTGCTCTACCAAGAAGTCATATTTCAAAAAAATTTGAGGGATCTCTAAGAGTGATCCAATAGTTTCCATTGCATTTGTTGCTCTATTGTTGATTCTTGGTACTTGCTCAAATGTGATGTCAACAAAAGATTCCTTGAGATTTTCCACCAGCCTTTTGTATGGAGTTAGCTTATCATTCTTTTTTTGGTACTCATTGTTCACTTGATTTATGATAAGTTGTGAATCTCCATATACCTTCAATGTCATAATGTTCCACTGTACTGCTATCCTCAGACCTATAGTTAAAGCCTCATATTCTACAATGTTGTTGGTACAAGGGAATGCTAGTTTGTATGATCTTGGTATACAATCCCCTTGTGGAGTGATGAAGAAGATACCAACTCCTGAACCATGTTGTGTGTAGGAGCCATCAAAGTATAGTTTCCAATGAGTAGCTATGTCAATGTTGAAAATGGATTCATCTAGAAATTCTGAAACAAGTGGGTTCTTCACATAGATAGGTGCGTCTACCAGTTGGTCTACAATGACCTGTCCCTTGATTTCCTTGCACTCCACATACTCAATGTCATATTTTGATAATATCTTTACCCACTTAGCCATTCTTCTCATAAGCATGGCCTTTGAAACAAGATACTTTAGGGGATCAATTTTAGCTATGAGTTTGATCTTGTGTGCCAACATGTAGTGTCTAAATTTTTGGGATGCAAACACCACTGCTAGGCAAGCTTTTTCAATGAAAGTATAATTTAACTCATGGCCCACCATTGTATGGCTGATGTAGTAGATGGCTCTTTCTGTTCCATTTTCATCATGTTGTGCTAGGAGAGCACCAAGGGCCACTACAATTGTTGAGATATAAAGGATCAATGGTTTGTTCTAAATTGGAGGCCTTAGTACTAGAGGTGTTAACAGATATTCCTTGATTTTGTTGAAGGCTTGTTCACATTTTTCATCCCATTTGTACGTTACCCCCTTGTGGAGTAAGTGAGAGTAAGGGATTTGTTTGTCTGCTAATTGTGCTATGAACCTACAAATTGACTAAAGCCTGCCTTGGAGACCTCTCAGTTGTTTCAATGTCCTAGGAACTTCCATTTCAAGTATTTCTTTCACCTTTTCTAGATCAATTTCAATGCCTCTCATTGACACTATGTAGCCCAACAGCTTTCCTGATTGTATGCCAAAGATGCACTTCTTGGGATTCAAATGAACCTTGTATTCTTCTAGTCTGTCAAAGATAGCACTCAAGACTGATATATGATCCTTCCTCTTTTTGGATTTTCCCAAGATGTCATTGACATAGTCCTCAACTATTTTGTGGATCATGTCATGGAATATTAGTGTCATGGCCCTTTGGTATGTGGCCCCGATGTTCTTTAAGATGAATGGCATTATGTTCTAGTAGTATGTTCCCCAAGGACAAGTAAAAGATTTTTTATGTTGGTCTTCCTCCATAATTCTTATTAGATTGTAGCTTGAAAATCCATCCATCAAGGAAAGCATCTCGTGCCCCGCGGTCATGTCTACAATCATATCAATGTTAGGCAACAGGAAATCATCTTTTGGGCAAGCCTTGTTCAAGTCCCTAAAGTTTGTATAGATTCTTATGCCCCTAGTTGGTTTTGAAACCAGTATTAGATTGGAGACCCACTCAGGGTAGGTGATCGTTCGTATGAATCCCGCATCTAGTAGTTTCTAGAGTTCCATCTTGACTAATAGAGCAATTTGTGGGTGCATCTTTCTCAACTTCTATTTTACAGGTTTAGCTTCAGAATAGACTACCAAGTGATGAACCACTACCTCTAGATCCAATCTTGGCATATCAACATAGGTCCATGCAAAATTTATCTTCCTCTCTTTTAAGAAGGTAGCCAACTCCTCCTGTTCTTTGCGTAATAATGACTCTGCATAGAATGTAATATGAGGAGTTTCTTGTGTTCCCAGATTGATGGGGTTACACTTTTTTGCTAGCATAGTTGACTTTTCTTGGTGTATAGCTATAAGAGGAAGATTGAATCCCCCATCCTCAGGCACCTCAAATAGGTTTTCACCATTGGATGTGTCCTTTCTTTTTACTTTTTCAGAGTCAGAGAGTGCCACAAGGTGGTTTTCACTCAAGGACTTGGAGATTATTCTCAATTTTTTATTTTTATGACTAAGGGATTCAATCATTTCTCCATATTATGCATGTGTATCCAACTCTATGATAAAACCTGCCTTATGATCCCCACATGGAATGTTATCCATAAGTCCCATGAATTCTGAGAGTGCCTCATCATTTTTGAACATGTCAAGAATTGGTGGTCCTTGTTGGTCATAATCAATTAGTTGGGGATAGACTAATCAGATTTCATTGCTTTGGTTTTCAGACTCATAAGACAAGGTGCTAATCATAAGGATGTTAGTATCCTCAAACAGCAAAGGTAATCCTATTTCTGGTGACTTAGTTAAATCACTAGGCATTCCTAAAGTCATGGAGGATTGTGAAGTAGCTACGGATTCCTGAGGAGGCGTTCAGTTCTATCTACCATGGGAACCTCGACCAAGTATAGTTACCTTAGGAGTAGGATGACCAATGCCAAGATTTTTTATTTGCTTCTTAGGTATAATGGGTATTACATGCCCTTTATTATCTTGGCCTAACCCTTGGTTCTGGTTAAAGCCCATCGAGAGCATCATCTTCATACCTTTGTTTCATTCATCCATAGGAAATTCAAATGCTAGTATATCATCTCGATAGAGGAGATGAGATAGGTCCCCCTCTAATGTTTCCTGACCAAGATCTCCTACACTTGTGAAGGTGGGGTTTCGTTCATAGGAGCCTTGAGATGTTGAAGCTTCTTGTGATTTTGGTCATCCTCTTGATCTAGGAGATTATGGTAGCTCTCCTACTACAAAAGCATTCTTAGGCATTAAATAGTTTCCACAACCATCATCTTGTATTATGACTTTAATATTAGAAAAGGCAGGGATGGCAGGGGTGGAGGGTGTCTCTGTCGTAGAAGTGAGAGTGGCAAGATCCATGTAAGGTGTTGATGGGCCTTCATCATTCTTGGGTACTTGCGGGATCTTGTAGTATTTTGCCTCTAGATTTTTGCTGTAGGCAAATGGCTCAAGATCTCCATGGATAGTAACCTCTTGACCTTCATGTGTGAATTTCACACATTAATGAAAGGTTGAAGCTATAGCTTGCATTTCATGTATCCATGGTCACCCTAGGAGAATGTTGTATGGTAAATCAAGGTCCAAGACCTGATAGTTGGTTTGCATGATGGTGGGTCCAACCTGGATAGGAAGTTGAATGGTGCCTTGGGATACCCTTCCTAGTCATCGTATGATCTTATTGTGATGCCTTTCCCTTTGTCAATTGAATCCTCTAAAATGTTCAAATTCTTTAGAAGCTTTAAGGAGAAAATATTTAAGCCTACAACTCCATCCACCAAGACTCTCTTGACTTTCTTTTTATTTATGTACACCTCTAGATGAAGCACACGGTTGTGAGATGGTTGTGCGGGGAAGTCTTGTTCAGAAAATGTAAGAATGTTAGGTGTGGTGATACTTGCGACCATAGCTTGGAATTGTTCCGCATCTAGATCAACAGGGACAGTGGATGATGCCAAAGCTTTTTCTAGAATCTTTTTGTGTGCAGATGAGATTTTGAGTAGCTCCATGATGGAGATATGTGCAGGGGTTCTTTTCAATTGATCCAAGACATTATAGCCACTAGGGTTAGACCTTGGATTGGATGTGGAATTTATGCTTGGTTGGGATGGTGCTACAATGGTAACCTTTCCACCTCTTGTGGTGAATCCACAATTAGCTTGGGCCCCTTTGATAGTGATGACTCCACAAAACTTGTCTAAACAAGTGACAACACCCTCGTATGTGTGGTTGACATTTTTATAAGCCCTTTTTCCTTTGTCTTGATCTGTATTTCCTTTGTTACCATGATTTGGCATTGGATTCATGTAAATCTTGAGATCTTTGTTTCCTGATGGTGCTTCCACATCTATGATTTTATCATCTATGAGATCTTGAATTAGATTTTTGAGCCTCATACAGTTGTTTGTTGTGTGTCCCTTGAGTTTTTGGAAGTCGCAAAGATAATTCTCATTATACCATGGTGGCTTGACTGATGGTTCTTGATAATTATTGTGTAGGGACCATTATCAATTTTTCATCTACCAATCTTTCCATGATTGCTTCAGTAGGTTCCCCAAGGGGTGTGTATTTTTGTTTTAGGAAGAACTTGTTTTGCTGTGGTCCTCCCTGATTATTAGTGTTGTTTGTGTTTTGGTTATGGGATGGTTGGACCACAGTATTGACTTGTCAATTACTTTGATTGGTATTTTGGTGTTGTTGTTGTTGAGATGGTGGATTGTTCTTCCGTGGGGCACTAATGACAACTTTGGAATCAATGACACCATCATTGGTTACATTATGATTCTTTTCCCATGTTCATGGTTTGTCATGATAACTGGATGATGAGTGGCCTTCTTGATATGATGAAGTTTCCCCCTATGTGGCAAGGGCTCATTTGATATTGAGCACCCTAGGGATCAACTAGTTGTAAGTGATGTTTTGCACTTTGAGGTGGAAGGTCAAGGGCCCATCAAGATTCGCAATGATAGTTCCCACTTGTTGCTCTTTAGGCATGGACCACTTGCTTCGATTAGCTTTGGACTGCCGTCGTTGTAAGAAAGCACCAAATGATTCATTTTTCCCTTGTTTGAGAGCTGATAATTCTTGTAAGCTAACCTCCATGGGAGTGTTGAAGGAATAATTTTGTATGAAGGAATCTATGATTTCCTAGAATTTTTTGATTCCAGAAAGTTGAGAAAACTAATCAATAGCATTTCCAACCAAGCTTCTTGGGAATAATCTCATCAAGTACATTTCGTCATAAGCCACCTCCATGCAATGTACTTGGAATTCCCTAATGTGATCTTTAGGGTTACTTGTTCAGCAATATTTGTCAAATTTAGGGATCTCAAACCCTTTTGGGAATGGTTTCATTTCTACACTCCTATCAAATGGATAAGGGCATAGATTTTTTTGTGGTTTTGGTGTCCTTCCTGATTGAAGGTCAAGCACTTGTTGTGACAGAAAGTTTATTTGTGCTGTGACATCCAATTGTGGATCAAGAGGTGGAATGAAGATGTTCTAGGGGGGTGGAGTGGGTGTTTGAATGGGTCAAATGTTTGCTTGTTGTGCCATGTATGCTTTCAACAACGCTTGTTGTTGATCTTGCTATTGTTGCGCTAATAGAGCTTGTTGTTGTGCTTGCTGTTGTTGGTCCAACAATGCTTGTTGTTGGTCAGCTAGGGCTTGTTGTGCTGCTTCTTGTTTCTCTTGGTATTACTCTAATGCTTTCTGATATGTGAGTTGTTTGGCTACTTGTTGTTGTGTGAAGTACTGCGCTTGTGCTTGTGCTCGTGCTTGGGCATCTTGGGTAGCTTGAGTAGCTTGTGCGGCTTGTGCGACTTGAGCAGCTTGTGTAGCTCATTTTTGTTGTTGCAACAAAGCTTGGGCTTGTGCCACTTGTTGTGCTTGTTGTTGATTAGTGATGTTTTAGATTGATTTTATTGTGAAGCTTGAGAAGCATGCATGGTTATAGGTGCTTGCTGAATTGTTTGATATTGTTGGAGCAATTGTTGGTATGCTTTGAATGCAGCGTTGTAATGGCTTACTTGGCTTGGTCACAATGGTGGTGGTGGTGGGATTAGAATTGTGGTGGATGGAGTGGTGGGAGTTTGAGATGCACTTAGAGCAATGGTGGTGGTGGGAGGTTGCGATGTAAGGGGTGTGATGGGGGTAGTGGAAGTTTGAGGTATATTGGATGTAGTGGTTGGAGTGAATGTGGTGATAGGTGCATTTGGGATGGGTGAAGTGATAGGAATGGTGGGACTAGGTGAAGTGGTAGGAATGGTAGAGATGAGTGAAATAGTGGGTCTTTGAGAGACCATATTTTGATTAGCTATCATGTGTTGGTTTGATGTGGATGGTGTGTTTGAAATATGTGATGTACCCCCTTGGTTGGATGAATTGACTTGGATGGGGTAATTTATGTTAGGGAAAGGTGGAATTTTAGGTAAAGGGGAGATCCCTAGACCAAAATATGGTGTTGACGTGGTGGGAGGTGTGAATGGTTTGAATGGTGGAAAATTTTCTTATGCAAATGAAGAGACAAATTTGTAAGGTCTCTCTATTTCGGATGAGCTTGCTTGTACCAAAGGTCTAGACACTTGCATGTCAAGGGAAAATGATGAGGTGGTTTGGTAAGGAACCTCAGATGTATCGATAAATCCAAGTGGGTTGTAAAGTGGATTTTGATGCATGTTTAAGAGGGTATCATCCTCATTGATAGTAGGTTCTATGGTGGTAATGGAAGTGGTTGATTGTGGAAGGGTGTTTTGGTCATTTGGTACAAGAAGCTCATCCTCAATAGTGTTGAGAATTGATGGATTTATTTTAGCCATTGCGCGAAGAAACTTTTGTAGTTTTGGTTGTTTGAGCATCTCAAGAACTTCTTCCTCACTTAATTCTGTTGGTGTGATGTCTTCCACCAAGACCTCTTTTTGTGGATCGTGTGTAGTGATAGTGAGGTCTAGAAGTGGTGTGTTTTGGATTTCTGGAATGTTTTGGCTTAGATCACTTGTGGTTGATGTTTCTTGATTTAACTCCATGTTCCTCTTGTGTTGTGATCTTGTTTGAACCATAAAAGAGCAAACTAGGATGTGTAAAAGATCAAAGATGTGAAGATGAAAGGTGTATGATATATGGATGAGAATGGATGTTTTGAATTTGTATTGAAAATGTTGATGCGATGCTAGGTACTTTGGGTTTGCTTTGATTGATGTTTGTTTGATGTTTAGACTTTGAATTCTATCTTTTGAATGTTGATGTTTGAGCAAGAGATATCCCCAAGATGTTTGGATGATGATCTAAAAAAGATAACTAATTCTCATAAAGGATAATTTGATTTAGGAGTGAGAATAGGATGTGTCTACTCACAAGCTAACCAAAAGATAATCCAAATTAGTGATGGGAGAAGGATGCATCTATCCACCATTAATTTGAAAAAAGTGATAATTCAACTAAGCATGTGCAAAAGGATTCAGTCACACACACTTGAGTTGAACAAGTTTGATATTTGATGTTTGAAGAATTCAAAGTCTCATGTTTGAATTTTTTTGATGTCTACCAAAGGAGCCTAGCATAGTTGTGTCAAAATTTTCTCAAAATGTTGGTGAGATGTTTATGGTTGATGATGTTTTTGATGGATGAATGTTTGTTTTGATCTTAGAATGACCCTAGTTTAGACTTTTGTTTAACAAGACCAAGGTATTGAAGAACATGTTATGCCTTAAGCAAGGTATCCAATCCCTTGAAACAATCTTGGATTCTGTGTGTAGTAAAATGAATATAAAGTGGGGTTGTCTCTTGAAGCATGTCTATAGAAATTAGCCAACAACTTTTCTCTAAAATCATATAACCTTTTGAGTCTTTTTTGATGTTGTTTTGGGCTAAGTTTCTTTTTCTTGGGTTTTTGTATCTTGACCTTGTGAGAAATCATCGAAAAGACATGTGTGGGGCTCAATTGGTTATCTTTGCTTTTAATGACTTCTTTTTACCAAATACACTTTCTTGATTATGTTTCAAACTAAAGATGTCCTATGTCAAATTTCCTTTTCTTCCCATAAAGTGTTGTGTGGGAGTTCCAAGAAATTGAGGAAAAAGGATTTCCTAGGTTAACCCTAGTTAGAGAAAATGACGATATAAATTCAAGTGCTAAGAAACCTCTAAGGACATAATCCCAAGGGCAAGCAACAACACTTAAATTTTTCAAAAGGTATTTGCTATATCAAAAGGGGTTTGAAATTTGCATGATCATGTTTAAGTGTTTGTTTTCCAATGTTTATGAACAAGCATGTGTTTTTGTAACCCAAAAGCATGTACAATCCTATGGATGTGATAGACAATGTTTGTTGAGTCCCCACTTGGACAAGTCTAGATATGCCTACTTTTAGTGGATGGTTAGATGCTTGACCCCATTGGCTCCCCTCCATGACACTCACTTATATAGGGCAGCCAAGCACCAACACCCATGAAACTCCCATGGCATGCTTTCCATCTCTACTAAAAGCCATAAAATTGTGGGGTGGCTTCAAAACGACCGTTCTTGCACCAACAAATAGATAGGATTTTGGCCTTTTCTAAACAAGGGTTTTAATAAGGACTTTCCATTTGTAGGAGTTGACCCAACGTGTCAAGAGTCCCCTTTCATATCCATCTTGTAAGAGTCAACCGCGTGATATTGGTGTTTCTTCCAATATCCACATTTATATCCCGACTGGAAATACTCTTGGCTTTAGAGTGTTACCGGTTGAGTCGTTCCCTTGGGAGAGTACTTTTTCCCCAAGGTAGTCCCTCTAGGATAAACAAAAGCAAATGAAGAACAATATTCGTAACTCGATCAATCCTTGTAGGCAACAAGGAGAGAGAATATATGCAACAAAGCCCCCAATCACACTCGCACAATAGTTTGTTCAATTTTAAGAACAAATTGAAGTGTGGAGGTGATTGCTTTATCTCAACCCAAAGTCACGGAAAAGACCTTATGATTCTCAAGATCGCTATAAAGTGCGAGAGAAGGGAATACATTCTTTTCCAATGGATTTAGTCTAAGTAAGCCTTCACAAACAAATAAAGCTACACTTGTTCTTTTTAAACCCTCAAAGCAATGTGTGAGTTCACTTTAGAGCACCAAATCACAAGTGAAAAGACATTTGTTCAATTGTTTAATCCATAAATGAAATCTAGTAAGTTGTTGATCCTAAGGTTCTTTTTAAACCTTTTGCAAGAAATAAACAAAAAGAATCCTTTTTAAACCCAAATGAAAGCTAGTGTCCTAAAGAAAGAAAAGGATGACAAATTCTTTGAAGAAGTGTTAAACAAACACTTAAGTGTTAAAAAATACTTTGATTAGACAAAATATCATCCCATGGTTCTCTTTCTTTTGATTTCAATTCCCAATCTACAAAAGTGATCAAAACATTAGATTAGATCAAAAACAAAAGGATATAGGGGTTAGATGAATCATTAACCAAAACACCCTAAAATTTAGCCAAGTTATCATGTGCTTTTAATTTAAATACAAATTTGAAAATTTTAACTAATTTATAGCTAAGAAACACCTACACCATTGGATATCTTATGAAATTCTACCCTATTTCAAAAAAAAAAGCATCAAAAAAGACCTTCGTATGACCAAGATATGGTCATTTTAAAACTGACTCATGGGCGCTAAAACAGTGATCATGGGCGCTACAAGAATGATCATGAGCGCTACAAGAATGATCAAGGGCGCTATAATAGTTATTACAGGTGCTATAACAGTGATTACGGGCACTATAACAGTTATTACGGATGCTATAATAGTGATTACGGGCACTATAACAGTGATCACGGGTGCTAAAACAGGGATTTATGAACAGAATTGTAAAAAATGGCAATTTTTTTTTAAAAACGTGTTAGAATTTTTTGATCAACCCTCCTTCTAGCGCCAATATGTGAACCCCTATTCAAAGTGCCTACAAAAACACAACAAACAATGTTAGAGAGTCATCTTGTAAGCATGAACAAGGATTCCCCATGAAATCCATTCACAAAGCTAAAAATAGGAAATAAAACAAAGAAAACAATGAAGAACATAATGGAAATATGAAATCCTAATTTAGCATGCAAACACTTGATCCCATGGGGGAGTTGGTGCAAATAGGTGTGTGGAGATTTTCCCTTTCCCAACTCCTTGAATGCAAATGTTGATTGAAGATGATTGATCCACTTGATAAGTCCCTCAATGAGCTCCAAAATCTGCAATAAACTAGTTAAGAAGATGGATGGAATTTGAGAGATATTTGTGCATAATAACTTTGCATAATTGTGGATGATCAAATGCATGGTGAAGCATTCTATTTATAGAATGTTGAAATGGAAACAAAGCCAAAATAGAGCAATGTGGGACAAAGATTTGGCCAATGGCAAAATGCCACTTGTCCAAATGTGATTGGGTGAGGAATGTGCAAGTTTTGACAAATGTGCCAATAAATGCATTTTTGAATTTGAATTTTGAGAAAAGACATGTAAGAGGGGGAAAGAAAATTGCATTAAATGCCACTTGGCTCAAGGCAAGGACATGTAAGAAGAAGTAAATGCCTTGTTGGAAGGACTTGTAAGAGAGAGTAAATGACATGTTGGAAGGACATGTCATTCAAATTTTGAATTTGAAATAGAAGAATATTCCTCCAAAAGATGCTTTGTTGAGGGAAAATGAAGATTTAATAAATCAATAAATTGATTTATTTGTGCAAGTGGGAAAAGCTAGAGGATTTTGAAGATTAGATTAGATTTAATCAAGATTTGATCAATTTAATGAAGATTAGGAAGTTTGACTTATTTTGACTTAGATTTTTGGATTAATTTAAATCAAACAAGAGAGGAAATGATTTAATGAGTTTAATTAAATAAACATGTTTTGATTATTTAATTAAAGAGATTGAAGTAATATTAAATTAAATAAGATTTTAATTTATTCAATTTAATAGATAGACTTTAGAGATTTAATTAATTAAATAAAATTAATTATTTAATTAAAAGAGATGGAGAATGATTTAAGAGACTTGATTTGTTTAATTAAGAGAAGAAAACAAATGAGTTTAATCAAATAAAGATATTCAATTAAATGGTTAGGTCGGGGAATGATTTAGGATGAAATGATGTCGGTAGTCAGACTTAGATGCTCAATGTCAACTTGTACATTTTGCGTGTCTACACTATGTATTTGGCACTGAGTTATCTGACATATTCCTCTTAGGAGGATGATATTTCTTTTTCATAGGCCACCTCATCAATGACTAATTTTTGGTGCTTCGGATGCTCATGGTAGTCATTCTTAGATTCCTCATCCATTTCCTTGGTTGCATCCGTCTTTGTCTTTCTAGCTCCTAAGAGATTTGCATTGTCACCTCCATCTTGGGTGGTTCTATTAGAGGAGGGATAGGGAGACCAAAAACAACCTAAACTAGAGCAACTTGTATTGTGGGGTTCATCAGTACTCCAGAAAGTTCTGTAGGTATATTCTGCATGTGTCGAGAAAAGGTCTCTAGAAGAGTGAGGGTGGGAATTGTGATTATGGAGGCCAAAGGAACTATAGTAGATGGAGACATTGAGGAGGATGCGAGTGGGGAAGTGGTGGCAAAGGAGGAATCTCTCACCATAATGGGTGTAGTAGGTTAGGTGGAGACAAGGTGAACTAAGATGTCCACCGTGAGTGGAGAGGAAGTAGGTAATACTTGAGATGTTGGTGGAGAAGTAATGGCAGTGGCAGTGTTGGTAGCAGTAAGAGTAGATGCGACAGGTGGAGAATTCAGTTGCTCTACTTCTTCCTCTTAAATTGTGGGCATCTTAGAGAATCTGCTTGATTTCATTGCTTTCTTTGAGGGCTCACCCTCTAAAGCCTTCCTTGAATATACTTTGTGCTTTGTTTGGCACTTGGATACCTCTTTTCCCTTCCTTGATCTAGTGGTCAGAGGGGATTTTGGAGCCTCTCAAATTAGAGAAGTAGCTATCACACTGCCTATTTCACTTTCAAGCTTGTCTTCGATCTCACCATATGTTAGAGTTACTCCCTACAACTTCAACTATGTGATATGTGCATCAATCCACTGCTTTGTTCTAAGCTCCACTATCTTTGTTAGAATATAGAGGTCATTTACCTCTTCCTCATTCCAATCAATTAAGGGCAATGGGAGGTTGGCTACAACAAAAAACATTGGAACTATAACCATGTTCTCATCCTTCATAATTTGATCTGGGATTAGGAATATTTTGACTATCTTGACAAAGTAGGAAGTCATACGCATATACTACCTCATGCATACCTCCTTGTCATCCTTGTAGTTGGACCAAAAATCTTCAACTTTATGCAAGTGTGCATATTCTCTCCTGACTATCTTCTTTAACTTTCCATATGAATCCATCCTTGGCCAAGCAATGTGGAGACCCAAATTATATTCAATGACCTCTTTCTCAAAATACTCCACACATTGGGATGTAGGAAGATCATACATGTCTTGGTTGAAGGTGGGAGGGTAGGGGATTCCTGGCCTATGTTTGTTGCTCATGAGTGTATGTGCATGTTGCAACTATCTGGAGACTTCTAATAAAATCATTCAAACATTTGGATACTGGGGAAACTTGTATGGCCTCTCGAAGAAGCCTTTGGTTTGGATGTAGGTGAAATTGGGGAACTATATAAATAAGAACCCAAACCAATGGATTAATGCATGGGTATTGTGTGTAACTCTCCTTTCAAAGTCCCATCCAAGATGTCTGATAATGTGCCCAATAAAGGCATCCTTCACTCTGCAGTAATATTTCTTGAAATTTTGATACTATAACTCTGGATGTCTATCATATACCTTTCGCCCTCTTCTTGGAGTTGCGATTTGTGTGAAAAATAGACCTTTGTATGGAAAGGGGTTAGCTAGAATGTAGACCAAATAGGAGGTCATGTAAAATTGAGAGGTCTTCTTGACTACTACAAACTACTCATGCAAGGTGTTACTGATCATCCCTACCCAATTGAACTTGGTCTCTCCCTAGATGATCTCTTCTATGAAGTAAAACATCCAGTCCTAGAAGTAGGCTGAAGTCAGGATGCCCATGACCCTACTTAACAAAGTCACTAATTCATGGTGGTCCTCATAGAAATCACTCCTGAACAATTCTTGGGGCACCTTGTTTATGTTGCCCCTCTTCTCTTTTAGCCAGTATTAATTGATTAGCTTCTTGCATTTTAAGGGGTTGACCTTCCACATTCTTTCTCCATATTCCTTGGTTGTTTCCTCCATAGGATCAAAGGTGGGGATGTGGAATGTTCTTCCTATGGAATTGAAGGAGAGGTCAGCCAACACTTTGCCATCACAATCAATGATCCTTCTGGTGCTTTCTTGATAGGATTATCTGCAAGCCATCACCAACTCAGGGGACACAAGAGAAAGTAGGAAATTGGTTTCCTTGGCCAAACCACTCTTTTTGATACTCTTTTCATTTTCTATAGTGGGATTGACCATGACCCTCTATTTGAATTCATCTATATCAATTTGTCCCAGGTTGGTGTCTGTAACAGTATCCCATTCAATGGTAACCTTGGAGGTGACCACTCCTTGGAATTTGTTATTCATCTAATATTTTTCTTCCTTCCCCCTCAGTGCTTTGGTGGTCTTCTTCCCCTTTTCCTTCTCTGTAGACACCCCATAAGGTCTTGCAGCTAATTCCATAAATCCTGCAAGCATAGACACAATAAGCATATTCATGTGCAAAATAAACGGAGTGTTAGAAACATCTTGTAAATTGGATGTTAGATCAAGTAATTCATCTTTTTAGGATAATAACATTCATCACAAATCATTATTTTCCTTTTGTTCAGGGAAGATACAAAAATATGGGCACAGGGATGTAGTTTTCCCTATGTTGGCAGCCATTTTGGAGGAGGCAAAAAGTAGGCAGTGAAGGGGGCACAATGGCCTGCATACGGCCACACGCATCAACATTTCCATATCATAATGGGGCCCACCAAGGTGCTAGGTAATTTATTCATGCACGGTCATTATTCAAGAGGTCTCAGAAATACCAACTCAATCAGTTTGGCATGCAGGTCTAGAGGTTGTGGGTGCATGTGGTGTTTTAGCCATTATAAGCTCTACTGTTAAGGACAATGCCGGTGAGGTGGAATTTTGCAAACAAAATCCTACATTGCAAGACTTGTAGATAGGAAGGGAAACATTAGTTTAGCTTTAAATTTCAAGTTGTTTAATATGATGAGAGTGGGAACCCACAAGATGCTATTAGGTGGTAGCCACTTGGAGATGGTAGAGATGGGACGGTGGCCTATGAGAAAAATTTCATACTGTCAATCCTGTAAAGGTCCTTGGCATGAGTTTTTTGTTCATATATGTCTGAACAAGGACAAATGAATTGGGTTCTGCATGATGGATGGCAAGTTGGACTCAACTATTTGGACTCAACTTGGTGATCTTTGACAAAGGCTTCAAGAAAGTCGACATCAGGGCCCACAAAGTGGCTGGATGGAGACTGTGTGTGTGAATATGTGGGAGAGTTAGTAAATCAACATAAGCATCAATGAGACGTATTATATCAGAGATTTAATCAATCAAATTGAAACAAGATTACATTCCTAAAAATGTTCCATTATTCTCTATTATGAGGGATTTATTAAATCATTTGGCTCTCATATTTTAGGTGTGCACTATGATTGTTAAAATGACAACTTGAGAAATGATAAGCTATTCAAAAA
This sequence comes from Sequoia sempervirens, assembly GCA_007258455.2. Classification (NCBI taxonomy): domain Eukaryota; kingdom Viridiplantae; phylum Streptophyta; class Pinopsida; order Cupressales; family Cupressaceae; genus Sequoia; species Sequoia sempervirens. The sequence goes on from VDFB02193867.1 coordinate 419,260,104, forward strand.
TGAAATAAATCTAAGTTACTCCATGAAACTATGTGATAAATGTCATGATGCTATAATAATGGTGATATTTTGACAAATGGATAATGATGTTAGATTATACAATGCTAATGCTAAGATAAGAAGCTAAAGTGATTCTGCATATGCTCAAATAGCTATTGATGTGATAAACTAAAATGCAACTATAAAGAAAAACATGATTCTAAGTTAACATGATGCTACAATGCAAACTTCTTAAAATGCTAAAAAATTCTATAAGACTCTAAATGCTCCAAAGCTTCAAATTTATTCCTGCATGATAACTCTACTCAAATATGTGATGCAAAATACTATGGAAAAGGGTTGTATTTATAGGATTTTCCAAGCATCTTGTGATGTGGCAATGATTGACAGTCCAAATTCAAGCATGAGGGATGAATGGTGGAGATGGAGAGAATAAAAAAGGATGTTCCCCTTACCAAAGACAACATGCCAAATGGATGGGGGAATCAAGTGTGGGAGAAAAAGACCATGTGTTTCAAATTTTTTTGAAGAAGTGTGTGAGGAATAAGCCATATGTTTGAAAGTTTGTTGAAGATAATTATAATTTAAAAATTAGAATTATTTAATTTCATGTGACCTTGGTGAGGTGGCATGAAAAGTTGTAGACATGTGCTTGAATTCCAAATTTGGGGTTAATGAGAATTAATTAAATAAAACAAACTATAGAAATTTGTTTATTAAATTAAATTAGAGGACATGAAAACCATTGATTATGCATATGCTCAAATAACCTCATGATAGGCGAGGTGGAATAGAAAGTATAACACTTTTCATTTTCCCACTAGTGAGATCATAGTGACTCCTAAGGATGTATATTAGATTCTACAGATTCTTGTGGTTGTAGAACTTATATTATATGATGCTCAAGAGCAGGGCGAGACTGAGGCATTACACATAATTTTTGAGGATGAGCACATATGTGGCTACAAGATTTCATGGAGGGATATGGTTGATGCGTATGCCACATTACCTTTTGTTCTTGCTAGATTTATTGGAGGGTTCCTTTGTCCTGATCGCAGGTCAAAGGGACTATTAGTTGGATCGGGGTGCATTCTAGAGAGCATGATTGATTAGGGGACTAGATATGCATGGGGATGTTGCATGCTCACACATCTATACCATGATTTGCACCAAGTGGTCTACCTTCGAGGGGCTAGTTTATCAGTGGGGGTCACATTGCTTTAGGTCTAGGCCTGGGACCATATAGCAATTTCACGGCTAGTTGAGGATAGACATTGTGCCACCCTGAGGCCATATGTACACCTTTATGTTGGTTGACTTGCTTAGCCTATGCTGGGAAAACTTGAGTAGTGGAGGAGAACCTTGGATGATCTATAGTTTGTGGTATGATGACCTTATGTTGATTGCAAGCAATGGCCCAAGGATGACACAAATATGTCATTTTTGTGTCATTTGATGTACCTAATTTCCATACACAGTTTATCATTGAGAGGATTTTTCTCTTGAGCGTATTGAGGAAATATGATAGACTATATGGTATTCCCTAGGGCATGGCACACTATGCTTAGCAATGGGTGGATGCTATAGATTGGGGGCCTATGTTGTCCTATGGTGCACTAGTGCAACATTTAGGGGTTTTAGGGTGTGATTTGGGAGGTGCATCTGGAGATCATTGATGCACTGATATTAGAGGAGTATGCAATTTATATATTCCAACATCCATTCCCTCATATTACCATTCTAGATGAGCCAACACCATTGTTAGAGGAGGGGAGGGAAGTAGGTCATAAGCAAAGCTGAAGGAGAGAGGAGGAGGAGGAAAAGGAGTCTGAGAAGGATAGCGGTGATGAGGGGGATAGTGATGGAGATGAAGATGATTAGGGTGATGATGGGAGTAATGGGGGAGGAGATGAGGGTGGAGGAGGGCTAGGCCCCAATGTTGGAGAGATGGGATTTCCTCATAGGAGGTGACATGTGGAGATTTAGCTACCCTCACAACAACAACAAATGCAGATTATTGGTTTATAGGTACAGGTTCAAACGCTGCAAGGTTAGCTAGAGCAAGTTTAGGATCTTCTAGCATAGTCCCAAGGGTAGATTTAGATATTGACTATAGAGGGATGGTGCCAAACAATAAGTTCAATAGGTACAAGCTTAGCTTGACCAGGTATAGGTCCAGGGTCAGGGACATATGTAGGCACAGGTTGCCACAGTGACTACTAAGAGGGATGCTCTGTGATATTAGGTTGATTAGGCTAAGGGTATCATTGAGAGGCTACAACAGGATACAATGGCTACCACTGCCACATACTACTTTAGGGAGATATGCCATGTGGCACAAGAGGTATATTTTTATAGGGTTCAATATCAAGATGTAGTTCCTCCAGAGCGGTGAGAGAGTTTTGCACAGTCCCAATCAAGGAGATCCCAGTCTCAGACCATTAGCATGGGTGTGACACAACCACTTCCTAGAGATAGAAGAGATCCTAGTGTAGGTCCATCAAGTGGGGGAGGTACTATGATGTGATCCAGGAGGATCTAGAAAACTCAAAAAATTCACAATCTTATAATCCAAAGAAGCCAACATCATTGGAAAGATCTCACTGACACGATCTTGATGCAACTTGAACCACGTCAAGGAGAGGTTGTATGAAAGAGTTATTCTTGGTCAAATATTTGGTCTAATAGGAAAATCAAGGGGCTAGAAAAAGGAAAAAATGATTGTCTCAAAATTCATTGAAAATTGTGTCAAAGTGAAGTGCTCGTTGAGATGATTCCAATGACATTCATTTCATTGAAAATGGAGCTCATGCACACAAGATATGGTTGGTCAAAGTTCTCAGTTGACCAAGTTGATAGGAGGGTACAACTGATGACATTAGCATGATGTTAACATAGTGACTCAATAGTTCATATAGCGTGGTCATCAACATGGACCAATCAGATGTTGACACATGGCAAGCCCTACAACCATATAGTGAGCTGGCAGGTGATGTGGCAGGCTAACATGGATGCCATATAGTTGACATGTCTCAGCTAATTTGCATAGGTGACATGTCATCCACATGTCAAATGATTGGAAAGATTACTAGATAGGATTAAAAAATCCTAAGCTACCACATGTCACATCGGCTAGGTACCACATGGCACTCTCTCTCCTACCGACAGTCTCGATTTTGTCTTGTTTACCAAAAATATCCTTGTTGGGGCTTGAACCAAGTACCCTACACTTTACAACTCACCATTTAGGCTATTACACCACATGGCTCACACATACCTAAGTAATATTGGTTTGTTTTAACTTCTTAAAAATTCTATTTGTTTAGCAAAATGTGATCGGCGGGGGGTTGAACCACTGACCAACCAAATAATAAAATGTATAACCATCGATACACCACCGTCAGATTTTGTAATATGTATGGTATAGGTTTTATTTGATAAGTTCTTAAGCCTGAATCCCTAACAAAATAACCTTAATGGTTATTAACAACTCCTAAACATGAAATGAAGCCAAGAAAACAATCCAAAGAAAGTTGTAATGAAGGATAATTTGTTGTAAAGGGGGTTATTATTTTGTTTCATGGTTAAAGCCATATTATGCAAATTTTTATGTAATATATTGTATAAAAGGAGGGATGAGAGTGTAAGGGACATGGATTCTTTATTCTTTTGTGAAGGAGGTGGAAATTCTAAAGGATAAAATTTACAAGGTGATATTATACACCAATAATTATAAAATTGAGAGTGAGTGATTGTGAGGAGTTTTATGTAGGTTTTGGAAGCTTGATATTGTAAGAAGGATTTTTCTTAGAGATATAAATAAAGAATTCTTGAATTGAGAAGTGGATCTAGAGATGTAGTCCTCATTGGATGAACTCCATTATCAAACTCATGATCTCTCTATTCTTTTTTGTCTTATGATTTCACTTTTAGTATCTAATTCTTTAATTTTTCTGATTAGCTTGTGTTTCATTACTTTGGATAAAGAACAAGTGTATTCTATCAATGGTTAAGATTCAAAACCACATAATTATGTTGGATCGAGAATACAAATTTTTGGATAGGATTAAGTTTGGAATACCTTGTTAAGTCCTATTTACAGATCAAGCTTGGTATCAGAGTAGTTTAAAAGGAAAATTGCAGATGGTGAATGTTAACCAGGTTGGGATTGAAGTGAGGAGAAGGTGAACTTGAAGAATTCAATCCATAGATTGGAAAATGAAGGACATTTCCATGATAAAAAATGGCAGTTGAAAAAATTCCTATAGAGCTTGATGTTATAGCTTTCTAGAAAGCATTTCTTGAAATGAAGGCTATGGTGGAATTTATTTTCCAAGAGAGGCAAGAACGAAAAAAGAAAAAGGAAGGAAAGGATAGAAAGAAGAAGGAAGTTGAATCGTCATTGAAAGATGACAAAGTTAAAGGAGTAGGAGGTGTTAGTGACCCTCATGAATCTCCATCTTCATCCTCTTCATCTTCATCATCTTCTTCTTCTTTGTCTAATTCTTCTAAAAAAAATAACCTATGCAAACACCTTTACTAAAACTAGATGTTAAATTTGAGTTTCTTGTATATAATAGTGAATTGGATGTAGAAAAACTAGATAAATGGCTTAAGCATCTTGAAGTGTATTGCAGGGTTCAACAGACTTTGGATGATTCTTCCAAAATGCATCTAGCTACTCTTAGAATGGGAGGCACTATATTGGTTTGGTGGGAGAGTAAGATTCAAGATGATCTTGCTATGCACGGTAAAATCATTTCATTTTGGTATGAATTTACTTTTGCTTTAAATAAATAGATTTATCCTTTGGGTTATATAAAACAAGCAGTTATGGATTGGAAAAATCTGAGACAGGATAAAGTTCAAATGGTGCAAGAGTATACACAGGTGTTCAGGAAGAGAACACTTACTCTTGGAATTCCTCTTTGTGCACAAGAAACTTTATTAAAGTATATATGTGGTTTGCATTCACATTTGAAGCATACAATCCTGATGTTTAATCCTTCTAACTTTGATGAAGTGTGTGTACAAGAAACCCATATTGAAGTAGGTGAAAGGAACATAAATTTCAGTTCAAAGAAGGAATTTGTTCCTCCAACTGAAGGCAATAAGAAGGGTAAGGAGAGGAAAGCATCTACTATGAAGAAAGATGAAGGTGAAAAGCCTACTTGTTCACATTGTCAAAAGAAAGGGCACAAAGATGCAAGGTGTTGGAAATTGCATCCAGAATTGAAACCAAAGTGGTTTAGGGATCGTAAAGGAAAGAAAAAGGCTGCAACTATCATTCAGGATCTTGGATTGGATTTTGATGATGAAAGAAAGATAACAATTATGGGTTTGAAAGGTAAATCTTTTGTTAGTAATTATTTTTCCATTGATGTTTCATGTGCTTCTACTTCTAAAAGTCATGTTTTTCCTAAAGATAGCAAAAAATGTGAATTGTTTCATATAAGGGTGATTTCTAAGAACACTAAGATTGATACATTGATAGATAGTGGGTCCCAAGTTAATCTAATTTTAGAAGAAGTTGAAAAATTGGGATTGAAAACAAAGTCACATAAGAAACCCTATCCATCAGGTTGGGTGTGCGATGATAACAGATTGTGAGTAACTAAGCAATGCGATTTAAGATTTGCAATAACATTTAAGTTTATAGATGAGGTTGAATTTGATGTGGTTCCACTTGATATCTGTGAGATTTTGTTGGGTAGCCCATACTTATATGATAGAAAATAAATAATCTATAGGTAACATAATCAGTATCACTTTTTTAAGGAAGGAATTGAATACATTGTGCATTCTCATCCAATTAAGACTGATAAATCTTTTGTGACAATGGGACAATTGAAAAGGGAAGTTAATTCAAACAATAATTTGGCACTTATGTATGTACCACAAGAAGTGTCATTGCATAAAATCATATCTAATTCTAAGGTTGTTCCAGTTATGAAAGACAAGAATGATGTTGGTACATTCTTTTTCTGATTCACAAATTTAGTTTTATTATTCAGCTTTCTACTTTTCAGCAGTGTATGGTTGATAGCAACAACACTAAATGTGGATGTGTATATCTCCAATGTACTTAACAATATCAGTGCATTTTTTATTGTTGTTATGATGAGCTAGATGTATAGGTTCTAAAAAGGAAGGATAGATGATACTAGACAAGTGAGGCAAAATTTCCCTCACTTAAATTGTATGTAAAAACAGACTTTTGGTGGTCCAAAAGCTTCTCAATGGGGAGGAATGATCTAGGAGGATCTAGAAAACTCAAAAAATTTAGTCTTAGAATCCGAAGATGCCAATGTCATTGGAAAGATCTCATTGACAAAATCCTAACACAACTTGAACCATGTCAAGAGGAGGCCATATGCAAGAGTTATTCTTGGTCAAAGATTTGGTCAAATAGGTGAATCAAGGGGCCAGGAAAAGGTGAAAAAAATGACCATCTTAGAATTTGTGAAAAATAGCATCAAAGTGAAGTGCTCATCAAGATGATTCCCATGATGTTTGTTTCATTGAAAATGGAGCTCATGCATGTGAGATGTGGCTGATCAAATTTCTCAATTGACTAGGTTGATTGAAGGGTACAACTGATGACATCAACATGACATCAACACAATGACTCAATAGTTCATACAACATGGTCATCAACGTGGACCAATCAGATGTTGACATGTGGTAGGTCATATGATCGTATAGTGATCTAGTAGGTGATGTTGTAGGTTGACATGGATGCCATATAGTTGATGTGTTAGATGATTCGATGCTGACTAGACAGGTTTTCCAAATTTAGAGTTACCACATGGCACATTGGTTGGGCGCCATGTGGTGCTATCTCTCCTCCCGGTGGTCTCGATTTTTTCTTGTTTATAAAAAATATCCTTGTTGGGGCTCAAACCAAGTACCCTACACTTTACAACCCACTATTCAGGTTGTTACACCACGCGGCTCAGCTCACACCTACCTAAGTAATAATTTTAGTTTTTTTGACTTCCTAAAATTTCTATTTGTTTAGCAAAATTTGGTCGACGAGGGGTTGAATCGCCGACCGACCATATACTAAAATGTATAACCACTGATACACCACCGTCAAATTTTATAATATGTATGGAACGAGTTTTATTTGATAAGTTCTTAAGCATGAATCTCTATCAAATTAACCTTAATGGTTATTAACAAATCCTAAACATGAAATGAAGCCAAGAAAAAAGGCCAAATGAAGTTGTAAATGAAGGATAATCTGTTGTAAAGGGGGTTATTATTTTTTGTCATGGTTAAAGCCATATTAGGAAAATATTTATGTAATATAATGTATAAAAGGAGGGGTGAGAGTGTAAGGGACATGGAGTCTTTATGATTTTGTGAAGGAGGTGGAAATTTTTAAGGATAAAATTTACAAGGTGATATTATACACCAAGAATTGTAAAATTGAGAGTGAGAGATTGTGAGGAGTTTTATGTGGGTTTTGGAAGCTTGATATTGTAAGATTGTTTTTGCTTGGCAGTATCAATAAAGTAGTCTTGAATTGAGAAGTGGACCCAGAGATGTAGTCCTCATTGGATGAACTCCGTTATCAAACTCATGATTTCTCTATTCTTTTATGTCTTATGATTTCACTTTTAGTATCTGATTCTTTAAGTTTTTTGATTAGTTTATGTTTCATTGCTTCAGATAAAGAAAAAGTGTATTCTATCAATGGTTAAGATTAAAAACCACATAATTATGTTGGATCGAGAATAAAAATATGTGGATAGGATTAATTTTGGAATAACTTAAGTCCTGTTTACAGATCATGATGCTAGCACCATCTAGGAGGAGCACAACATAGCTTTGATTTCTGATTTTCTAATTACTTTGGACATGTATACACTCTTTATTCAGTTGAGACATTGATGATGTACAACTTGATTTCATACAGTATGATACACTGCCATTTTTTATATGTATCTCTTCATACCTTTGGATATCCTTGTACACTTTGACATTATTATTTTGAGGTTATATGATATGTGGCAATGATTATGATCTATGTGTCTATATGATGTTTATATGTGATGATGAACATGATGATTATTATGGATGCATTTGGTTTCTATTTTATGATGCTATGTGATGTTCTATATGATGATGATATGATATGCTATGGATGCAAATGATGATGCAACTAATGTGTTATGATTCTATGATTCTTTATGAATGATTTCTATATGATGTATGTGATGGATCCTATTATGCCAATGAAATGTGATGAATTTTATGTTTTTTTACTTTTCTAATGCAATGAACGATGTGATGAATGAATGAATGATGTGTTAGAACTATAAAATTTTGAAAAAATTTAGTGTTGTTTATATCCATGAGTTTCCAAATTAGTCTTTACCATAAACACAAAAATCCTCTCTTCATTATAATTTTTCCCATACTTTGTCATATGGTCCCATAGAACCCATCTAGCCCTGAATATCTCATTGTATATTTCATATCAGCAAGAGATGGTGAGGGTCTCCCCAATCCATAAAGTATTTTTTACTAATGTATATCTTTTGTAGTCTATCAACAAGAGTTCGGGAATGTCATACCGATATGACTTCATCTGTAGACACATATTGATAGGACACAATTCATTGTCTCGACGATAGAAAGATCATATCAACAAGAAAGTCATCATCAGAATAAGTCATAACAAACTCATATATGTCTTACCAATCGACACATAAGGAGACATATCAGCCAAACTTAAAGTCATCAAAATGAAGTCTTAACGCATGCATCTGGTTTTGCCAAAAAAGCATAAGGGGATTCTATCAATGATTATCGACGAGAATAATTTCATTGGAGAGAGATATGAGAATCACGCCAAGTGTTGTTTCAACAGTGAGAAAGAAATAATGTCTCAACGACTAGAAAACATACCAAGGGATATATCTCAGTGAGACACAAAATAATCTATGGAATATCTCCCCGACTCAAAATTTCATAGCGATATACATAATACCAAGACGATAACTATCGATGAGACTCCGAATGTTGATGAGATTGTGGGACATTAGAGCGATATAAATTTTGCAATAGTGGGTAAGACTCAAAGTGTTGGGGAGACTACGGGATGTTTTGATGAATGGTTTAATGAATGTTGCTAAAAGCTATCGCCCAAGATTTGAAAATGTCTTGCTGACAATACTATATGATGTGACAGTGTGAGTTTCAAAAAAGGACTTATTGCACTCATGTTTTAGCTAACACATTCATGGCATGACAGAGCACAATAAGGAGAATTCAATTGGAAACATTGGTGTGGAATTGAAAGCAGAAGAATCATAAAGGTGAATGAAGAACTAGGGAATTTTTTCAGTCCAAAGGTTTCGAGCAAAATACATCAAAAGATCATTGGGAAGGATCAAGTGATTACTCTTAAGGGAAATATGATGCACTTGTAGCAATAATCAAGAAAATACAGGCCAGTTTAATATCTTGGTTAAATAAACTTTGGGGAACACATTCACAGAACTTTGCTGTGTTGCAAGAACACAAAAGAATGGATGGTAGGCTTTTAGAGAAGTTTCAAGAAATAAACTAGAGAGGCATTTCTGATAATGCAAAAATTGAGGCTGCAAATCATTTTATGAATAAAAACCGAGACTTCTTTGAAGAATTGCAAGGGGATGCACAAGGATTGATAAATGCCACTAAAAAAGAACTGACCACATTCTTTGACGATGAAGGAGAATTAAAAGAAATGACTAGATAGAAAAGTGAAAATGAATCAATAATGCAAGACATTCTGAAGATAGCTACCACAAAAAATACAACACTGGATGAGGTATGAAAATAGAATGAGAAGATGGTCAAAATGGAGATCACAATCTGGAATGTAGTGGGAGATGCGGATACACATAAGCATCGGGATTATGTGGAACACTTATCAAAGATTCATTTATGGCTTAATAAAGCTTGATTATCTTTTAATCTATTTTTGTTTTAACATATGACATTTCTGAAAGGACATGTCCTTTCAAGTATTTGATGTATAAATATTTGTTTTGGTAGCGAAACAAAATTATAAGATATAGGATAGAAAAAAGATACAGTAGATTACAATGTTTTATAAATATGAGACTATGATGCATGTTTAAAACTCTAGAGATATCAATGAGAATCATTTGATGTGGTGGCATATTTCTAGTATCAATTGTTTGTTGTTTTCATTGAAAGTATTACTGAAGTTGTCTCCAAGGTTGATATTTTCTAGTTATTTAAATTGATATAGCAATTTTATATTTGGTTTATCGATGCACATTTGTTGTATCTGTATGGATGATTAATTGGTTCTTTCAAGAAAATATTAAATCCTTTTAGTTGATCATAGTAATTAGGGAATTTCATTTGGATAATTAAGAAGAACTTGGTAATCATATTCTTGCATGTTTATACAAGTTATAAACTCAAATTATATGCCGAACAATTAGAGTACTTTCTAGAAAGAAGTTATTCATTTTAGATCTCTCTTGACTCCACAAACCCAATAAGGCACTAGTCTCCACATTTTCATTATTTTAGTTTCACTCATTATTCATATCTATTAACTGAACATATTAGGTTTTAGCTTTGATATTGTTATACAATCTATACCAAATCACATTCTATTTATCCACTCCCATTTTCCATTGTGGGTAAAATACTTTAGGAAATAAACACAAGTCAAGTCTGCCTCATTCATATAGGTATACCTGCCTAAGTGTAGCAGCACCTGAAGAGAAGAAGGTTTAAACCATTTAAACCTTGTCTGTTACCCTGAAACGTACCAAGAGATTGGAAACCTCTTGAGGCACTTCGCCTTCATTTTTGAGAGCTAACATGATGTATGATGGTGCATAGCTCTATGTGTTTATGAGGCTTATATGCTGATGATCATGATTATTATGATTATTATGATTATTGTTGTTGTGCAGTTTTGCACACACGCCCCACTGAAAGTAGGGACCCTCTTTTTGCTCTGGCTTTTGGTATCTTTTGGCCTCTTAATTTTATTGATTTGGTTGCCTTTGGAGGTCCTTGGATGTTCATCCTGCTTGCCCAAGTGATTTCTGTAGGTTGCACTTTGAAAAAACTAAGTTCTGAACAAAATTTGGGTTTTTACCCCAATCCAGGATTTTCTGGTCTGTCTGGATTTTTCCGGATTCTGCTCAAAGTCTGGCTCTGTGCAAAAATATGGGTTTTTAGTCCAGTCTAGGATTTTTCGGTCCATCTGAATTTTCCCAATTTCCATGAAAATTCTGGATCCGAGCGAAGTCCAAGTTTTTGCCTGTGTTTGAGATTTTCTGCTTGACTTGGATTTTCCCAGATTTCTTCAGTTTTCTGGGTTTTTTCCTATGTTCGGGATTTTCCGCCCGACCCGGATTTTCTTGGATTTCTTCAATTTTTTGGGTGTGTGCCAAAGTTCAAAATTTTATGCCATCCGCGAAAATCCAGTCCACCTGGATTTTTTCTAGATTTTCTGCCAGGCTTTGTGCAAATTGAAATACTGGATTAAATTGATGAATTTGATGATAAATGTTCAACACCCCATGCTTAATTTGATAGATTACACGATGCTACACACATTCTTGGTTCATTTTGATGATCTATTGTTAAAATTTTTGCCTTATTTAGTCTAGTATGGGATTTTCTTGTCTATTTGGATTTTCCCAAATTCCTGTCTGCCTAAATTTTCCCAGATTCCTGTTTGCCTAGATTTTCCTGGATTCTGGTCTGGAATCCGCCTGACCTGGATTTTCCTGGATTTTCTGCTTGGTCTGGTTTCTCGAAATGGAAGTTTTTTTGAAAATAATTATTTTTTCCAAAATGGGAAACTTTTTTATGATCCTGAAAATGAAAGTTTCTTAAGATAAAAAATTGAAACTAAAATTTCCAAAAATGGAAAAAATGGAAAGTGGAAAAGTTTTCTTTTAAAAATGTAAGTTTTTCTTAAAGGCCATGATTTTATTCAAATTTAATTTGGACATGTGGGCTATTAATGATAATATCTATTTTTCAAGACTAAACAAATATTAAAAAGGGGACTTGTGTATGGATTCATGCCAAAAGTGGGGAATCTGGAAATGTTCGATTTAAATTTTTAAAGTGGGGCCTACCTAAGAATCCATGCCAAAACTATCTACAGCTAGAGGACTTTCTGGAGGATACATGAATCTGATCTTGCTAGAGATCGTGGGCTAACATGGATAATATTCATGCATTTAATGCAAATCTTGTCATCTTTCAAATTTTTCCTAGGTCGACCTTGTAGTATCGTCATTTAATGCATGCCTTGTTACCAAATTTCTCCTTAGGTCGACCTGTTTTGAGGTCAGTTATTATTGTAAAATCTACTTAGGCTGACATGTTTGGGGGGTTCTCTATAAATGGCATTTGTGCCTCATTTGTAAGGGGGGAGATTTTAGGAGTTTGATTAAGCCAGAATTTTGCTAGGTTAGAAGGTCAGAATTGACAAGTAGTTTTTAGAATTAGCTGTAGGAGATGAGAGACTTGAAATTGTTATGTAATGCTGGAGAAGTAATGCAGTTAGATTGTTGAGTTGGAAAACTTTGTATTTATTTTCAACAGTTTTTATGGTTTCTTGTTCTTGATTCTCATATGTTAGATGTTAGATGTTAGACGTTAGATGTTAGATGTTAGATGTTAGATTTCAGCTCTTTTACAATGATGGTGAAATGTTAATGATGTTGATCAATTTTCGGTTCATACTTTTGGCAATTTGTTGATTGTAGATTGCTGTGTAAAGTTAGTCTGGGGCTCACTTCTGTGCTAAGTTCAACTATGAATGCTTATTTACATTGTGCCAGCAGTTGGGTATGTGAATGAATGTTCAAAGTCTAAAAATATTTAGATTTCCCAAGATATCACACCATTTCTATGTAGTTGTAGGTTTGTCCTTGATCAAGTAGAGATCTGTTTTATTGGGGATCTTTCCATTTGCAGCTTTCATCATTATTGTGATTGATCTTAGGAGTTAGAATAGAATAGAATCTCTCTAAACCCTTATCTCTTTTGCTGTTTATTTTGAATCTAGGTTAGTTTTAGGATTGAAAGCATCACCATATTGTTGCATCTAATGAAAATTCATTTCCAACATTGTTTATTCATAAGGCCCCTTGTGATTACCATCATTTTCACATATTATCTGAGTTGTTTATGCATTGTCATGACCTGACACCCAAGAGACCTTGGGGTGATTTTCAATAATTTATTGTTGAAGATTACCTTTCAAGAGAGATAGGATATTGTATTATGTCTGAGTTGTTTTTGTGCAGAAAACACCATCAATAGATTGGCTCTAGAAGGAGGGCGAACAAGGTGACATAGCTAGAAGTTGAATGAGCATTCATGTTGAAAATCTAAGATATGGAAGATCTAAAAAATCTGAAAATAAAAGCTCTAATTCAAGATGGAAAAGTAGCATTATGTTTTTCATAATGGAAACAGCCTTCAGATTGATTTTTTTCAAATCTGTAAGTCCCTGAAGAGGAGGATAAATCATTGGAATGGCAAGGGTTTGCATCATTGTGCATTTTTAGACAAGTGTAGGCTTCATAATACCTATAGACACAATGAGTTTGAATGCTTGGCCTTTTTAGACAACATCGAGATGGTCTTGCAAATGAACCTTTTCATGCAAAATCTATCAGAACCATTGGCCTCCTTGGATCTAGGGTTTATTGATGTTGCAGTTGAGACATTCACGCAGAGAGTTGAAGATCAGCTTGCTAGTGGTAAATGCTTGCAGGATTTCCTCTCGTCTAGATGGTGCAGAGTCCATGATTTAGCCCATTCAGATTTCATCTGTCGTTCATGTGGGGACATTATCTTTAAAGTTGGGGAATACCTGGAGTAGAAAGGTGAGTTAAGCAAGGAATGCATTACAAAGAGGCCAACCAGTTCTCCATGCAGGGATGATGTTGCAACTGATGTTGAGGTGACTTAGAAAAGAACTGAATGTCATGAAGATGAATCTAAGGCATTAGAATTAACAGAGGAACATTTAAGTGAAGGATCACCTATGGAGATCAAGGAGGATGCTCCTGTGGAGGCTAGTCAAGTTCCTAAAGACACAGTGGAAGCTAAGAAAGAAGTTCCTATACAAGCTCTTCCTATTCAAAGTGAAGATTTGATACAGATCAAATACAAAGAATTTCTTGCTAGAATTATAAAAGATTGGTCAAGCCTAAGTTGTAGACTCTACCTAGAGGACTTGTTATTGCCAGCTTGGTGCAGGATACATGAGGAAGAACATTTAGAATTCACCTATTTCTAGTGCCAAATAGTCATAAAGGAGGTGAAGGAGCAAGTACAGCTACTCTTACATGCAAATGATACACAAATAGGTACATTAAACAAGTCTCTAACTGAGGAATGTCAACCAGTTGCTGATGAATGTCTTGAAGAACATGAGAAAGCACTTAGTGAAGTGTTCAACATTCCTGATGATTGCGTTCAAAAATCTGAGCTAAGGCCAATAGAAGATGAATTCAGGGAGTCTTTTCATTCTATGTTTCCTCAGCTTATTGATGAACTGCACAATGAAAATTCATAGATTCTATGCATTATTGATGGGGTATCTAATGTGGTTCATGTTAATGTGCAAGAAAAGATGAATGATGTTGAAAATAAAAATGTTGCACTCAGTATTGGTGAACATGCTCCAACTTCTCCAGGTGAAAAGTTCCATGTTCATAGTTCTGAAAGTCTTCGATATGAATTTTACTCTGCATCATGTAATGATTCCTCTAATTCTATCTTGCATGTTTCAAATGCAAGTGGAATATTGCACCATCAATGGAGACCCTATAATGACATTATGATCAACTCTTCACAAGTGCAGGATGATGAACACAACATTCAGTCTGTAGAAAGGCAAAATCAGGTTGTTTCCTTCTTTGCTGAAAATTCTGAATCTTGTCAATTTGATTATGAAGATTTAGGAAAGACAACTTGCATATGGATTAATCATGGTCCTAATGAGTTACCTCAATTACTAGTTATTCCTAATCTTGACATGGAGTTTGAATGCTACAATACGGAGATTTATTTTTCTGAATATAAAGATAAGTTTGCATTTCTGAGGACTGTTACCTTCACCTTATTGTTTGTCCATGCATTGATTAATCATATGGGGATGAGTCTCAGTTCATCTTGTCTGATCATGAGCCACTTTGAGTCTCTCTGTACATAGTGTTGATTTGAATAAATGTATCTTGGTCTGTTTTTCTTTTTCTTTTATCTATTTTGTTTTCTTTAGGATGGATTGCTTTAGTTTAGATTTTTTTTCTTTGCTTCTATTTTGGCTAGTTTAGTTTGCTTTGGGTTTTGGTTTGGTTGTTGTTTTGCTTCTCTGGCTTGGGTTTTCTATTTTCTAGTTGGGGAAGTGTCTTTCCTATGCAATAATTCTTTATTATCTAGGATTGTTCTAAGTGTTTATTGATGGACTTTAGTCATGTGTTTTGAATTAATGGTCAAAGATCTTTTGTTGGTGTCAAGTAGTCTAAATGTCTGATTTAAAAAGAATGGGTCATTAGTCTGACTTGAACCTAAAGTATTCTGAAATCTTATATCATTCATACATCTTAAGAATCTGAAGGTTGCAGTAGGGTCCTTGCAAGGTCTTGTTGGGTGAAAAATCATATTTCTGCTTCAGTGCCACTGTGGTTCTCAGCCCTGAGTGTGGACTTCATTGTTCATAGGTTGAAATGAAAAGAGTGAAAAAGAATAGAAATATCAAAAAAAAAGAGAAAATATTGAGAGTCAAAAGAAAGATTTCAACTTATCAGGGGTATCTGAATATTTCTATCAGGGTTATGGATGCTTGGTTGGCAATAGAGCTATGTTCAGGATAATCACAACGATAACCTCGTCGGGGCTATAGATGCCTGACTAGTAGCGAGGCTCTATTCAAGTTGATTTTGGAGCTAGAATCTTCATGAAGCCTAACTTGACTGAGCTTGGTTTCTACAGTAGCCCAAAGAGGGAAATGAACTCACTTGCACACACTTGGATTTTCAGTTTATTGAAGGTTTAGATTACCTTTGGTTCTAATTCTTTAGTCTTGCATTTTGATTTGTTTGCCTAGTAGGGAGATCGAAACTAGAGATTTTGGGTTCATGATTCTTGTTCTATCATCAAAATGCTCTAGAGCATTTTCCCAGCGGATTCGCCATTTGTTGTGTAGTTTTGCACACACGCCCCACTGAAAGTAGGGACCCTCTTTTTGCTCTGGCTTTTGGTGTCTTTTGGCCTCTTAATTTTATTGATTTGGTTGCCTTTGGAGGTCCTTGGATGTTCATCCTGCTTAGCCAAGTGATTTCTCTAGGTTGTACTTAAAAAAAACTAAGTTATGAAAAAAAACTAGGTTTTTACCCCAATCTAGGATTTTCTGGTCTGTTTGGATTTTTTCAGATTCTGCTCAAAGTCCGGCTCTGTGCAAAAATCTAGGTTTTTAGTCCAGTCTGGGATTTTTCGGTCTATCTGGATTTTCTCGATTTCCATGAAAATTTTGGATCCGAGCGAAGTCTGGGTTTTTGCCTGCATTCGAGATTTTCTGCCTGACCCGGATTTTCCCGGATTTCTTCAGTTTTCCAAGTTTTTGCCTGCTTTCGGGATTTTCTGCTTGACTCGAATTTTCCCAAATTTCTTCAGTTTTTCGGGTATGTGCCAAAGTCCAGAATTTTATGCCATCCGCAGAAATCCAGTCCACCTGGATTTTTTCTAGATTTTCAGCCAGGCTTTGTGCAAATTGAAATACTAGATTAAATTGATGAATTTGATGATAAATGCTCAACACCCCATGCTTAATTTGAGATATTATGCAATGCTACATGCATTCTTGGTTCATTTTGATAATCTATTGTTGAAATTTTTGCCTTATTTAGTCCAGTTCGGGATTTTCCTATCTGCCTAGATTTTCCCAGATTCCTGTCTGCCTGGATCTTCCCAGATTCCTGTCCAGTTGGATTTTCTTAGATTCCTGTCTACCTAGATTTTTCCAGATTCTAATTTGGAATCTGCCTGACCTAGATTTTCTTGGATTTTCCCCTTGGTCTAGTTTCTCGAAATGGAAGTTTTTTCAAAAATAATTATTTTTTCCAAAATGAGAATTTTTTTATGATCCTAAAAATGAAAGTTTCTTGAGATAAAAAATTGAAAAAAATTTTCAAAATTGGAAAAAATGGAAAGTGGAAAAGTTTCCTTTTAAAAATGTAAGTTTTTCTTAAAGGCCATGATTTTATTCAAATTTAATTTGGACATGTGGGCTATTAATGATGATATCTATTTTTTAGGACTAAACAAATATTAAAAAGGGGACTTGCATATGGATTCGTGTCAAAAGTGGGGAATCTAGAAATGTTCGATTTAAATTTTCAAAGTGGGGCCTGCCTAAGAATCCATGCCAAAACTATCTACAGCTGGAGGACTTTCTGGAGGATACGTGAATCTGATCTTGCTAGAGATCGTGGGCTGACATGGATAATATTCATGCTTTTAATGCAAATCTTATCATCTTTCAAATTTTTCCTAGGTTGACCTTGTTGTAGTTCTGACATTCAATGCGTGCCTTGTTACCAAATTTCTCCTTAGGTCGACCTATTTTGAGGCCAGTTATTATTGTAAAATCTACTTAGGCTGACATGTTTGGGGGTTTCTCTATAAATGACATTTGTGCCTCATTTGTAGGGGGAGATTTTAGGAGTTTGATTAGGCCAAAATTTTGCTAGGTTGGAAGGCCAAAATTGGCAAGTAGTTTTTAGAATTAGCTGTAGGAGATGAGAGACTTGAAATTGTTATGTAATGTTGGAGAAGTAATGCAATTAGATTGTTGATTTGGAAAACTTTGTATTTATTTTCAATAGTTTTTATCGTTTCTTATTCTTGATTCTCAGATGTTAGATGTTAGATGTTAAATGTTAGACGTTAGATGTTAGATGTTAGATTTCAGCTCTTTTACAATTATGGTGAAATGTTAATGATGTTGATCGATTTCTAGTCCATACTTTTTGCAATTTGTTGATTGTAGATTGTTGTGTAAAGTTAGTTTGGGCCTCACTTCTGTGCTAAGTTCAACTGTGAATGCTTGTTTACATTGTGCCAGTAGTTGGGTATGTGAATAAATGTTCAAAGTTTGAAAATCTTTAGATTTCCCAGGAGATTGCACCATTTCTATGTAGTTGTAGGTTTGTCCTTGATCAAACAGAGATCAGTTTTATTGGGGATTTGTCCATTTGCAGCTTTCATCATTATTGTGATTGATCTTAGGAGTTAGAATAGAATAGAATCTCTCTAAACCCTTATCTCTTTTGTTGTTTATTTTGAATTTGGGTTAGTTTTAGGATTGAAAGCATCACCATATTGTTGCATCTGATGAAAATTCACTTCCAACATTATTTATTTTTAAGGCCCCTTGTGATTACCATCATTTTCACATATTATCTGAGTTGTTTATGCATTGTCATGACCTGACACCCGAGAGACCTTGGGGTGATTTTTAGTAATTTATTGTTGAAGATTACCTTTCAAGAGAGATAGGATATTGTATTTTGTCTGAGTTGTTGCTGTGTAGAAAACACCATCAACAATTATGTAATGATGAGATGATGTATGATGAATTATTCTATATGCTTTATGGATGATTTTTTATGCCATGTGAGATGGATATGATTATGACATGTGATGTGTAATGTTTATCCAATTGGTTCTTTTTTCATTTTTGGATTTGAGTAATAACAAATTCATATTCACTACTAGTTTTAGATGTTTATAACAATGGAATTATTTCTTTACCATTCTTATTCTTCAAATAAAATTTCTTCTTGGAAATCTTACTATACTGGATATGTCTTTCAATCTTCTTATGTGAATCCAAGATCCATTTTATTAAAGGAATAAATGATTTCAATGATGCATCCAGTTCAATTATAAATGCATCAAGTTTAATTATTCCCCTATTAAAATAGAGATGTTTTTTTTTCTTACTCTGTTGGATATGTCTTTCAATCTTCTTAATGGGCCAATTACTTAATGAGATGATTTTGATCATGCAAGTGAGATGGAATGCATTTATTTTTGTGTTTTTTGATGCAAATATTGATGTAATGCATGGATGGATGAGTGATTCAAGAATTCTTTCTAATATATGCAAATGATGATGCAATTGATGTGCAACTATATGAAAATGATGTGTTTTTGTTAATGTCAAATGTATTCAATCCATTGATGTGAGAGATAACATCATTGTGAAATTGGTTGTAGCTTTGGAAACCCCATAAATATATATGCAAGCTAACATGGATGCAATCTAACTTAACCATGCAGATCTAACATGCAAATATTGTCATTGTAATAGTTGATTTGTTGTGCTTTTTATCATCATTGAGCCTTTAAAATGTTGATAGTGAGTACAAGCATTGATGGCATATTTTAGACCATGATGACCTAAGTACTACTTTAAGGCCACCTATCCCACTCCCTATAGTGAATCTATGGATCTTTTAGAATCTAGTAATAAATTATCTTGTGCATAGTGTTCACAAAATTCATTATAGATTTATTTGTCAATTATAGATTTAAACCTCTATTGATATAGTCATTCAACAGATAATGGAAAAATTATTTTAGAACTCTAACCATTATCATGAGACAACTTTCCCTTAGAAAATATTATACAACTCATAACAATACTATCATCAAAGAGTGTTCACTTTTGAAACTTTACTAATGGGAGTATAAAATATTAATAAGTGAAGTAATATAATTATTCTAATATTTATAGAAGATTTGTTTAATGTGTGTTTAATTATTCTTTCACGTATTATTCTTCCATGTAAACCCAAATTTATTGAGAAGGTTGTAATGATATCAAAGTTTCTATTTTAAAGAAACTCCTTATGAAAACTTATAACCTATAACTAAAGATTAGCAAGAAGATATTTTTTATAATATAGTAGATAATATCCAAATTTAGAAGTAGGTTTTGATAAAAAATAAAAAAAACTTAACAAAAGAATAGATTAGAACTATTAGTATCATTCCATGCAACTAAGAAAAAAAGAAGAAAAAAAATTATAGAAAGATCACTATAATACAAAGGGTGTTGTATATATCAATAAATTCAGCATGAAAAAAGAAGGTTAAGAAAAAAATAATTTATTTTCCTTTCTACTTTTCTTTCATGGAAACACAACCTACATCTTAAAAGAAGAAAAATCACAATATAACTCTTAGTTTGGGTTTAGATAAGGAAGAGAATTCATTTTCTGAGAGGGAGCTTACAAAGGATGGACTATGGATTTACAGGGGGATAATTATTAGGATTTGGTATTGGAAGTGTAGCTGTGAATATGAAGTGGTTGAATGGGGATTGCAAACAGAAGCATTATAGATAAGTACATTTGTTGCTAGTTTTTTTGTTGTAATTTCTAGTAAATAATAGTATTTGAAATATTGAATTTACTTAAAAAACTCTTAAAATTTGGACATGAGAATTTGAAAATATTTTTATTAAATGTATAGGTGAATTTGTAATTGAGGCTAGAGATTTCATAACATCTGTTGGCCTGTTATTTCCTCATTCTCTAATTGCATTGGTAGATAAGGGTAAATTGTTCATGAGAGCCTTCTATAATCATCACAACTTTGGTAAAGATAGACATAATTTTGTTGGCTAGCAATGGCTATGTTTGAGTCAATTCAAAAATTAAACTTAAATTTTCTACAGTGGAGTCTTAAACAATCAAGAAGGAATACGTTTTCAGCCTTAATTTAAAGGAAAATCATGAACCAAAACTAATGATAACCATACTTTCTAGTAATAACTATAATTTTTAAGAAGTCAGATCAATAATCTACATCTATATTCCCAAGGTGCTACCAGAACATTGCCCAATCATTTATGTACGAATCTAGATCCCAAACCTGCAATGACACAAGAAACAAACAACAAATTAGATCAAGTGTAAGCTAGAACATAGATTCCTCAAGAAATTCATTTAAATTGTAAGAGAGAAAGGAAATGAAATGGAGAACACAACCAAACTTAAAACATATCAAGTCATATTCTAAAGCAAAGTAAATTATCAATCTCTTGAGGGAATTGGTGCCAATTTGATGTGAAGATTTTCCCTTTCCCAACTCCAATGATGTAATGGTGATTTGTTGACAAAGGTTGCTCCACTTTGATGAAGAGTGATGAATGCTCCAAGATAAAAACCTGCATATCCTAGCTACAAATTTGAGAGTATGGATGAAGATTGTTAAATATTTGAGCATAGTAAGTTTACTCAAATTGTGGATGCCAAATACAATAGAGGAGCTCTCTATTTATAGATTGACAAGTTGAAAGAATACCAAAAATAGAGCAATGTGGGACTATCTTTCATTCAATGGCAAGGTGCCATTTGTCAACATGTGAATGGTTGAGGAATGTGCAAGTTTTGGAGAATGTGTAAATAAATGCATATATTTGAATTTTGAAATTGTTGAAATCACATGTAAGAGGGAAAGAAGATGCATTGAATGCCACTTGGCTCAAGGAAAAAGGATTTTGTAGGTGGATTAAATGTCTTTTTGGAAGGAAAAATTCCACTTGGATTTTGAATTCAAACTTGAGGAATATTCCTTAAAAAAAGCCTTGTTGAAGAAAATAAAGAATTAATAAATCAAATAACTCTATTTTCATGTGCAAGTGGCAAAAGATGGAGGATGGGACATGAGAATAGATTTAAATTAATCAATTTTAATTAATTTAATGAAGGGATTAGGTGATTTAACTAATTGATTTAGATTTGTGGGTTGAAATAAATCAAAAAGAGGTGAAAATGATTAAGACCTAGTTAAATAAATATTTTGAGTTATTTAACCAAAGGGGGTGATGTTGATTAAATTAGATAAATGTTTTATTTATTTAATTTAATAGAGGAACTATAGAGATTTAATTAAATCACATGAATTATTCAATTAAAACATAGATTTAGGAGTTAACTAAATAAAATGGTTTATTTAATTAACAAGAGATAATGACTTAATAAGATAAAATTGATTTATTCTATTAAGAGATGAAATGTGATGAATTTAATCAAATAAAGGTTATTCAATTAAATGGTTAGACCGAGGCATGATTTAGGATGAAATGGTGTTAGTGGTTAGGATCAAATGTGTAATGTCAATCAGTATATTTTACGTATCTACATTTTTCCCCTGTTTGAAGCAATGTACTCGTTATGTTGGTTCAAAGAATAAATAGTCTTGATCAAAGCCAAGATTTTTTTGTTTTCAAATTTTTTTTCCATTGCTGCCCTAACAAGAGAAAACATGCCAATATACTACTCCCTCGAGAGATTGGACAAAAATTTTGATTTTTGAGTCATCTCACAATAAAGAGAGGACAAGGTGCCTGACAGGTCTAGAAAGGCTCCAAGAGACCAAAAATGTGTCTAAATGCAATAAAAAAATTTAAAACAAGCCTCAACTAGACAAAAACAAGTTTAAGAACTCAAAACCTTAGCAGGATATCCAAATAGGGTCAAAAACCCTAACTTTTAGGCTTAAAAAGGCTCCAAGGGGTCACTTTTGATTCATTTTCACACTTAGCCTGATGTAGGAGCATCCAGTGGTGTAAGGGCAATCTTGCATCACCCAAAAATAGTTAAATTTCAAGTTTCTCAATTTTTAAATGTTTTTACATTTTTGGATACCCTTTTCGTCATAATGAAATTCCCAATTTATAGTTTTTATTTTCTATTCCTAGGTTGAAAGATATTGTAGTTTTAGTTTCTCATATTTGCACCTGAAAATCTTCCGAGTTGGATTTGAGGCACTTAGAGTTTCCAGAATGACCCTAAAACTTGTTGAAATTTCCATAGAAAATTTTGAGTTGGTTATTGACTTTGAGACCTTTCCAAAAGTTCAAACGGTTTGTGAATCGGAGTCCCAAATCAAAAGTTATGGCCTCAGGAAGTTGGCGCACTTTCTAGAAGATACAATTGCAAATGTTCTTTTGAATTTTGAACTTCAAGTTGTAATTTTTTGGTGCCAAACTGCCTAAACTTAAATTTGAATGTTGTTTTGGCTCTAAACTAAAGAAGAGCTCTATTTATGGGCGGGTTTCTAATTTTTGGGTAGCTTTTTGGGGACAAGCTCGCATATTGCGAAAGGGTTATTCTGTAGCTTTCTGTAACTTGCATGTGTTGTAGAACTTGGAGACCTAAGATCCTCTACATGTAAGAAGCTCCATTTTTTGAATAATAAAATTATTCTCTTGTTTGTGGGTTATTTTCTATGTCTCGGGTTGTGCCCTCATCAAGTGGTATCAAAGCAGGGTTTTCTTGAGTGTGTGGACAGATCACCGATCATGAGGCAGTTCACACTAGGACCGTGGCTGTGGGTTGAGGTCAAGAAAGATGCCTCCAAGAGTGATTCCTGGTAGGCATGGTGGTGCCAGAGGTGGTCGGGGAGGCAAAAATGCTGGTGGAAGAGATGCACTGGTAGCCCTCTAGAGACAGATTGATACGTTACAAGAGTCGTTGAGAAGAGGGTTAAACCTGAGAGAGGAAAGTGAGGAAGGAGAGGAAGAAGGTTCAGATGTAGAAGAGGAAGAAGAAGCAATTGATCAAGACCAAACATAGCTAATAAGGGCCATTTTGAGGATTGAGAAAAGACCTAGAGCAGAAGTCCCCAATTATTCTAGAAGTCTAAACCCGGAAGAGTTGATCGACTAGATCAATGAGCTAGAAGAATATTTTGAGTATGAGGAAATAGAGGACCTAGATCGGGTTAAGTTTGTGAAAATGAAGCTAAAGGGCCATTCCAATATTTGGTGGAAAGAGGTTCAATTGGAAAGAAATCGAAGAGGAAAAGGAAATATCAGTAGATGGAATTGCATGGTAGAGAAACTAAAGAAGCAGTTCATACCAGTGGACTACGAGTTAGATCTGTTGAAGAAATTGCAAGGGTTGAAGCAAGGAAGCAGATCTGTGAAAGCATATACTAAAGATTTTCACAAGATAATCATTAGAACAGGTCACACAGAGGCCAATAAGGAGAAGGTAGCTCGATATCTTAATGGGTTACGACTAAGCATTCAAGAGGAGTTAAGCCTAGTTAGAATGACCACTATTAAGGATGTGTATCAGTTTGCTCTGAAGGTGGAAGAGAAGCTAAACAAAAGATTTGATGGCAAGCAAAAAGGATAAGGAGGTCAAAGTGGAAGGGGCAATGAAAGAAGTTTAGGAAGTTAAAATGATGATGAAAAGAAAAGTGAAGATGTGGGTACCAGCCAAAGCCAAAGGAATGACAACTTCTACTGCCCTCGTGATCAAAATAGTAGTGATCAAAGAGGTAGAGGATGAGGGAGATATGGACAACGATCTGGAAGAGGTGGTTTCAAAGGAATATGTTTTCAGTGTGGTGAAGAAGGGCATCGAGCCTATGAATGTCCACAACACCAAGGAAGGGTAGACAAAAGGCCAGAAGGTCGTGGAAGGGTTGCGCATGCAGATGAGGAGGCACAATTTGAACATTCAGATGATGCTGAAAGGGGAGAAGCCCTAGTGATTAGGAGAGCCCTGGTGACTAATGAAAAGGAACTAGAATAGAGGATGAATCTATTTCACACAAGGTGTAAGTGTGAAGGAAAATGTTGTGATGTCATTATTGATGATGGGAGCACAGATATTTTGGTGTTAGAGGAGATGGTCACAAAGTTGAAGCTGAAGAGGGAAAGGCACCTGCATCTATATTGAATTGTCTGGTTGTGGAAAGACCACAAAGTTTTGGTCAATGAGCAGTGCCTAGTAAAGTTCAAGATCGGGAGCTACCATGATAAGGTACTCTGTGATATCATCCTCATTGATGCATGTCACATGTTGTTCGGGAGGCTGTGGCAGTTTGATAGGCGAGCTATACATGATGGCCATGCAAACACTTATTCCTTGACAAAGGATGGGGTTCGTCACAAGTTAAAACTCTTGAAGGAGACTAAAGAAAAGGTATGCAGTAGTGCTAGAATTTGTTATGTAGATGGAAGAAAATTTTTAGAAGGTATGAAGCATGAGCATGTCTGTTATGCATTGATTCTTAGAGTGAGTAAGGAGGATAGTGAGAAGGTTCCAAAAGAAGTTTCTAGGATGTTGGATGAGTTTCAGGATATTGTTTCTAATAATGTACTTGAGGGCTTACCACCAATAAGGAAGATCAGTCATCAGATTGACTTGATTTCTGGAGCCATTTTGCCAAATAAGGCAGCTCATAGAATGACTCCAGCAGAAAATGAGGAGTTGAACAGATAAGTTGAAGAGTTGTTGAGAAAGGGTTTGATATGGGAGAGTTTGAGTTCATGTGTAGTACCTATAGTACTAGCACCAAAAAAGGATGGGGAGTGGAGGATGCGTATAGATTTATGAGCCATAAACAAGATAACAATCAAGTACAGATTTCCCCTGCCAAGGATGGATGACCTAATGGACTGTTTGAGTGGAGCTCAGTACTTCACAAAGATTGATCTGAAGAGTGGATATCACCAGATCTAGATTCGAGAGGGAGATGAATGGAAGACTCCTTTCAAGACCAAAGAGGGCCTGTACGAGTGGTTAGTCATGCCTTTGGGCTAACCAATGCACCGAGCACATTCATGCGGCTCATGAACGAGGTACTAAAAGAATTTTTGGGAAGTTTTGTTATTGTGTATTTAGATGATATTTTTATTTTCAGTAAGACATTGGATGAGCATCTGATGCATATTTGGAGAGCCTTTGAGAAGGTAAGAGAAGAGAAACTGTTAATTAATCTAAAGAAGTACAGTTTTGTGAAGAGGGAGTTAGTGTACTTGGGGTTTGTTGTCTCAATAAAAGGTCTCAAGATGGACCCAAAGAATGTGAAGGATATTCTGGAATGGCCTACCCCAAGAACTACTACTGAGGTGAGATCTTTCAATGGTTTGGCTAGATTTTATAGAAAGTTCATTAGAAACTTTAGTAGTATTTGTGGACCCCTGACTGAAACAATGAGAGGGGATAGACAAGAATTCAAGTGGAGCATTGGAGTGGCAAAAAGTTTTGAACTGTTGAAGCAAAAGGTGATAGAGCAACCTGTTATAGCCCTCCCAAATTTCAACAAGGTGTTTCAGGTGGATTGTGATGCCAATGGTTGTGCCATTGGAGCAGTGTTGAGCCAAGAAGGTAAGCCCATTGCCTATTTCAGTGAAAAGTTAAATGATGCCAAGAGAAAGTATTTTGTATATGATTAGAAATTTTATGCAATAGTTCAAGCATTAAAGAAATGGAGACATTATTTGTTGCTGAAGGAATTTTTTCTATATACAGATCATCAAGCCTTGCAGTACCTAAATAGTCAGGAAAAATTAAATCAAAGACATATGAAATGGGTAGAGTTTTTGTAGAGTTATACCTTTGTTTTGATACATAGGAGTGGGAGTCAAATAGGGTCGCAAATGCCTTAAGTAGGAGGCATACATTGATGCCAAAGATGCAAATTAAAGTGGTTGGGTTCATTGAACTCAAGACACTATATGCAGAAGATCCTATTTTTGCAAAGGCTTGGAAAGCTTGCAAGGAACCTATTATAGTGGACAGGACAAGGTGGCTAGATTTCATAATCTAGGATAGCATGTTATTTAAGGGAAGTCAATTATGTATCCCAAGGAGTTCCATGAGGGAGAATCTGATAAAGGAGAAGCATAGTGGAGGAATGGCAGGACATTTTGGTCAGGATAAGACCATTGCCATTATCAGTGAGCATTATTATTGGCCTCAGTTGTCATAGGATGTGAAGAAGTTTGTACAAAGCTATAGGGTATGTCAGATGGCTAAAGGAGTGAGCCAGAATATAGCCTTATATCAGCCCTTACCTATACTAGAGAGGCCATGGGAGGATATAAGTATGGACTTTGTTCTTGGTTTGCCAAGAACACAATGAGGGAATGATTCGGTCTTTGTGGTGGTTGATAGGTTTTCAAAGATGGCACATTTCATTCCATGTTAGGAGACCCATAATGTAGTCCACATTGCTGACTTGTTCTTCAAAAAGGTAGTGAGGCTACATGGTCTGCCAAATAGTATTGTTTCAGATCATGACACCAAATTTGTGGGGTACTTTTGGAGGACCTTATGGAAGTAGTTGAAGATAGAGTTGAAGTTTAATTTTGCACACCATCCACAAATAGATGGGCAGATAGAGGTTGTTAACAGGAGTCTGGGTAACTTACTGAGATGTTTGGTAGAAGATAAACCCAAGGGATGGGACTTGATCTTACCCCAGATAGAATTTTCTTACAACAATTCTATCAATAGAAGCATTGGTAGATCACCATTCCAGATTGTGTATGGAGGTAGCCCCAGAACAACTCCAGAATTGAGGAAGATGGACCAAGAGAAGAAAATAAGTGTTGAAGTTGAAGATTTTGTAGAGCACATCAAGAATATACATGAGAAGGTACGAGAACACATTAATAAGATGAATATGCAATATAAGGCTAAGGAAAATTACAAAAGGAAGAATAAGGAGTTTTAGATTGGCGATGAAGTAATGGTCCACTTGAGGAAATAAAGGTTTCCCGTGGGAACCTACAATAAATTGAAGATGAAGAAATTCGGTCCCTATAAGATTTTGAAGAAGCATGATTCAGGGAATGCATATGAGGTAGAGTTGCCTGATGGAATCAACATTTCCCCTGTGTTCAACATTTTAGATTTGACAGAGTATCATGGAGGTGGAATGGAGGAAGCACCAGCAATAGGGTAGTATGGCATTCCAACACCTACTTCAGAAAGGGAGGAGATTGAAGCAATCTTGGATAGTCATTTGGGAAGGAGTACCAAAAATAGGCAGTATGAAGAATATCTAGTGAAATGGAGAGGAAGGCCTATGGAAGATTCATCCTGGCTATCTAAGGCAACAGTTGACTAGTTGGGTTTTCCTCAACCATCTAAGACATGACGGGGTCACTTCTCAAATTACCCTGGGTGTCTAATGCAGGAGCATCTAGTGGTGTAAGGGCAATCTTGCATCACCCAAAAATAGTTAAATTTCAAGTTTCTTAGTTTTTAGATGTTTTTACATTTTGGATACCCTTTTTTTCATAATGAAATTCCCAATTTATGATTTTTATTTTCTATTCCTGGGTTGAAAGATATTGTAGTTTTAGTTTCCCAAATTTGCACCTGAAAATCTTCTGAGTTGGATTTGAGGCACTTATATTTCCTAGAATGGCCCCAAAACTTGTCAAAATTGGTGTGGTAGATTTTGAGCATGTTATTGACTTTGAGACCTTTCCAACAGTTCAAACGGTTCCTGAATCAAAGTCCCAGATCAAAAGTTATGGCCCTGGGAAGTTGGTGCACTTTCTAGAAGATACAATTGCAAATGTTCTTTTGAATTTTGAACTTCAAGTTGTAATTTTTTGGTGCCAAACCGCCAAAACTTAAATTTGAATTTTTTTTTGCTCCAAACTAAAGAGGAGCTCTATTTATGGGTGGTTTCTAATTATTGGGTAGCTTTTTGGGGACAAGCTCGCATATTGTGAAAGGGTTATTCTATAGCTTTCTGTAACTTGCATGTGTTGTAGAACTTGGGGACCTGAGATCCTCTGCATGTAAGAAGCTCCATTTTTTGAATAATAAAATTATTCTCTTATTTGTGGGTTATTTTCTATGTCTCAATTTGTGCCCTCATCATAGCCTCCTAGCGATTCTGCAATTTGAGCTTTGACATTCTGACGAGATGGCACAATGACAGCTTCCAATGCACATTTCCGATTGAGTCTGGACATACTAGTGACCTCTCAACATTGGGGCACCGGTAAGTGATCCTTGAGCTTCATTTTTTATTTTTGTGCATATTTAATGCTTTTAAATTTAGCTTATTTGTAGTAGTGCTATATAGTGCCACTCAAATTTCAAAGTGCACCACTTGATAGTCCAAACTAGTCCACCATTGTGGAATGCACAACCACGATGGAGTTTGGAATTTGGAAACAAACTCAAAACTCTGATGCCTATGTCACCTCCAGCAGGGGCACCTCAAAGTCTGATGTGGCGGTGGAATTTTAGACTAGGGTTTCTGCAAACTACACCGCTTTTTAGAAAAGCACACCATGGTGATGCATTTTCAGAGTTTAGCACTTTAGCGTCATAGTTTGAAATTCAAACTGCAATGCCTTCACAAGTAGTGACCCTGCGGTGGCTTTTTGGATGCTCTGAATGAAATTTCTCAAAAAATTTAACATGGTGACCTTTCCTAATGTAGGATGTGGCGAGGGAGATCTATTCTTG
The DNA here is from genome assembly GCA_007258455.2 of Sequoia sempervirens. Taxonomy (NCBI): domain Eukaryota; kingdom Viridiplantae; phylum Streptophyta; class Pinopsida; order Cupressales; family Cupressaceae; genus Sequoia; species Sequoia sempervirens. The sequence continues at coordinate 419,289,437 of VDFB02193867.1, forward strand.
GGAGCACAAATCATGGGAGATTTTTGGTTACCTACGAGACCTTAGCAACAAGGAGAAGGATCAACTGTGGAACATGGGATTGTGGTACATTGCCTATGCAATGCATGTGCATACCCACCTTGGGATGATGTCAACACTTGCTGAGAGATGGCATAGTGAGACCTTGTCCTTCCACTTTCCTACTGGTGAGGATACCGTCACCCTAGAGGACATGTGGCAGATCCTCAGATTGTTGATACATGGGCAACATGTTATTTACGACATGGATGTAAGACAGGATGCTTGTCATACAGTCCTCAATACGAAGGATGTTATCTACTACGAGGGTTAGATAGAGTTAGAGCATCGTAGGGCTCTGACCTCTCCCTTCCACTTGGTGGTTGCAGTGATTATTTTAGGTCTCGTTGCTCTAGATTGGCAAGGCTAGTATTTCAGTCCTATTTGGGAACTCCGCTAGGAGTAGATGGTGATGCCTGATAGGCCAGTTCATTTTTCTTGGGGGCATGTTCTTCTAGCCTCACTCTACAAGGACTTACACGAGTATGTCTAACTTGATGGCAGAGCACTTAGAGTGGGTGTTACACTTCTCCACATGTGGACGTGGGAGAAAATTGCCATTCTTTAGCTGTGAGTCATTGCAGTGCTAATGGGGCCTGATGATCCCCTAGTGTAGCATTACAGAGGTGGTGTGTCCTTTACACACACGAGTGAACATGAAATTTCTCACTGGAGGAGGGTTCTGGATGATATGTAGTTTTTTATATGGTGCTCATACCTTGGTCACCTTGGATGGGCTGACAATGCTCAACAAATATTTTTTTCCTATCAGAACCACGTTATATAGGGGAGGGAGCATACTATAGTGGAGAGATACCTGCTAGGGCATGTCCAACATTAATTCAGTGAGCCACAAGACCAGCCAGATGATGACTATGCGGCCATATTTTCTCTCACTATATCACAAGGTTCATGGGGGTGATACATTCCTACCTCTAAGGTAGTGGATAGCTTCAGATAGTTGGTGGCCCAGTCGTGGGTATATGATCAAGGGCCCATAGATCCACGCATGACACAAGCCTACATAGATTGGTTTCAGCCATCCCTAAGGTTGATAGTTCTAGGAGCACCCTCTGCTAAGTGGAGATCGAGGAGCAGAGGGGGAGGACAAGGATGGAGAGATGGTGAGCGACAAGATTAGCCAGTTAGGGTTCTAGTTCAGCTGGTCTAGGCTAATGTTCATATGTAGGATCAAGATCAGGGGCTAGACAGGTAGCAGGGTTAAGCAAAGGCACCACCACGAGTTAAGGGTGAGGGTCAGCCTCATGTGCAGCTAGCACAAGCACAGCAAGTAGGACATCCAAATCACTGAGATGCACTAATTGCACAAATACAGGCTCAAGTTTAAACCTTGATGGTAGAGAGGGATCAGGCTAGGGCTGAGAGAGACTAGGACATTTTGTAGAGGTAGACCACAGAGCTATAGGTGGCAACAAAGATGGTCTAGAGGAAATAGTTGGAGAGCATGGCGGCCTCCTCCTCTTAGAGCATAGTGCCTCTTCATTCTTACAAGGATGCCATCCGGGAGGCTGACTATTATTGCTGGCATTATCACTAGGCCATACCCAGAGCAGAGCAGACCCCAAATTATTCACAACAGATTAGCCACAAACTAGTAGAGGGTCATGGTGACAGAAGAGAGGGTAGCAGATAGGAGGGTTTGGCCTCATTTTGATTGATACATCATTTTTTGTGCCATATGGGCTCATTTTTTATAGCCTGTTGGGACTTTTTGTACTTATTTGACACACATGTATAGTGATTTGATTATTTTGTATTATAATAGTTACTCGATGATGATATATATATGAGATGATGATGTTGATATGATGTGACATGTGTCATTTATTTATGCTTTTATGGATGGTTCTATTTCTATATTTTGTGCAATAATGTTATGGTGTTATGATATGTATATATGGATGCATTCCTTGTGATGTGGTATGCACTAATAGATCTATGTTATTCATTTTGACATATGCAAATGGATTTATGTGATAAATGATATAGATGGATGATGTTTTACATTTTGATGATGATGCATGATGTAATGTGATTTATGTATGTTGATGCAAATGATATGATATGTGATATGAGATGGATGATGTAAAATGATATGGAGATTATTTATGTGAAATGATATGTGAATCATGATTATAGAATGTTTTTATAAAATGATTATGAATGGATGTACACTTTTAATGTAATGGATTTTTTATGTTCCTATTATGCTTTGGATATTTATAATGATATGGAATGATTAATAAAATGAAATACAAAAATGATTGCGATATGGTTATTTATGAGATGTTCTTTATGTTTTTACGATTATGTATGATGTAATGTGAATGTAATGGTCGTGCTTCATATGATATGTATTGATGATGTAAATGAGATGGTTTTAAGATGCTGAGAATAACAAATACATATTATCCTAAGCATGTTAAATGGTTGTGGGATGTATGTGATGTATTTATTGTGATATGATCTAATATGTGAAATGATATGTTAATGCAAAGTGGTCTGATGATGCTTTATGTTATACAAAATGAATGTAATGTGAGAGATGACTTTATGATGTTTATATGATGTGAATATGTATGCTTATAATGCAATGGATTATCTATAATACTCATGTACCTATTATGTTTGATTATGCAGTATATGGTAATATGAAATGATTATGAAATTTTTTATGCAAATGAATTTTATGCGATGGTCTATGTGATGGAAAAATGGATGTAATGTGATGACAAATGGATGTGCTTATTTATGATAAATGCTTATAACAACACATTTATATGATGATGAAGATGCAATGCCTATGTTTCCTATATGATATGTTATGCAAATATGCTAATGATTTGTGGATGCAAGATTGATGATGATGATGATTAACTTTCATAGCACCTTGTTAGCATGAAGAGTCAGAAAGGATGAAAGAAGAGAGCATATTCCAACAATACATAAGATGATGAATATGCAAATGATGATGATTACTTTCCAAGGAGTTAGGATTTTCAAAGGGCCAATTTCCTTATGTTTGATAACACATGTGGTATGATGCATCAAGGTATAGAGGACCAGGATGGTGTTGTACCTAGTGTGATGTACTTTGACTTAACAAACAAATAGGAGTATTCTTGTTCATGCCTGACATACAAAAACCTAGCTAGGATGCACTTTAGAAGTTTCAAACATCTCAGAACAAAACATGGAAAGGTATAACCTATCAATGCAAAAGTCAAAAAGTTATCCAAAACACCCTCCATACATACCTAACAAAGCAAGTATTCACCAAGGTTATTTTACAAGAATATCCAACAAGCACAATAGACAAAAGATAATGATCATTGCCCCATTCCTATTTCTCTAAATCCTCTATTCAGATATCATCGAGATATCCTTGCAATAAGCGCAATAAGATAAGTCAAAAGACAAAGATAAAGTAAGCAAACAAAATGATGTTCTTCAATACTGCTAACCAAAAGGAAATGTGTTTTTAATTATAAGAACTAAAACTATTGACAAAAGATAATGCCCATTGTAGGAAGGATACATCCTAGGACATGTTAGTGGATGGTAGCATGTTATTTCGTTTATCCAAAGTGTTTTTTTTTATAAATAATGCCCATTGTAGGAAGGATACATCCTAGGACATGATGTTATCAGATGATTGATATGTGACTGATTGGATGATAGGCTATTGACACAAAGAACTGACCAACTTGTTTATGTACTGACTTAAACCTAAGACTTGACATTTTGAGTTTTCACTTTTATCCTGTTAGACCTGTTTCCAATTGTTTCACCAAAGGTTGAGGATGACAATCATTTATTATGAGTGATGTTATTGTGGGAGAAAGCGAGATGAGATAGATGGATTTTTTTGGGGTTTTGCACTATTTTTGAGGTTGTTTTTGGTATTTTTGAGATTTTCAAATGTTTTGATTTTTGATTTTTCAATATTTTGGGGCTATCTAAGATTTTGACCAAGAGAATAACCTAAGGACCTATCCTAGGGGCCTTTGGGGCTGATCAACTGATTATCCTTCCAAAAATTATACATGCAGAGACCACTTAGTTCAATGATGACTTGACCAATTTACAGATGGAGATATACATGATGAAATGTCAGTTTATTATGACAGACTCCTAGAGGACTAACCTAAGTGTCTCGAAGGATGATCAAAGATCAGCCTTGCCTACTTTCAAGGGTTAGAGACCCATAGTTTAACAAGATGACTTTATTTTTGAATTTTTGACTTACTTTTTGACCTATTTTTTGGTTTTTGATATGTTTTGAATGTGTTTGGATTTTGGTGATTTTATGATGTTTTTGGATTTTCTATTTTTAGGACTTCAAGAATATACACGAATCTGATCTGATGAGGACATGCCCCCAACATGATGCAATAGACTATTCTAATAAAGGAAGGACAAGCTGACCTTGAGAATGGGATGAGTAGTACTAGGAGGGATCATGATATGAGCATAGGATCAAGCTATGATGCAGATGTCAAATGGATGGGTGATGGATGGATATTTGAATGCGATGGATGATGGAAACATAATGGATGGATGGTGCAGAACAAGCCGTGAAGATCATGGTGGGTAGAAAGTACTTATTTACACAAGGCACCTATTTGTGAGGTTTTCACCAAGGTACTTTTCCAAAGTGCCACCAAAGTGGTTTTCACTAGAGGATGATTTTTCTCTTTACTAGTTTTAAACATTTTTCTTTTTTTTTTTGGAGTTTTTGATTTTTCAATTTTTTTGTTGTCACCAAGACGCTTGTTTGACTGGTTTTCACCAAGGTAACCATTTATTTACGACATTTTTTGACTTTATGGATTTTGGTTCTATACCTTGAAAGGTTAGGGATAAATTTTTTTGACATGAGAGCTATTCATGGGCTCTTGCAAAGGTTCCCCTTCAAGTGTTGATAACTAATATTCCCATGACTTATAACTTGTTGTGATAACAAATGGTCCCAACTAGTTGGGTTCAAATTTTCCTTTGCTGTTTGGATTTGGGATGTTCTTCTGATTCTCTTTTAGTACCAGTTCTCTGACTTGGAAAGTCCTACTTCTAGTTATAGCTCCTCTTGAGTCTATTTTGATAGACTTGTAAATGATTTAAATTTTCTATATGCTTCTCATCTAGTAGATCCAGCTCATTTAGTTTTGATACTCGATACTCTTCATCTGTGATGAGGTTTTATAGTGATATTCTTAGTGACGGGAGCTTGATCTCAATGGGGAGTGTTGCTTCTGATCCATAGACCAGGGAGAAATGGATGGCATCAGTGGGTGTGCGGATGCTAGTTCAATAGGCCCAAAGGGGGGGATTGAGCTATAGATGCTAGTCACGACCTGCATCATTGACTATTTTCTTGAAGATCTTTAAAATGGTTTTATTCATAGCTTATGCTTGGCCATTTCCCTAAGGATAGTATGGGGTGGAGAAGCGATGTTGTATTTTGAATTTTTCACACAAGTTGCAAACATCTTGATTCTTAAATGGTGTTTGATTATTTGAGATAATGGCTTGTGGGACACCGTAGAGGAAAATGAGATAGTTCAGGATGAATTTTGATATTTGCTTCCTAGTTATATATGTCATGGGTACGGCTTCCACCCACTTGGTAAAGTACTCAATGGAAGTTATGATGAACATGTGGCCATTAGATGAAGTGGGAGTGATTTTTCTAATGAGATTGAGTCCCCATTGTGAAAAGGGCCATGGTGTGATGATGGGATGAAGTTCTTGAGCTGAAGCATAGATGAGGTCCCCATGTTGCTGACATTGTAGACACCTTCTGACATAGTCATGTGCCTCTCTTTCCATTGTAGGCCAATAATACCCCATCCTCAAAATTTTCTTAGCTAGGGTCATTCCACTCGAGTGTGAACCACATATGTCATTATGTACTTCAATCAAAGTGGTCAATGACTCCTCAACGTTTAAACAACATAGTAAGGTTCCTTCTATGCTCCTATGATATAGGGTATCTCCTACGATGATGAATTGGATGCCTTTTTGACAAAGGTTCCTTTTAAGGTTGAGGGTAAGTCAACAAGTATGACACCTATTTGTAGGTAGGTATAAATTTCATGGTGCCAAGGATCACCGGGACCAATAATTTCACACACAAATTCCAATTCTGGTACCTCAAATGTGAGCACAAGAAGCTGCTCTACCAAAAATTCATGTTTTGGGACATTATGAGGAATATCTAGTAGGGATCCAATTGTTTCCATGGCATCTATTGCTCTATTATTGGCTCTGGGTATTTTCTCAAATGTGATCTTGATAAATGATTCCTTGAGAGTTTCCACCAATTTCTTGTATGGAGTCAGCTTATCATCCTTTGTCTGGTACTCATCGTTCACTTGGTTTATTATCAACTAAGAGTCTCCATATACTCTAAGGGCCATGATGTGCCACTGCACTACTATTCTAAGACCTATGATTAAAGCCTCATATTCTATAATGTTATTAGTGTAGGGGAACTCCAATTTATAGGAACTTGGTATGCAATCCCCTTGTGGAGTGATAAAGAAGATATCAGCTTCTAATCCATGTTGTGTGTATGAGCCATCAAAGTAAAGTTTCTAGTGGTCAGCTATGTTGAGGTTGAAGATGGATTCATCTGGAAACTCTAAGATGAGAGGATTCTCTAAATAGATTGGTGCTTCTACAAACTGATCTGCAATGACTTTGCCTTTAATTGTTTTCCACTCCATATATTCAATGTCATATTCTAATAGTATCATGACCCATTTCACCATTATTCCAATGAGCATTGCTTTTGGTAGTAAGTACTTGAGCGGGTCGATTTTGGAAATGAGTTTTATTTTGTGTGCCAACATGTAATGTCTGAATTTTTGTGACACAAACACTACTGCTAGACATGCTTTCTAAATGAATGAGTAATTTAACTCATGACCGACCATTGTCCTGCTGATGTAATAGATGGCCCTTTATGTCCCATTTTCATCATGTTGAGCTAGAAGAACATTGAGGGTTGTTGTTGTTGCTAACACATAGAGAATTAGTGGCTTTCTTGGGATTGGTGGCATTAGGACTGGTGGTGTAAATGGATATTCTTTGATCTTATTGAAGGCTTCTTCACACTTTTTATCCCACTTGTATGCTACTCCTTTGTGAACTAGGTGAGAGTATGGATTCTATTTATCTGCCAGTTGTGTTATGAACCTTCAGATGGACTGAAGCTTGCCTTGGAGACCTCTTAATTTTTTCAATGTTTTGGGTGCCTCCATCTCAAGGATTGCTTTTACTTTTGTTGGATCTACCTCAATACCTCTCATTGATACTATGTATCCTAACAACTTTCCTGATTGTACACCAAAGATGCACTTCTTTGGATTTAATCAGACCTTGTATTCCTCCAGCCTGTAAAAAATGGAACTTAAGGTTGTTATGTGATCCTTCCTCTTTCTAGATTTGGCTAGTATGTCATCGACATAATCTTCAATAGTTTTATGGATCATGTCATGGAAGATTAATGTCATGGCCCTTTGGTATTTTTCTCTTGCATTCTTCAAGCCGAATAGCATCATATTCCAACAATAAGTTCCCCATGGACAAGTGAAGCTCATTTTGTGTTGGTCTTCTTTAGTGATCATTATCTAGTTGTATCCTGAGAAACCATCCATCAAGGAAATCATTTTGTGTCCCACCGTCATGTCTACGATCATGTCAATGTTGGGAAATGGGAAATCATCTTTTGGACATGCTTTGTTCAAGTCCCTGAAATCTATGTAAATGCTTATGCCTCCATCTCATTTTGAGATGGGAACCAGGTTTGACACCCATTATGGATAGTCTATTGGTCAAATGAATCATGCATCTAATAGCTTCTTTAGTTCCATTTTGACTAGCAAGGTGATCTAAGGGTGCATTTTCCTGAGCTTTTGTCTAATGGGGTTTACTTTAAAGTATATTGCTAGGTGATGATCGTGCTTTATAGCGATCTTGAGAATCAAAAGGCCATTTTTGTGATTTTAGGTTTAGACAAAGAAATCACCTCCACACTTCATTTTGGGTTTAAAATTGAACAAAAATCTTGTGCGAGTGTGAATGAATTTATTGCATGTGTTCTCCCTTTGTTTCTAAACAAGGTTTGATTGAACTATGAATAAGTTTATTCAATTTTGTTTATCTTAGAGGGCCTGCCTTGGGGAAAAAGTACTCACCCAAGGGAACGACTCAACCGGTAACACTCTAAAATTGAGAGTATTTCCAATCGGGATATAAATGTGGGTATTGGAATAAACACCAATATCATGTAGTTGGCTCTGAGGAGATGGATCTGAAAGGGGAATCTCACTGTATGGGTCAATCTCCATGAATAGAAAGTCCTAATTAAAACCCATGTTTTAGAATTTCCAAAATCCTTGATTTATTTGTTGGTGCAAGAGTGGTCATTCTGAAGCCACCCCACACTTTTATGGTCTTTTAGTAGAAATGGAAAGCATGCCATGGGAGTTTCATGGGTTTTGATGCTTGGCTATCCTGATTGACGTTAATGAGCCATGGAGGGGAGCCAGTGGGGTCAAGCATCTAACCATTCACTAAAGATAAGTGTAGTTGGACTTGTCCAAGTGGGAATCCAACAAATATTTTCTTTCACATCCATAGGGTTGTACTTATTCTTGGTGGAAAAATGATTTTCTTGTTAAAAAACATCTTGGAAACAAACACTTAAACATCATCATCAAAATTTCAAACCCTTTAGGAGACAAATACAATTGACTCAATTCATGTGTTATTCTTCCCCTTGGGATTCACATCCTTAGAGGTTTCTAAACACATTGGATTACATCTCAATTTATCTACTAGAGTTAAACAATAGGTAACCCTTGCCTTGAATTCATTGAATTTCCACATAACATACTTTGTGGGATTCAAAGAAATTAAGACATTAGACATTTAGCTTGAAAAAAACCTAATCAAAGAAGTGTTTTTGGTAAAATAAAGCCACTAAGCAAAGCTAAAAAAAGTGAACTCTCATATGTGTTGAAACCTCACAATTTTCAAAGAAGTCAAATCCAAAAACAAAAGTCATTGGTTCAAAATCCAAAAATGTATGCACAAATTGAATCACTTCTTGGTTATAAAGGTCTATAGAAGCATTGCATGTTCTTCAATATCGAGGTTTAGGTAAACAAAGTGTCTTTTTAGGTTCATCTTAGGATCAAAGGAAATCAAAATCCTTTTTCATCCATCCTTCAAACATCAAATCAAAAATCATCTCATCATCACCTTTTGGGAAATCTTGAAATCATCCTTAATGCTAGGATTTTTGGAAAAAATCAAAATCATCAAATCCTTGAGAAAAAATCCTTGAAATCTTTATCAAAATCATCTTTGGCTAGGTATCTGTAGATGCATCCCTTTGCATATACTTAGTAAAAGTTATCAAACCATCTTGTTTAGCTAGGTATATGTAGATGCATTCTTCTTCATAGGCTTGGTTAAATTATCATCTTGTTTGAATAGGTGTGGCTAGATGCATCCTTCTCCCTACACATTCAAATTATCATCCTTTGAGAAAATCTACCCCTTAGATAAATCATCCAACATCTTAGGGTCTATTTTTTCAGATCAAATCAAACCGAAAATCAATCAATAAAGGACAATCCCAAATCCCAAATCAAATTAAAAAAATTCAAAATCCGAAACATATCCAAAAGTTCCAAAAGCCTAGCATCCCCCTCAAGATTTATCAAAAGATCAAAGCATCCACATCATCCATCACTTACACCATCATCATATCACCTTTTGATCCTCAAGATATCCTAAATTTTTCCCTTTTTTGCATAAAGTAAAGATCAATCCAAGGAATTAAGAGATTTATCTCCCCTATTTCTAAAAATTGATCTTTGTTTTATGGTTCAAACTAGATCTCAATACAAGAACATGGAAGCCAACAAAGAAACACCCGCTTCAAGTGACCTAAGCCAAATGAATGTCGAAATGAATCCCGTTGAATCAAACAATCCTTTGACTATCCCATCTTCACAAAATCCACAAGAGGAAACCTAAGGAGAAGATCTTACCTTTGGGATGTCACATGAATAAATAACCAAAATGCTCCAAAATCTAGAAAACCATAAAATCATCAACATCATGATGAGGCTTAACCCTTAACTATACATGCTTGAGCTAGAAAAACAAGGGGGAAAATTACCTTTAGATTTTGCATGAGTACTATAGTGGAGAAATATTTACCACCAATCTCATCCACCATCCCCATCTCATCTACAGCCCCATCCCAAAGCATCACTCAAAAAATCCGCAAACCATGACATCTTTTGCTCCAACCCAACCCAATGTTAATAAGGGAAATGCATTTCTTAGTACTATTCAAATACACCCCCTTGTTAATAATCAAGACTTGGATACAAATACCATTTTGGAACAAAAAATACCCCAAAATCCATTACACAAGTATGTTCCTCTCACTTTCCATAATGATCCATCATCATCATCCTTCCACACAACACCTCAAGATTCTCTTCTCACAAATTCACAAGAAGAAGGTGACATGTTCGGACCTAGGGGAATTTTCTACACCACACCCCTCATATTTCCACCACTTCCGCTATTTCCATAATCATCCACACCACTCCTTGGCTTAGGGCTTCCCCCTTTACTAAGTATCAATCAAACCAACATCCCAAATATCAATCAAAGCATTATGCCAAATGCTCAAAACTTGTCATTGATATCACAACAACAAATGACAAATACAATTGTGATATCATTAAAAACCCCCCTAACATCTCAAATCATGGTCTCTCAAGGTCCAATCACATCAAAAACACCATTTATCACTCAAACCACCACATCAACAGCACCATCCACCACTCAAATCATCAACACGACATCACCGCTCACCACCACCACCCCCATCACCACCAACTTCTAGCATATCAAGCCAAAACAACATGGCATTGCAAACTCCTTTTCAAAGGGGATTCCTACAAGTGCAAAAACAAAAAGCTGTGTAACTAGCTACTCAGTAAGCCGCTCAAGTTGTGCAAGCTACCCAAGCAGCCCAAGCCGTATTACAAGTGCAACAAGTTGTACAAGCCCAAGCATTATTGCAACAACAACAACAACAAGCCGCTCAAGATGTGCAAGCTTCCCAAGCAGCCCAAGCTGCATTACAAGCAAAAAAGGTTGCCCAAGCCCAAATCCTATTGTAACAACAAGTAGCACAAGCCCAAGCTCAAGCTCAAGGGTAGGCCCAATATCAAGTGCAACAAGTGCAAGCACAAGCACAACTTCTTGCAAAAAAATAAGTAGCACAACTAGAGGCATATCAACAAGCAATAAAACAATATCAAGAGTAGCAAGAAGCAACCCAATTGGTAGCCCAACAACAAGCACAACAAGAAGCATAACAATAGGAAATCCTAGCAAAACAACAAGCAATCCTAACACAACAACAAGAAGATCAACAACAAGCATTGTTCATAGCAGGAAGTGCAAGCATACCTAGCTCAGGAGAATATATAGATACCATCAAACAACACACCAATCAACCCACCCATCCAACCCACAATTGAAACACCCTAGAACACCTTCATCCCACCCCTTGATCCACAAAATTATGTAATGACACAAATCAAGTTTCTCTCATAACAAGTGCTCGATCTTCAATTAGGGTGAACCACAAAAACACCAAGAAACTTGTGTCCCTATCCATTTGATAGGAGCCTTGTTATGAAACCCTTCTCCAAAGGATTTGAAATCCCCAAGTTTGACAAATATTGTTGGACAGGAAACCCTAAAGATCACATCAGGAAATTTTAGGTTCATTGCATGGAGGTTGCATATGACAATACTTATCTAATGTGGCTATTCCCTAGGAGTTTGGCTAGCCATGCTATGGAATGGTTATCTCACCTACCTATAGGCATTAGAACATTCCAAGAAATTATAGATGCATTCATTAAAAACTATGCATGCAATATTGCAATGGATGTCAGTCTAGAAGAACTCTCATCTCTGAAACAAGGTAAGGGTGAATCATTCGCTTCATTCCTACAACGATGGCGATCCAAAGCCAATCAAAGCAAATGGACCATGCCCAAGGAAAAACAATTTTTCACCATCATAGCCAACCTTGATGACATCTTGGAATTTTATCTCAAGGTTCAAGGGATCACCACATATGACCAGTTGATCCCCAAGGTGCTCAGCATCGAAAGATCCCTTATGACTCAACCCGCGGGATCAACTTCATACCCCAAACAAAAAAAAACTGCCCACCCTCCAATTACAATGATAAACCTCACATGTGGTACAGGAAAAAAAACATTACTAATGATAGTGTCATCGATGATAAGGTCATCATCAGTTCCCCTTGCCAAAATACACCCGCACCACAAATCCAAATCCAACACCAAAACAATCATCATGCAATACAATAGCCAAACAACAATCTGACAATCAACAATCTCAATGATGAAAGGGGACCACCCCAATGGAATAAGAGCTATCCCAAGTGAAAATACACTACTTTGGGAGAACCAATTGAATTCATAATGAAGAATCTGATAAACAAAAAAACTCATCAAGGCTCCTACCTTTGAGAATTACCAAGAACTGGATGTGAAACCTCTGTGGTATAATGAGAATCAACTCTGTGAATTCCATCAAATAAAAGGCCATACCAAAAATAGTTGTATGAGACTAAAAAATGTAATTCAAGATCTCATTGATCAAAGAATTATAAATGTGGAACAACCTATAGGAAACCAAGACTTTAAGATATACACGAATCTGATGCCCAACCATGGCAATAAAGGGAATAATAATAACAACACTAATAAAGAGAAGGGAACCCACACAAATTTGAATCATATTTATGAAACTATCATTGCCTCCCTATATGAATAATACATAGTCATCACCATCAAAGGTGCCCATGCCGATTGTGGAGTCACCACAAGAGGTGGAAAAGTTACCATCATAGGATCATCCCAACCAAACATAATCCCTACATCTAGATCTATCCCTAATGGATACAATGTCCTAGATCAACTCAAGAGAACACCAACACAAATATCCATCATGGAGTTGCTAAAAATCTCATCTTCCCATAGGAAAATCCTTGAAGAAGCATTGGCCTCATCCATTGTCCCTGCAGATCTTGATGCGGAACAATTCCAAGCTATGGTCAGAAATATCATTACGCCAAATCTCCTCACATTCTCTGACCAGGATTTCCCCACTCAATCATCTCACAACTGTGTGCTTCACTTAGAATTCATAGTAAAAAAAGGAAAAGTCAAAAGGGTCTTGGTGGATGGAGGGGCAAGCTTGAATATATGTTCTCTCAACCTCATCAAACAATTGAAAATCTCAAAAGATTCTATCAACAAAGGAAAGGGTATCACAATAAGAGCATATGATGATCAAGAAAGAGTGTCTTAGGGCACAATCAAACTCCCTATTCAAGTAGGGCTTGCCATCATGGAAACCACTTGTCAAGTCTTGGACCTCGACTTTCCATATAACATCCTCCTAGGATGCCCATGGATTCATGTGATGAAAGCAGTAGCATCAACTTTCCATCAATGTGTGAAATTCACACATGAGGGACAAGAAGTCACCATCCATGGAGACCTTGAACCTTTCTCCTATTGCAAAATCCTTGAAGCAAAGTACTATAAAATCCCCCAAGTACTGAAAAAATGATGAGGGCCCATCTACACTATACATCGATCCTGCCACTATTGCATCCACTTTTGTGATAGAGACACCCACCATTCCCACCATCTCTGACATTAAGGTCATCATCCAAGATAATGGTTGTGGAAACTACACGTTCCCTAAAAATGCTTTTATGGTAGGAGAGTTACCACAATCTCCTAGATCACAGTGACATCCACAAATAAATGAAGCCTCCACATCCCAAACATCTCCTGAAGACTATCCCAACTTTAGAAGTTGGGGGGATCTTGGCTGAGAAGTTATTGAAATAGATCCATCTCATATGCTATACCAATGGATGATAAAAGCAAGGGTCTGCAAATGATGCTCACAATGGGCTATGACAAAAATCAAAGACTTGGGAGAAATGACAATGGGCTTACAATACCTATCATTCTGTAGAAGCGAACAATAACAAATATTGGCCTTGGATGTGCCCCTCTGAGTATAATCATATGTAGCCAAAGTCCTCCAGTTAGAAGGGTTAATAATCCTCCTCATCCAAGCGCAGCAAAACTACGTCTACTAGTATCTACATGTCATGTCATAGATAACTTTACATTTGACATAACCGACATCTGTAGTAGTAGTGATGATGAGGATACCATGAACAACATACCTAGGCTATTTGAGGATACCACTCTTTTCATTATTAGCACCCTATATTTTGAATCAAACAACCAAAATCATGAAATCCACCTAGTATATCCCCAACTCATCGACTATGACCAACGAGGAGCACTAGTTCTTGATACATTAAAAAATGATGAGGCACTCTCAGAATTCATGGGGCTATAGGAAAAAATTCCATATGGGGATCACAAAGTAGGGTTCCTAATCGAGCTAGATACACATGCCTATTATGGGGAAATGATTGAATCCCTTAGTCACAAAAGTGAAAAATTAAGAATCATATCTAAGTTCTTGAGTGAAAACCACACTATGGCACTCTTTGACCAGAAAAAAGTAAAAAGAAAGGATGCATCCAACGGTGAAAACCTTTCCGAGGTGCCCAAGGATGGGGGATTCAATCTTCCTTCTAGAACTATTCATTAAGAGAAATTAGCAGTCCTAGCAGAAAAATGCAATCCGGTCAATCTAGGAACAGAGGAAACCCCGCATATCACATTCTATGTGGAATCATTACTATTAGAAGAATAAGAGCTCCTAGCAGCCTTTCAAAGAGAAAGATAGATAAACTTCACATGGAGCTATGCTGACATGCCAGGACTTGACTCAGAGACCATGGTTCACCACTTAGTAGTATATCCAGAAGCAAAGCATGTTAAACAAAAGCTTCAAAAAATGCACCCTCAGATCACCTTATTAGTCGAAATGGAGCTAAAAAAGCTATTAGATGCAGGATTCATCTGACCAATAGATTATCTAGAATGGGTATCAAACTTTGTACCTATCTCAAAACCTGATGGGAACATCAAAATATGCAAAAACTTTAGAGACTTGAGTAAGGCATGTCCAAAAGATGACTTCCCACTTCCAACCATTGATATGAATGTTGATATGATAGCTAGAGATGAAATGTTGTCACTAATGGATAGATTTTTAGGGTATAATCAGATCATGATAGCTAAAGATGACCAACATAAGATGAATTTCACCTGTCCATGGTGGACTTATTATTAGAATATAATTCCATTTGGCTTAAAGAACTCAAGAGAAACATACCAAAGGGACATGACATTGATATTCCATGACATGATCCATAAGATGGTCAAAGATTATGTCAACGACATTCTAGCTAAATCCAGGAAGAGAAAGGATCACAATAGCAACCCTTAGTGCCATTTTTGACAGGCTGGAGGAGTACAAGGTCAGATTAAACCCTAAGAAATGTGTCTTCGGTGTACAATAAGGAAAATTGCTAGGATATATAGTGTTAATGAGGGGTATCAAGCTAGATCTAGCAAAGGTAAAAACAATCCTTGAGATGGAGGCACCAAAAACATTAAATCAATTAAGAGGTCTCCAAGGTAGGATTCAATCCATTCAAAGATTCATAGCACTATTGGTAGAAAAATAGAACCCATACTCTCACCTACTTCATAGGGGAGTAACACAAAAATGGGATAACAAGTGTGAAGAGGCATTCAATAAAATCAAATA
The DNA here is from genome assembly GCA_007258455.2 of Sequoia sempervirens. NCBI lineage: Eukaryota > Viridiplantae > Streptophyta > Pinopsida > Cupressales > Cupressaceae > Sequoia > Sequoia sempervirens. Next base: position 419,305,373 of record VDFB02193867.1, read on the forward strand.
ATATCTATTGACACCACCAGTCCTAATGCCACCAATCCCAAGAAAACCATTGATTCTCTATGTATCAGCAACAACAACAGCCCTTGGAGCTCTCTTAGCCTAACATGATGAAAATAGAATAGAAAGGGCTACCTATTACATTAGAAGAACAATGTTTGGCCATGAGATAAACTATTCATTCATCAAGAAGGATTCCTAGCAGTAGTGTTTGCATCACAAAAATTCAGACATTACATGTTGGCACACAAAATAAAGCTCATTGCCAAAATTGACCCTCTAATATACTTATTGTCAAAGGCAATGCTCATAGGAAGAATGGTCAAATGGGTGATGATACTGTCAGAATATTGATGGAATCATTGTAATCCTCATCATTTAATTTATCAATCCAAGGTGGTGTCCATGGCTGTATGCAAGAGAGAAAGTAGAAAACTTGTTTGACAGTCAATTCTACTTGCATGAAATAAATCCTATTTGCATGAAAGTAAAGTTGCATGAAAGGGAACTAATCTTAAATCCTATTTTCATGAAATGAAACTAATATAAGGAAAAATTTCATGAATTGAAAATACTAGACTACTTGACACTTGTTGGAGATGAAAAGCTTTCTTGAATTCAAATTTACTGTAGAAAGTTGAAAATACATTGTTGGTAAATGAAACTAGATCTATTCTATTTCCCTAGGATGAAACAAGCCTTCCTAATCCCCTCCCTTTTTCTAGTTATTACATTTTATTTATATAATTCATATTCTATATCAATCCACTAAGAATGTGGATCCAAGATCCTATTTTTGAGGGGTCATTTACAAAACTTTAAGAAACTTGAAGTTGTTGTCCTCCATCGCGCCACTTTTGTCTCAGTCATTTTATGATGCTTACTGATCCTTTCTTGATACAAATGACACCAAATTATCAAAAGGGTTTTTAGATCTTCAAATCTAGTTTCTATATCATTTTGAATGTTTGGATTTCGTTGAGAAATGAGGGAGATATCATTGTTTTACTGAGACTGCATTTTTTACTATTTCTGAATGCCTAATTTTTATGAAGTCTTTAGTTCTCCATGTGAATGAAGGAATTATTCTTCACTTTTCTTGCCAAAATAATTGATCATTAACATAAATAACATGCTATAATCATGCAACAACATTTTATTGATGCGGTAACTTGAGTTATCTTTGGTGGAAAAAGGAATCATGAAATGTAATAATTGTGAGAGATCTTTGAACTCAACATGAAACAAATACTCATCCCATTAATTTAGGAATGGATGATACTCCATGGTTTTGCATGAATGTAGGAGTGTTCTGAGAGTTTTCTCTATCTTCTCATTACTTCTTCAAATCCTTCTAAAGCTTTCAGGAGTTAACTATCTCAAGTGTAGAGCTCTTTGCTACAAGTGTCTAATGAAGCTTCTTCTTACCATGAGTTATTTCATAACTCATTTATCTACATTATATCATCTTAAACACTTCATGGATACATATTAGAGGAAATTTGGAACACATATAATTACTAAAAATAAATCAAACATCTACTTTATATTCTACTTTAAACAAGCTAAAGAACTTTCAATCATCACTCAAATCCACTTCAACATTAATGCATTAAGAAGAAATAAATGATTGTATTTGATAAAATATGAGACAATTTATAGTCTCATCATTTCCTCTACAACTAAAATGTTTTCGGTCCCTCTACAACTCATAATGAGCCTTCAAAATTAATAAATTCATCATTTTTTAGTAGTTTCTTCGGGTAGCTCCTAAAAGCTCTTGAAGTGATCCTGAAGTGCTCCCGAAAGCTTCTGAAGGTTCCTAAAAGCTCCTAAAGGCTCCTTAAAGCTCCTAAAGGCTCTAGAACAGCTCTAGAACAATTCCAAATAGCTCTAGATAGGTTCAAATTTCTCTTTAAATCTTTAGAACTACTTTTTGATGTTTTTATTCTCCTTGTTCTGATTGGATTGAGTAAAATGAAAGAACTTTAAGTTGAATAAGAGTAAAATAATAAATTAAATACCTGATTTAATCTTAGTTTTCCATGAAACCATCATGCATAAGTTGAAGTTCACTTTCTCCATGCTGCATGCAAAGAATTTCTTCAACTTTTGAGAGCTGCAACCTAATCTTTTACATTGAATACCAACTCAAATTGCTTCATCATTTTTTTATTCACTACCTCGTCATCCATAATGCTGAAATATCTGTCACAAATTTTTAGAGAAACAACTTGCATAGAAAATTACATGCTTATAGCCTAAGAGAAGAGGAAATATCATGTGCAAAGAACTTATTTGCAAAAATCAAATCTACCCTAACCTACTCTACTTAATTATGTAGAGAGGTTATACATAACCATTAACTGGTTCTGAAAAATATCTTCCCTTTCTCAAAGTATGTTTCCATGCACTCAATTTTCTGAGAGAAGAGAATGAAAAGAAGATGATTTTTTTTTTGAAACTCAATGCTTCACCTTCTTTTTTAGTGGAAACCTCCTTCATGATTTCTGATTCTAGAAAATACATGAGCTGATTAGAGAGATCTTGCAATCCTTCCTTCTGATTTGCTGCATGCATGATTGGAAACAACTCTTTTTTCTTTAAATCTCTGATTGGGAAGCCATTCTTGGATTTTGAAGGTCTCCAAATAAGTCTCTTTCTTGCAATATTTTGTAATGAAGAAAATATATCTTCATTGTATTTTGCACCTCTTGCAAGCAATAATCCATCAATTATTTCCTTAAAGAAATATCCTTTGCTAGGATTTGGAGTGATGGTCCTCCAACTAAGGATATTTTGAAATAGATAGGGGGTTTCTCCTTAGAACTGGTATTTTTGGGGGGTTTTAAGAGACAAATCTTTCTTGAGGAACTTCTAATTCTAAAAGACTGCCAAACTAATTTGCTCCCTTCCCTAATGACACCTATCCCTGGAAATGATGCCAAAAATGATGGGGTCATTGTAATCCTCATCATTTAATTTATTAATCCAAGGTGGTGTCCATGGTTGTATGCAAGAGAGAAAGTAGAAAACTTGCTTGACAGTCAATTCTACTGGCATGAAAGTAAAGTTGCATGAAAGGGAACTAATCTTAAATCCTATTTGCATGAAATGAAACTAATCTAAATAAAAATTGCATGAATTGAAAGTATTAAATTACTTGACACTTGTTGGAAATGAAAAGCTTTCTTGAATTCAAATTTACTGTAGAAAGTTGAAAATACATTGCTGGTAAATGAAACTAAATCTATTCTCTTTCCCCAGGTTGAAACAAGCCTTTTTGATCCCCTCCCTTTTTCCAATGATTACATTTTATTTATAGAATTCATATTCTATATCAATCCACTAAGAATGTGGATCCAAGATCCTATTTTTGAGGGGTCGTTTACAAAACTTTAAGAAACTTGAAGTTGTTGTCCTCCATTGTGCCACTTTTGTCTCAGTCATTTTCTGATTCTTACTACTCCTTTCCTGATACAAACCACACCAAATTATCAAAATGGTTTTTAGATCTTCAAATATAGTTTCTAGATCATTTTGAATTTTTGGATTTTGTTGAGAAACAAGGGAGATATCACTGTTTTACTGAGATTGTTTTTTTTTACTATTTTTGAATGCCTGATTTTTATGAAGTCTTCAGTTCTCCATGTGAATGAAGGAATTATTCTTAACTTTTCTTGCCAAAATCATTGATCATTAACATAAATAACATTCTATAATCATGCAAAAACATTTTATTGATGTGGTAACTTGAGTTATCTTTGGTGGAAAAAGGAATCATGAAATGTAATAACTATGAGAGATCTTTGAACTCAACATGAAAAAAATACTCATCCCATTAATTTAGGAATGAATGATGCTCTATGATTTTGCATGAATGTAGAGTGTGCTGGGAGTCTTCTCTATCTTCTCATTACTTCTTCAAATCCTTCTAAAGCTTTTAGGTGTTAACTATCTCAAGTGTATAGCTCTTTGCTAAAAGTGTCTAATGAAGCTTCTTCTTACCATGAGTTATTTCATAACTCATTTATCTACATTATATCATCTTAAAAACATCATGGATACATATTAGTGGAAATTTGGATCACATATAATTACTAAAAATAAATCAAACATCTACTTTATATTCTACTTTAAACAAGCTAAAGAACTTTCAATCATCACTCAAATCCACTTTAACATTAATGCATTAAGAAGAAATAAATGATTTTCTTTGATAAAATATGAGACAATTTGTAGTCTCATCAAATACGACATTGAATATGTAGAGAGGAAAGAAATAAAAGGCCAAGTCATTGCAGATCAACTCGCAGAAGCACCAATCTATTTAGAGAATCCTCTCATATCAGAGTTGCTAGATAAATCTATTTTCAATCTCAATGTAGCAGACCACTGGAAACTATAATTTGATGGCTCATACACACAACATGGATCAGGAGCTGGCATTTTCTTTATCACCCCACAAGGGGACTACATACCACGATCCTACAAACTGGTATTTCCTTGCACCAATAAAATTACAAAATACAAGGCTTTAGCCATAGGTCTCAGAATAGCAGTGTAGTGGAACATCATAGATCTCAAAGTATATGGAGATTCCCAATTGATAATAAATCAAGTGAATGATGAATACTAGACCAAGGATGACAAACTCACTCCATACAAAAAATTGGTGGAGACTCTCAAAGAATCCTTCATCAAAATAACATTTGAGCAGATTCCTAGAACCAACAATAGAGTAGCAAATGCCATGGCAACAATTGGGTCCTTACTAGATATCCCCCACAATGTCCCAAAGTATGAATTCCTGATAGAGCAGCTTCCCATGCCTACATTTGAGGTATGAGAATCAGAATTCACGTACAAAATCATTAGTCCCCATGATCATTGGTACTATGACATTTACACATACCTTCAAATAGGAGTCATACCCACCGACTTACCCTCAAACCTAAAATGAACCTTTGTAAAAAAGGCATCCAGATTTTTCATCCTAGGAGATACCCTATATCGTAGAAGCATAGAAGGAAACCTACTATGGTTCCTAAACATTGAAGAGGCATTAACTGCTCTAACTAAGGTACATAACAATATCTGTGGTTCACACTCGAGTGGAATGACCATAGCCAAAAAACTATTGAGGATGGGGTATTATTGGCCCACAATGGAACGAGAAGCACATGACTATTCTAGAAGGTGTCTACAATGTCAGTAGCATGGGAACCTCATCCATGCTCCAGCTCAAGAGCTTCATCCTCTATCACACCATGGGCCTTTTCGCAGTGGGGACTTGATCTCATTGGAAAATCATGCCCATCTCATCTAACGGCCACAAATTCATCATAACTGCCATGAAGTACTTTACTAAGTGGGTGGAATCCATACCCATGATGTATATAATAGGGAAGCAAATTTCAAAGTTCATCCTAAACTATCTCGTTTTCCATTATGGTGTTCCATAAGGCATTATCTCAAATAATGAGACACCATTAAAAAATTAGGAGGTCCATGACTTATGCGAAAAATTCAAAATCCAATATCACTTCTCCACCCCATACTATCCCCAAGATAATGGCCAAGAAGAAGCTACAAACATGACCATCTTGAAAATCCTCAAGAAAATAGTCAATGAGGCAGGTCATGACTGGCATTTTCAGCTTAATCCTTCCCTCTAGGCCTATCGAACCAACATCCACATACCCACTGGCACCACCCCTTTCTCCCTAGTCTACAGATCAGAAGCAGTACTCCCCATTAAGATTGAGCTCCCATCACTCAGGATATCATTGCAAAACCTCATCACAAATGAAGAGTATTGAGTTTCAAGATTGAATGAGATGGAGCTACTGAATGAGTGATGTATAGATGCTTTGAATCATTTTCAATTCTATCAGAATAGACTCAAAAGGAGTTACAATAAGAAAATCAGAAGCAAGACTGGTGCAGGAGCACCCAAGCTCTTCAAGGAACTCTTCAGGAGATAGGAGAATGCAGGGGTCTTGAAGACTTATCAATCACCTCAAAGCATCAATTATGATATCTTGGAGCCTATAATGGCCTTTGGAACGGGTGAACACATTAAAGAGGTCAAAAGTCCTAAGGGTCCTAATAAGGATCCTAGGACCAAATTGCAATATAAAGGGAACAATCATGTTCTAGGAGATTAGGTAGGTTTATAATGCTTTAATGGTGTTAAATAAGGTTGAACAATAATAATGTAATCATTTTTAATGTTTCTAGCTAGTGGGAAATAATAAAATGTAAGTTTGGAAATTCAAATATTTGAATTCCAATTTGGGTCGGTAACTAGATTTTATGAGTTTTAATCACTTTTATGCAACTTAATCAATCCCAAATAGTTGGATCAGTTGGGGAAACGATATAAAAAGCCAAACTAATCATTTGTACAGAGGTTGGGCATTTGGAGCAAGTACTGTATAGACTATTTTCTAGAAATAGTGAAAAACATAGTTTTCTTGCATTTTAGTGTGTTCTTTTGATGAATACTTGATTTGTATTGAAGTTATGTCTAGTAGGATGCTTTATGAGTTTGTGTTTGAATATTTTAACACATTGAAGGCTCTGAAAGTAGTGATAATTAATTTCTTTGCATTTTATATTGACTGTCCTAAAAAAGAACACAAAATTTACACTAGTTTGAGGGTTTTTCATGGATAAATGATCCATTTCATGGGAGTTTATGACTGTATCTTGTGAAATGGATCATATTTAACATGTACCATACTATATTAATAATATAATGTATAGGAGAGATGAATACTATGGTGTACACCAAGATTTGACTATGAAAAGTGCTTGAAGATGGAGGCTAGGGTATAGTAGCAAAAGATCTGCCTTAATGAGGGGCATGTTTTTGAGTTGGGATAGACTAAATATGTTTTCCTAATGGTTTAGAGTCAATGAAAAAGTTTTGGAAGTGATTGGAAGGTTAGTTTTCAAGAAGCCGTAGTTTTTGAGGCAAGTTAAGGAGGGGTTTGTGTTTGAGCATGTTAGATGTGTCATAGAAGCCTAAAATATTGGATTCCTTGGTTTTGAGTCATTTTAAGGGATTTCTGAAAGTTTCATGGTCAGGGGTTGAATTTAAAGAGGGGCTGCTTTGGAAAAGTGGGCTAATTAGGCCTAAATTGGAGGAAACAACAGATTTTTTATTGGTGTGCTCCAAAACAAGTTCCATCAAGAATCTAGTATGTTATGTATCATCACAAACCAAATTTTTTTCAATCATTATTTTGGGGTTTCCTTTGGAAATTTTGAGTGCAAAGTCAAAAATCCTTCGCTAGAGGCCTAGTTGGGCTAGTAGCCTAATTAAGATGAAAAATTGGTTTTGTGTCTAAGTCAAAGGGTTGGGCTTTGAAATAATTCAAAACAAGTTTTTTTGGGTCTCTTAAGAGTGTTCCTATGGTTTTGGTTGATAAGGAAGGCAAATAAGTCATGAATGCAAAATTGAGGCCTTATCTCCATGTTGGTGCCTAGTTGAAAGGTTGAGAGTGAATCATTGTTAGTCTTGTAACTTGGTGTTTCTTTCAAAGTCCCTGACCCTCTGCATCAAGGAAATTCCAAGTTGGAGAACTGGTGTTAAATGAGAATCAAAAGAATGTCCCAAACCCAAGTAGCAAAGGAAAATTTGAACCCAATTGGTTGGGGCCATTCGTTATCACAAGTTACAAGTCAGGGGCATATTAGTTATCAACACCTGAAGGGGAAACTCTCACCTTAAAATGTTTTATGCCTAAATCTTTCAAGGTATAGAACCAAAAAATTAGAAAATGTCCTAAAAAATGGTTACCTTGGCAAAAACCTAGCAAACAGGCATCTTGGTGATAGCAAAAAAATCAGAAAAAGGGATCAAAAAATAGTAAAGAGAAAAATCGTCCTCTAGTGAAAACCACTTCAGTGGCACTTTGGACAAGTACCTTGGTGAAAACCTAGAAAATAGGCACCTTGTGTAAATAAGCACTTTCCATCCACCAAGATATTTATAGTTTTTTTCTGTATCATCCATCCATTATGCTTCCATCTTCCATCACATTCGGGTCTCTGTCCATCACCCATCCACTTGCATCCGTACCATAGCTTGGTCCTATGTTCATATCATGACCCCTCTTAGTACTACTCGACTCTTCCTCAAGTTCAATTCTTCCTGTCTTTATCAGAGTAGTCTATTGCATCACGTTGGGGGCATGTTCTTATCAAATCAGATTTGTATATGTTCTTAAAGTCCTTAAATAAAAGAAACCAAAACATCATAAAATTAGAAAATCCAAAAACATCAAAACATATCAAAATCTCAAAAATAGGTCAAAAATTCAGTCAAAAAGTCAAAAACAAAGTCATCTTGTTGAACTATAGGTCTCTGAGCCTTGAACGTAGGCAAGGTTGCTCTTTGATCATCCCCTGAGACACTTAGGTTAGTCCTTTAGGAGTCTATCATAATAAATTGACATCTCATCATGTATATCTTCATATGTAAATCAGTCAACTCATCAATTGAACTACATGGTCTCTGCATGTATAATGTAGGAAAGGATAATTTTTTGATCAGCCCTCGAGGCCCCTAGGATAGATCTTTAGGTTAGTCTCTTGGTCAAAATCTTCGAAAACCCTAAAACATCAAAAAATAAAAAAATCAAAATATTTGCAAAATCTCAAAAATACCAAAAAAAGCCTCAAAACATTGCAAAAAGATCAAAAACATCCAAATATTTGAAAAAATTCATCTGCCTCATCCTGCTTGTACTCACAATAACATCATTCATAATAAATGATCATCATCCTCAATCTTTGGTAAGACAATCAGAAACAAGTCTAGCAAGCTAAAAGTGAAAAACCCAAAACATCAAGTCATAGGTCTAAGTCAGTATGTAACCAAGATGGTCAACTCTTTATGTCGATAACTTATCATCCATTTGGTCCCATATAATCATTTAAAAGAATGCTTTGGATAAAATGAAATGGCGTGTCGCCATCCACTAACATGTCCTAGGATGAATCCTTCCTACAATGGTCATTATCTTTTGGAAATAGTTTTAGTTCTTATCCCTGAAAACACATCCTGTTTTGGTTAGTGGTATTGAAGAACGTCAGCTTGTTTGTTTACTTTGTCTTTATCTTTTGACTTATCTTATTGCACTCATTCCAAGGAATTCTTGATGATATCCGAACACGAGGATTTAGAGAAATAGGAATGGGGGCAACAATCATTATCTTTTGTCTATTGTGCTTGTTGGAAGTTCTTGTAATATAAGCTTGGTGAATACTTGCTTTGTTAGGTATGTATGGAGGAGGATTTTGGGCAGCTTGTTGACTATTGCATTGATAGGTTATACCTTTTCCGTGTTTTGGTTTGAGGTGTTTGAAACTTCTAAAGTGCATCCTAGCAAGGTTTATGTATGTCAGGTGTGAACAAGGATACTCCTATCTATTTGTCAAGTCAAAGTCCATCACACTAGGTACCACACCATCCTGGTTTTCTATACCTTGATGCATCGTACCACGTGTGTTATCAAACATAAGGAAATTGGCCCTTTGAAAATCCCAACTCCTCGGAAAGTAATCATCATCATTTTCATCATCTTGTGTCTTGTTGAAATGACTTCTTCTCTTTCATCCCTTCTTGCTTACCACTCTAACAAGGTACTATGACAGTTGATCATCATCATCATCATCATTGTCATCGATCCTGCATCCACAAATCATTAGCATATTGCATAAGCGTATCATATAAAAAAATATGCATTGTATTTCCACCATCATATAAACATAGTATTATAAGCATTTTCCATAAATTAGCATATCCATTTCATTACATTGCATTCATTTCATTGCATCACATTGCATCAATCATTGCATAACATTCATGTGCATAAAAATTTCATAACCCTTTCACATTACCACTTATTGCATAATCATACATAATAGGTACATAAGCATTATAGATAATTCATTGCATACATACTTGCATAACATCATAAGGTCATCTCACATATTGCATTCATTTTGCATAGAACATCATCATTATTGCATATAGTATATCACATTAAAATGCATTACATACATTATCATTTAATATGTTTAGGATAATAATATTTGTTATTCTACGCATCTTTGAAAACCATCTCATTTACATCATATCATATAAAACATGACCATTGCATCTACATTGCATTATATTGTCCACTAATCATCCATATCATCTCATAAATAACATCGCAATCATTTTCGCATTTCATTGCAAAAATCATTCCACATAAGCATAAATAATAAACATAAAAATCCATTACATACGAAGCATGCATCCATCCATAATCATTTCATATATAAGTAGGATTCACATATCATTTCACATGTACAACATAGATCATTTCCATATCATTTTGCATATTGCATATTACATATCATACCATTTCGCATCATTACACATCACATAAATGCATTTTTATATCATAAGTCAACATCATATAGATCTATTAGTCATAATCATTACATAATGCATACATCATCAAAAATAAATGCATCCATAAAATAATCATATAACATCATAAACATCATTACACAACATATAGAAATAGAATCATCCATACATGCATAAATAAATGATATGCATCACATCGCATCAAAATCATCATCAAATCATATATATCATCATGTAACTATCATAGTACAAAATAAATCGAATCACTATACATGTATATCAATCAGTACAAAAGGCCCATCAGGCTATCAAAAAGGAGCCCATAAGGCACAAAAAACTATCTCGATCAAGCTCTACCCTCGTGTATGCTGCCCTCGCCCCTGTCACTGTGACCCTCTGCTAGTTTGTGGCTAGTCCACTGCAAGTACTCTAGGACCTATGTTGCTCTCAATATAGCCTCATGATAATGCATCTGATAGTACTCGACCTCTCAGATGACATCCCTATAAGACTGAATAGAAATTGTGCTTTGGGAGGAGGAGGTTGCCATGCTCTCTAGTTGTTGTCTCCGGCCTAACTCTGTGGCTGCCTACAAATTTATGACATGTCTCTGCTATATGGTCTGATCCCTCTCGGCCTTGAGCTGACCTATCTCAATCCTAGCCTGATCCCTCTTAGCTGTCACGACCTAGACCTAGGCCTGCAACTACACAATCAACACAGCTCAGGGATCCACCTACCTTGCTAGCTGCACTACTAGTTGTGCTCGTGAAGGCTATTCCTAAGGCTAATCCTCACCCCATGGTGGTACACCTAGTAGCACTTGCTGCTGATCCTACATCTGCACGTCGCACTGACCTGGCTGACTTGGCTAAACTAGAGGCCTAATCGGCTAGTCCTGTCATGCACCATCCCTCCATCCTCATCCTCCCCCTCTACCTCTCACTCTCTATCGATTGGGGACTGCTCCTGGAATCATCAAATGTAGGGGAGGCCAAAACCAATCCCTATATGCCTGTGTCACACCTAGATCTTTGGGCCCTTGATCATAGGCCCATGGTTGAGCCACCAACTGTCTGAAACATTGATGGCCTCCGAGGTAGGAATGTACCACCCCCATGAACCCTGTGACATGGTGCAGGAAAAGATGACCACATAATCATCATTGGGACGATCTTGGGGCTCACCAAATTGATGTTGCATGTGCCTAGGAAGATATCTCTTGATCATGGTGTGTTCTTGCCCCTACATGAGGCAGTCCTGGCGGGAAAAGAGGAGCTGATCTACATCATCAGCCCATCTAGGCTGACCAAGGTACAAATTCCATGTAAATACCTACATCTCATCCAAGACCTTGCTCCAATAGGGGATCTCGTGCTCACCTATGTCTATAAAGGACACACTGCCTCTATAGTGCCATACGAGGGGATCATCTGGCATCATCAGAACTATAACAATCTATAGCTGGAGGACATCAATTTACTCCCATGCCCATACATGAAGAAGAGTCATGGCTGCTCTGAGTGCTCTATCGTCAAGGTAGACATACTCATGGAGATCCCTGTAAAGAGAGGCTAGAAGGACCAGCCCCCAAGCAAAACAAACTGGCCTATCATGAACCATACGCTCCCAGTAGAGTCCCCAATTAGGACTGAAGTATTGGCCTTGTCTATATGGGGCAACGAGACCCAAAATAACCACTGCAACAACTAGGCAGAAGGGAGATGCCAGGGTCCTGTGCCTCTTGAGCTCAATTTTCCCCTCGCAAATCATGATGTCCTTTGTGGTAAGGACTCTGTGGCAGGCATCTCGCCCCTCATCCATATCAAAAATAACTCGCCGACCATGAATCAATAATCTCAGAATGTTAATAACATTTTGTTTCCATAGTCCATGATCATTAATAATCAAGATTTCTGGATAAAACTATGTGTGATTTTTTCCATCAACTGTGTGCGATTTAATTAATCTCTTATCACCTTCTTCTTATATTTGATTTAAATAAATCCATAAATCCAAGTCAAATAGGTAACATCATTTAATCCCTTTCATTAAATTAATTAGCCTTGATTAATTTAATCTCTTATCATGTCCCATCCTCCAAAATTTATCACTTGCACATGAAAATAGATTTAATTAATTTATTAAATCCCTATTTTCCTCAACAAGGCATCTTTTTGGAATATTCTCCAAGTTTGAATTCAAAAATCTAAGTTGACATGTACATCCAACAAGGCATTTACTCCATCTTACATGTCCTTTTCCTTGAGCCAAGTGGAATTTAATGCATTTTCCCTTCCCTCTTACAAGTCATTTCAACAAAATTCAAATTCAAAAATAGGCATTTATTGGTACAATCCTCAAAACTTGCACATCCTTCATCCACTCATAGGTTGACAAGTGGCATCTTGCCATTGGTTGAATGTTAGTCCCACATTGCTCAATTTTGGACATTCAACCTTCAATATCATCTATAAATAAGAGGCTTCATTCCTCATTTGATCATCCACAAATTATGCAAAGTTACCATGCTCAAATATTTAGCCATTTTCATCCATCACCATTGAATCTTAGCTAGGTCATGCAGGTTTTTGGGTTGGAGCACTCACCCTTCATCAACAAAGTGGATCATTCATCAACACTCATCAACATACATCAATCTTGCATCATAGGAGTTGGGAAAGGGCCAATTTTCACATTAAATTGACACCAATTCCCCCATGGGATCAAGAGTTTGCTTGATTAATTAGGATTCAATCTTTATTTTGTTGTTTCTCATTGTGTTCTTCATTATTTTTCATGATTTAAGCTATGTTAATGGATTTCAAGGGAAATCTTTGTTCTTTCTTTCAATTCCTAATCTAATGTGTTTGTTCTCATTGTTTTACAAGTATTAGGATTGGGGTTCACACACCAGGATTGTTTTTCCTTTTCCATATTGATCTATCTGTACATGAGAGGTTGATGATTGTGAGGATTATTCATCCTTGTACAACCAATTCAAAACTTTTTTGTCATCTCATTCATCCACTAAGGTTCCTTCTCTTACAAATTTTCCATCAAAGAGTGTGGTTGGTTGTGATGATTGTTTTCTTGATGTTGATGGCTATCCATATGACCTAGGAGAAGATGCAAGTTTTGATAAACATTTAAGGATTGCTCAAATGAATATTCCCTAATGCCTTTATCTTTTAATTGGATATTTTCAACCTATTTTGATAAGGAATTGAATTGAATGTCATGATTTGATGAAGGAGACTCACTGATACCCTTGTCTTTTGACTAGTCCTTTTTCTCAACCCAATTTGACAAGGAATTTAGTTGTCTTTCACTGTTGGATGAACTAGAAGTTGTAGCTTCCTTGTTGTGTGGCACAAAAGTTTCTTGGGTTATTTTAAGTGTGTTGCAATATTGTGGATTGTTGGAATTGGCTACAATAGTGATTTCTTGCCCATTGAAAGGGAACTTCAGACATTGATGATATGTTGATGGTAAAGCCTACATTTCATGTATCCAAGGACATCCCAAGAGTATGTTATATGTTAAATCCTTGTCCAATACTTGGCATATTATATCATTGACAACTACTCCTACTTGAATTAGGATCACAATCAATCATTGGGAGGACCTCTCTTCATCATCATATGCTTTTATTGTGATTTTTCTTCTAGGATCAATAGCATTTTCAAAATACCCAAGTGCATGAACAAGTTTTAGAGTATAGATATTTAAGCCAGCTCCTCCATCTATTAGAACATATTTAACGTGGTTTTTGTGGATTAAGATCTCAATGTGGAGGGAAGAATTATGTGGATGATTGATGGATACATCATCATTCTTGTAAAATGATAAGCAATATGGTGCAGTCAAGTGTCCCACCATAGCTTGAAATTGGAAAACTTCCAAGTTGTTTGGTACGATGGTGATGACTAGAGCTTGTTCTAGGATATCTTTGCGTGCTGGTGAGATTTTAAGTAATTCCAAGATAGATATTTGTGCTGGTATTTTCTACAACTGATCAACTATGTTAGATTGAGTTGTAGGGATATTAGTTGATTTGGACGTGGAAGGGGTGGCTCCTTTTAATGTTACCTTGGCTTGTGATCTTGTGATTGCATTGATTAGTGAATTTTCTTGTTTCTCTATGATTTTGATAACATTGATTTGATTATCGTTTATAGTGATGTTGGTGATCAGAGTAAAGGGTACAAGTTCATTGATTTGATGTGATGTGGTGTTGATATTGTGGTGATGATTTTCAGTTGCAAGGATGTTGTTTACTGGGCTACCAATTGCAACAAGATCTAGTTTATCATGGGTTTGATTATCAACCACCTCGATGTGAAGAATAGTTGTGTCATAAACATAGTTCACATTTTTTCTTTTGGTGTTTGATGATGACGACTCCCCCTATTCATTGTTTGGTAGAGGGTTCTTGAATGCTCCATGATCATTGTTTGTTTGGAGTCCTACAAATATGGTCTCATTGTCAATAAAGTCTTGTATGAAGTGTTTCAATTGAATGCAGTCATTGGTTTTATGTCCCTTATTTCAATGAAATTCACATAAATCTGCATCATTCCACCATGGAGGCTTAACTTGTGGCTCCCAATTTCTTACCTCTAGTAATGTTATGACTTTATCTTCAAGAAGTTCCTTTAACATTGATTCTAATTATTATTGCAAAGATGTGAACCTTCTTCAATTTTATTTTGTTTGATATGATGATTTTCTAGATCCAACATTACCTTGATTGTTGTTCTGATTGACATTTTGGTTGTTGTTTTGGTTTTTGGATGAATTGTTATTCTGATTGTTTTGGTGGCGGCTACTGTTAAGTTGAATACAGGTTTTGCATTTTGGTTTTCAATAGTGTCATCATTATTACCCATATTCTTGTTTCATTGCCAAAAATTTGGTTTGTCACCATTTTTGTAATTGTTGGAGGAATTTGATGAGTTGTCATTGTAAATTTTTATAACTCCTCTTTCGACCAAGGTTTCTTCAATCTTGATGTCATTTTCAATCAATTTTTCAAATGTATGGGGACATTGCAATTCCAATATATAACTCATTTTGTCATTTAAGTTTTCAATGAATATTTCTATCTTTTCTTTTTCTGGTACAGGATGAGAATATCTTGCAAACAACCTTCTCCATTTTTGTAGAAAAATGAGGAATGACTCACCCTTTTCTTGTTTCAAGTTGCAAAGGTCTTTCATTGTGATATCATGTTGGATGTTGTAAGAATATTAGGTGATTAATTTGTTGACCAATTCTTCAAAGGTTTTGATTGGTGGTGTGAGTTTGGAAAACCATTCAAGACATTGTCCACCTAAGCTATGTTGAAATAGTCTCATCAAGTAAGTTTCCTCATGTGCAAACTCAAGACTCATGGTTCTAAATTCCCTAACATGATCTATTAGATTGGTTTTACCATTGTATTTGTCATACTTTGGGAATTTGTAATGTTTGGGAAAAGGAATTATGTGGATATCTTGATCAAAAGGATATGGAAAAATGTCTTGGATCAAGTATCATTTTGAGGTTCCCCTTTGCATGTCAAGAATTTGTTGTTGAAGGTTTTTCATTTGATGAATTAGGGAAATCACTTGTTCTATTTCTTTTTCAAGATTTTTCGGAGGTTCTTTCAATTGGTTAACATCAAAGTCCTCATGCAATTTGATACCTTCTTTAGCTAGCATTAGTAAGTATTTTTCCCCATTTCTTTTGAAAATATTTTCTAAGCATTTGTGGAAGTTTGGATCTTGTTCAACATTTTGGATGTCCTTAGTTATTTTTTCCCCTTCATTGTTGTGAATTTCATGGAAAGGATTCTATTCAGCTTCAACCATGGTATTTTTCATTTCACTATTTTGAGTTTTGATGTTTTGAGTTTCAATGTTTGGAGTTTTGATGCTTTTATTTTTTATGTTTTGAGTTCCAATGTTTTGTGTTTCAATGTTTTGTGTTTCAAGTTCTTTTTCCTTGAGTTTCTGCTTTTGTAACCTTGTTTGAATGTGCATACAAGTGTTATAATTTGAATAAACTTTGATCTTTGTTTGGAATAGTTCCAAGGATTAAAACTAAGTCAAATAGAATGAAAAATTCTATTGATGAGACTAAGTTTGACTTGATTGCATAGCTTCATTTTGTGATGAAATGATGATAGATCCTACTGATGAAACTAGGATTAACAATCAAAAGCGATGATAGGTTTGATGATTTAGGCACTTTGAGATGTTTAGATCTAGGTTTAGATTGGAGAATCCCACTTGTAGAGATCAACTTTAACAAGTTTAGACTCTGTTACACTTGAGGAATGATTCTAGATTGGAAAACAAAATTGATTTTTGGTTCAAACTATGAGATAGGGGATAAACTTAACTCTCAGGTTTTACATTTGATGGATGCACTAAAATAGAGCCCTGATGTGCTAAAAGACTTAATAGATGCACTAGAAGAAATCCTGGATGTGTTATAATAGAGGATGGATGTAGAAAAATATTACACAAATGTGCTATAAGATTTCATGGATGCCCTGAAACACAGGGTCTATTCACTAAAATATTACTCAAATGCGTTGGAAAAATTAGTGGATGCACTAGAACAGTGTATGGATGCACTAGAGGATTGCAAAGATTCACTATAATATTTCCTAAACATGCTAAAATATAGAGTCGATGTGCTAAAATACTGCACAGACATGCTATAAAACTATCTGGATGCACTGGAACAAAGGACAAATACACTATTCTAAAAAAATTCAATGTTTTTGGCAATTTGTCTTATTTTTACCCCATGAATCTAATTGTTACCAAGGTGTAATTTGTTGAACAATGGATTTCACTTGGTTTCTAGCTTGTAAGTTGTAAGAATCGATTATTCAAATGATGGTTTTTGAATCAAGGATTTCTCTTCCATTGTGTGATGTTTTGAAATTTGTTTGAAAACATATTGTTAAAACACATCAAGCATGTACAACCTAAGGCTATGTAGGACAATATTCACTAGATTCCCACTTAGATTTTACTCTAGATGTGCCTACATTTAGTGGATGATTATATGCTTGACCCCACTGGCTCCCCTCCATGGCACTCACTTCTCAGGACAACCAAGCATCAATACCCAGGAAACTCCCATAGCATACTTCTCATCTCTACTAAAAGCCAAAAAAATGTGGGATGGCTTTAGAATGACTATTCCTGCACCAATATATAGATTAAGGATTTTGGCCTTGCTACAACAAAGGGTTTTAGTATAGGCATTTCGTTCATGGGGGATCATCCATATGGCAAGAGACCATTTTTTCCCTTCTTGTCAAAACAATCCTTGTGATACTTGAACTTTTCTCAAGTACCCACATTTATATCCTAGTTGGAAGTCTCTTGGCTTTAGCGTGTTACAAGTTGGGTCATTCCCTTGGGTGATTAATTTTTCCCACAAGGCAGGCCCTCTATGGATAAAAAATAAAAATGAATGGGTCTAGCTTTTTGGTCACCCAATTAAGGGGAGAGTATATGCCTACCATTCATCAAGTACATAAGACATGGTGTTCTTTAACCTTCTAATTAATCTAGATTTCTATCTTAATCAAAAGAAAGTATTAAACAACTCTAGCCCCTACAAAAATCATCAGTAGTTTGATAATATTGTCTTTGACCAGTGTATGAAAGTACCTGCAAACAAAAAACACCAATTAGTTCTCATATTTTTAAGATTTTGAAAAATTACACAAATGTGATAGAACAGTCATCCAATGCACTAAAAGATCTCTTTAATGCACTAAAATAACTACTCTATGTGCTAAAATAACTCATGTATGCACTAAAAGAACCGATCAATGTGCAAACAGAACTAGTGAATGTATTAAATTTTTGACTGAAATTATTAAAAAACTCCCTGAATGCACTAAAGCATTTGCTAGATGCACTATAAGAAATTTTGGATGCACTGTAATAGACCCCAGATGCATTGAAAGATTTTTGGTATGCACCAAAACAAAGATCATATGCCCCAAAAGAACTCACTGTTGTGCTAAAATGCCATGTCCAACCTGTTTACATGAAATTTTCTAGAAAATTGTTAGAAATTGGGGTGAGCCCTATGGTGGGCACCATTTTTATGTGTGTGAAATTTTTTGGGAGAGTTAGTAAATCAATACAAACATTAATGAGATGTACTATATTAGAGATTTAATCAATCAAATTGAAACAATATTAAATTCCTAAAAACGTTCCATTATTCTCTATTATCAAAGATTTATTAAATCATTTGGCTCTAAGATATTAGGTGTGCACTATGATTGTTAAAATGACAACTTGAGAAATGATATGTTATTCAAAAATACAAGAAATATAAGTTCCTACATGAAACTATGTGATAAATGTCATGATGCTATAATAATGGTGATATTTTGACAAATGGATAATGATGTTAGATTATACAATGCTAATGCTATGATAAGAAGCTAAAATGATTATGCATATGCTCAAATAGTTATTGATGTGATAAATTAAAATGCAACTATAAATCAAGACATGATTTAAAATGCAACTATAAAGAAAAACATGATTCTATGTTAATATGATGTTATAATGCAAACTTGTTAAAATGCTA
Organism: Sequoia sempervirens; assembly: GCA_007258455.2. Classification (NCBI taxonomy): domain Eukaryota; kingdom Viridiplantae; phylum Streptophyta; class Pinopsida; order Cupressales; family Cupressaceae; genus Sequoia; species Sequoia sempervirens. Next base: position 419,324,424 of record VDFB02193867.1, read on the forward strand.
AACAACTATAAGACTCCAAATTCTCCAAAGCTCCAAAGCTATTCCTACATAATAGCTCTACTCATATGTGGGATGCAAAATACTATGGAAAAGGGTTATATTTCTAGGATTTTCCAAGCATCTTGTGATGTGGTAGTGATCAATGATCTAGATTCAAACATGAGGGATGAACAGTGGAGATGGAGAGAATCAAGAAGGATGTTCCCTTGACCAAAGACAACATGCCAAATGGATGGTGGAATCAAGTGTGGGAGAAAAAGACCATGTGTTTCAAAGTTTGTTGAAGAAGAGTGTGAGGAATAAGCCATGTGTTTGAAAGTTTGTTGAAGATAATTCTAATTTAAAACTTTGAATTATTTAATTTCATGTGACCTTGGTGAGGTGGCATGAAAAGTTGTAGACATGTGCTATTCCAAATTTGGGATTAGTGAGATTAATTAAATGTGTTTGAATTCCAAATTTGGGATTAGTGAGAATTAATTAAATGAAACAAACTATAGAAATTCATTTATTTAATTAAATTAGAGGAATGTGATTTTAGATTTGGAGAATTTAGAAGATATGAACTATATAAATAAATTGAGAATTTATTCATAAGTAGATGAAATATTAATTAAACAACTAGTATTTAATTAATTAGATGTCTTGACCATTTTTAGGTGTATATAGAGAACATCAGCCATTTAGAATGGCAAATGCATGGTGGCAACCTGCATAAGCGAGTCCATGAGAGACCCAAGCATTAATTTCTTTCTTAAGAAGAACATGAGGGATGACTCAGATTCAGGCCCCACAAGGCTGTGGCAGGTCAGGAATGGTTGTTTAGTGATGGTCGTCTCAAGATGGCAAGTTGTGGCTGGCAGTCCACCATGAAGTACCTACAAGGAAGTCCTACCTTAGACAAATTTTGAATGAATAGGTCGACAACAAGAGCAGTAGAGTCTAAGAGATGAAAGGAAGGAACAAATTTTTCACTAATGATATCATTGGAAATTATGGCAATGAGGATGAGGAGATCCACATCAGCATACCCACAAATGGGTTCATCGTTTAATGATATTGGTAGACTTGAAGTTAGCGGGTCTCACCAAATGAAGGGCCTATGTTGGGTGGCCATTTCAAAATGATGATCAATGAAAGTTTGTTGCATGCGGAAGTGCGCAAGAGTAGTCTTGCAAGTGCTGAGGGATGTGTTTTACTTGGTTTTATTTTATTTTTTCAACAAGGTGTGGCGAAAAAGGAGGCATCTGCCTGCATGCGTGGATCCACTAAGGGAAAAGTCCCTAGGTTTTTAGTTGAAGTTTAGATGAAAAAGGGAGGTTTGTGGGCCATAGGGAAGTGAATGCTCTAGTTCAAGAATGGTGGCCGAGGTGTTAGGTCCTACATGGCCCTAAATGGCTAATTTTCAAGGAATTTCCAAATTGTAAGACATGGGTTTTGTGTGGCCTTAACTTTCCTAGCTGATTTTAGGGTTCTCCTTTATCAAGATTTCAATAACTTTGAAAGATTCAACAAAAATGCGTGATTGAGATAGTAGCAGAAAACCCACTTGGATACCCCACAAGAACTCATGAAGAAATTGAAGGCAGCGACATTCAAACAGTGACAGGATCACGTAGGTACGGCGGTGGCAGAAGTGGGAGGAGCTCTAATAGGTTCAGCAAGAATTTTGATGAAAATGACTTGTCAGATCTTGCTATTTATAGGATTTGATTCATTAAATTCCATCATTAAATGTTAGTACAATGGTAGGCATGGTTGGTGGACACAAATTTTGAAATAGCCAGTGATGGGAATAGCGGAGCCCGTGGGGCAAGTGGCACCCAAAAGATTTTTGTTTGTTAGGTCAGAAGAGAAACAATAATGGAGGTCACAAATCCCATAGTGTGGGTGGACATTCCAACTTGGCCATCATAAACAGCGAAATCAAGACAAAATTATGCCAAGGGAAGCCTACATGGGTAGACCCGCGATGGGCCAAAGATGATAGTTTTGAGGATTTAAGGGAAAACTACAAAAGGAACTTCATGAAGGTAGAAGACTTTAAAATTTTGAAGGTGGTGAAAATTGGTCAACTCAAGATGGTAGATAAAAGAATCAATGACCACTTAGGACTCCAAAATAGGGGGCACACAGAACAAGGTGAAGGAAAAAGTGACCTAGAAAAAGAAAAAGAGAGAGGTCCCCATTCTGAATGGGGGTCATGTGTTATAGGAACAACAAGAGGGTTCAAAGACAGTTCAAAGAGAGGCAAGATGTTCCAATTGGGACTATAGAGTATGGACAGTCCTCATGAGAGATACATTCCTAGGGACCTCAGATTGTGGTCAAAATGGTAAGAGTAGTAGATAGATTCCATACAGACATTGGATTGTGAGTGGAGGGGCAGGGATGCAAAAACAAGGATGACACCAAAGTATGATGACTACTGGTTTATACAAAAACTTGTTCCACCTATAGATCCACAACAGCCAACACTAGTAGAGCATAGAGGCAAGGTCCCGAGAAGCCAACAAGGAGACATGGGGAGAAGGGGTTGAAGGAGATGAGATAGAGAATGGGGGAATGGTGGAGGATGAGGGGATGATGGAGGAGATGGATGGGGAGGACGAGGAGGAGACTGTCATAGGAGAAGGAGGGATATAGGACAATGGGTTGTTAGACAACTACCACCTATCAGAGAGGAGGTAGAGATGGATTAGGATCAGTAGGAGGTGACGATAGTGGTAGAGATGGCAGGGAAGAACAAAGATTAAAATGTAGAGGTGCCATAGCCAACGGCAATGGAGGTTGAGGCTAGGTGAGCGGGTGGATAGGAGGATCAGGTAGGAGGAGAGGAGGCCAAGATGGATGAGGCAGAGAGAGTCCTCCATGAGAGGATTATTATGGGAGTTAAGGAGGTGGGGGAGGAGGTCTGAGTAGATGATGGGACTATAGATTAGAGGATAGTCATACTACAGGCATGTGTGTAGGCATTGGACGTAGAGCTGAGGATAGTTACTATAGAGAGAGATGGCCTTAAGGCCAAAAGGGATTCTTTCTAGGTGGAGAGGGACCTAGCATTTATTAGCCAATAGTAGATGGATCAATAGATTGATTTTATAGCTACATCTAGTGGATCCATTTAGATGTTGCACGTGAGTTTTCCCAAGCTAGCAGGGTCATGCAGTATCATAGAGATTTGTAAAAGAGATTGGTACCTCCTTAGAGGAGGGAACCCATATTTTTTGAGATAGATAGTGGTTCATGAGGTAGGTCTCATATCCAGAAACACAACATGGAGACTTAGAGAGGATCCTAGGGGGAGACATTAGATTCCAGATGAGCCACCCCATATGAGAGGCCACATTGCACCTTAGAGAATAGGGCCATGGATTCACCATGGAGGGAGGACAAGGATGCCCTAGGGATAGGGAATCAAGGTAGTTCAAGATAGGGCCTCCTTTTATTTATCATGTTGTTATATGGACATTGTTATTTGTGACTATTGAGATTGTGAGATCCACTTTTATTGGATACATCTTGACATTGTACCTGTTCCATATTATTATTTTTGAGTGATATATATGATATGATTTTGGTGGTGGTTGATGATATGCATTGCTATGTGATTATGCATTTACATTTATGTTGATGAAATGAAATGGATGTTTATGTTATCATTATGATGTTTACTAATGCATTCTATATGGTTATGTGATGGTTGAATATGCTTTAGGATTATTTTTTTGTGATTATCTGATGAATTTTATGCAATGTAAATGATGATGTAATCCATTTATGATTATGAATGTTTTTATTATGATATTTATGGATGATGAATTCCATGGAAATGAATGTTACGAATGTGATGTCATATATGGATGGATTTTAATGTTAATGTAATGAAATTCTTGGATGATAATGCAAAATTTTTGATGGAAAATGTTTAATATGAATGGAAAATGTGAATGTTACAATTGTGATGCCATCTATTGATGGAGTTTAATGTTAATGTAATGAAATTCTTGGATGATAATGTAAAATGTTTGATGGAAAATGTTTAATTTGATTGAAAAATGTGATGTGTAATATGATATTTCATATTATCATTAATGTGATGTAGTATGTATGGGATGCAATGTGATGTGAAATTTAATGCAATATGATATAATGGATCATGTTGTAAAATTAAGTATGATATGGAATGTTATGTTGTGATGCAATGTATAATGTGATGATGTTAATTGGATGATAAGAAGTTAATTCTATATGGATGATCTCTATATGATTTTGTATTTTCTTATACAAATATATGTGATTTAATATGATAATGATGCCTATAATGAAGATTATTTCTATGATGTTTTCTAACATGATTATGCATGCAAGATTTTTTTGTGTGCCATAAGACTTTATCAAGATGCAGATGAAATAAATGTTAGTGTGGAAGAGACAGAAAGGAAGATGGAGATGGAAATTTAGATAGTAGATGATAAGGGACCAACTTTCATACTTGTATATTTATCATCATTGGGAATCAAAATTTTCACAAATGGTACAAAAACACCATGGTATGATATAGACCAAAGTGTGCAAGGTGACCATTTGTGAGAGACAAGCAATCAAAAGACAAAGTCAATAGACAAGGAATTCCAAGGCTCATACTAACGACCCAATTGTCCTAGTCTTTTTGCCAAGACAAACCACAAACAACAAGAAAAGAGGCCATGATCCATCATCGTCCCTCTAAATTTGTTAATAGGAAATCCTTGAGGTAACTACTAACATGACTGAAGACCAATCAAAAAGATAAGAAAAATATAGACCAAGAAAGTGTTTGCCAGTAGAGATAGTGTTTTCCAATGATAAGGTGGTATGATATTACGTTGACCAAGATGATCAAATTTGATTGATAGGTTGACAATGATTGACTAATAAGTTGAAAAAATTTGACAAATTGGTTTGATCAATAGGTTAACAAAGTGATTGATAAGTTGACAAAGTTGAAAAATTGATTTGATTGATTGCACTTGATTTCAGGAAGGACACATTTTGATTAAGGAAAGATCAATTGACAAGATTGATTTATTTGATAAAGATTGATTGACAAGGTTGATAGGGTTTGATTGATAATGATTGCACCTTATTTTAGGAAGGACATATCCTAATTAAGGGAAGATTAATTGACAAGGTTGACAATATTGATTGATTTGATAAAGATTGATTGATATGACCAAGTGATGTGATGATACCTAAGTTTAGGAAAGACATATCATGTTTAATCCAAGGAGCACATTCGATAAATTTGACCATGTGACAAGTGTTGACAAGGAAACTGACTACAAGAAAGACATATCTTGCTTAAGGTGAATGACAAGTTTGACAAAGTCTAATCTTAGGAAGGACACATCCTGATAAAAGATAAGAGATAGGAATGAGTGAGACATATGACATAATGCCCCATTCCAATGATAAGACCAAAGACTAGATTAGATGATTGACAATAAGATGATTGATTGATTGAAGATAAAATATTTTGTTGGTTATGCTTGTTTGTTGGTTCAAGATTTGATTTAAATGATGATTGTTGGTGGACCTAAAATAAGACTAGACTTGAAAAACCCTAAAGGACTGACCTAGGTGATCTTGAGGTCTCATTGATTGATGGCCTTACCTACATTGTACACATAGAGACCTCATAGTTTGACACAACTTAGCTTTTCCTTATTCAAAAAAAGACAAAGTCATGATATTATTTGGACAAACCTAAAAGGACAAACCTAATGTCTCGAAGGATCATTTAAGATGAGCCTTTCCTACATAGAAAATGTGCAGAGACAATGTAGTTCAACCCTACTAACACAAACTGACTCAAGCTCAGACCTTGAATCTGACTCTATTTTTGGAAATTTAATGGTTTTCAATTTTTTTGGATTTTGATGTTTTCCAATTTTTTTTGGATTTTTGAAGGTTTTCTATTTTTTGGATTTTGAAGGTTTTCTATTTTTTTGGATTTTTGAAGTTTTTTATAGTTTTTGGATTTTGAAGGATTTTCTAATTTTTTTTGGATTTGATGTTTTAAAAAGCTGATGCCATGTGTTATTTCCCATGAAGATGTAAGTGAAGGAATTTTCCCCTAGTTAGGTATGTGACTTGTTTATTATGCGCGAGGGGAAGCAACGAATGTAAAGGATGCTCTTGAAGGAAAAGGATGTATTGGAGACTAAAATTTCATGCAAATTTTAGGTTCCCATATTCAAAAAAATTATTTTAACACTCAGAAGTATAGTTGAAAAATCTACTCAAGTGGCTCACTTTGAAAAATCATAAAAAGAGGTTAGTGAAAATTCATGCAAAATCACTTTTTAGATGTGTTCATCTACCATATGTGAGTATCTCCATAGATTTTCAGAATTGTATGATCAGTCTTGAGAAGCATTCAAAAGGCCAAGTTGAAGGGTTCTATGAAGGTTTGTTGTCTGCACATAGTAAAATCTGCTAAGTAGGTCAACTTTGGAAGGTAATACTAAGAAACTGAAAGGGTTTCATGAAAAACCAATTGGTGATTTGAATTCTCCCCACCAACATCTACCTTCATGCAAATTTTTAGGGCCTCAAGACATCATTTGGTATTTTTTCAAAATCAATTCCAAATAGATTTTACCCAGTTTGAACATTAAATTTCCAAGACAACAAAAAGGTCAACTTTGATGCTTGATATTTGATGAAGAGAATAAAATGATGAAAAATACTCTTGCACACATGTTTACCATGCCTAAATGAGCTAATATCCATAGTTATAGCCTACTAGAATTAGATGCGATATTTTTCAAAATGACAAATTGGTGGGTTCCAATTGAGTTCTGACAAGTGTTGTTTTTATAAATGAATAAGTGAGCAACTTTGGGCATTAACAGTTTTTAATCTTGATGACTTTATGCCAAACTATTTTGTAACCATACTCTCTTATCATAGCTCAACATGTTGGTGCATTTTTTGTGGCTTTCGAAAATCATTTGATCAATGTTTCTAAGTGGTTTTGGAGGCTACTTGACCCATTTTTATCACAGTGCAAGTTCTCAAATTTGATGAATTAGGGTTGAGAATTTAATATATTATCCTCCATCTCATAATATTTACATTTTCAACACTTTGAGACTTGTTTCACACTCAAGAATGTTATGGAACCCAAATAAGCCTTACCAATGAAATATCCCCTTGCCTATGCTATGTTAGACACTGATTGAGAAATCTAAACTCTCCTTGTTCCTTGTGTCATAATTATATTTTTCCCAATACTTGAGAACTAATTCTTGATGTTAGAGATTAAACACTTAGTCAAAAACATCTGAGTATTTTTAAATTAAAAATCTCTTCAGGAAACTCATGGCTTGGCAAGAACCATTTTCAAAATTCATGCTCTTGATAGGAGGTTTGGCCAAATTCAGGATTCATTAAGGGTTCACCTAAATCTCATAAATTTAAAAGTCCTATGTGATTATTCTAAAGCACAATGAAGTTGATGGGAAAGTAATGAAAGCATCTATTGTTGATGATGCTAACTCACTCATCCAAGAATGTCTCTTTCTAAGGCTCCAATTGGCAAAGATTTGACAATCTATAAGAAGAATTGTTCACAACTATGTAAAAGTGGATCAATGTTTTGTCTTAAGTGCTTGCCTCAAGAACTGCCAAGAGAATAATAAGACACCAAAATGAGAAATAATGAAGAGAACAAAATTATCAGTTGAGGGGAACTTCCTAGATGACACTACACCATCAATAGGTTTAGGCTATAAAGAAAAAAGCTTGGACCTAGAGTTTTGGGTAATGTTTTGATGGTATTCTGAGAACTTTGAAGAAAATTGCTATAAAATATGGTGATATATGTATTGATTATGGAGTTTCTACATTAACACTTGGCAAGGAAACCACCTAGAAATTCTAAAAATTAGAGATACCTTAATTAGAAGTGGCCTATACACAACAAATAGTTAGATGGATAAAATGAAACTTCACTCGACTTAATCACTAGAAAAATGCTCATAAAGGTGGTTTTGAAGGGTATTTCCATAGCAAACCAATCAACAATGTTTGACAGTTATTAGAAATATCCCTTCATATAACAAATTCCTAAGAATAACACATAAGCACTTGATGAATTTGGGACAATCTGAATCTAATGAGATAGTTGTGAATATACAATTTGTGTGTGAATTGTTTGATATGGTTTTTATCCAAAGCATGGCTATATCAAATTATTTCTAATATTGTATTCAAGCCTGCATCTTGAACATGGATCATATACAGGAGAGCCTACCATATTTTTTGCACAAGTAGAGTCTAGAGAATGAATAAGCCAATAAATATGCATCGATTTGGAATGAAAACCAGTATTGAAGGGTGCCATGGGAAGGAAGCTTGAAAAATGTTGTCTACAAGAAACCCTGTGTGAAAGGTGTCTTTGGAAAACAATTGATTGATATGCATGTAATTATAATACTTGAAACAAAAAATATTAACTATTGAGTGCCTTGAAGAGATGTCTTCTCATAATGTGTAAAGGATTATAGAAATATAGAATGGGTTTGTTAAATAAGTTTTAGAAATGTTTAAGTAAATATCTTGTATCCATGAATGCACGATAGAAAGTGAATTTTGTTCACTGTTGCAAATTCCCTAACAAGCATCTATGCAAAATATGGAATTATACAAAGGAATTCAAAACATTTTGACTACCATGATCATAGGATGCAGCTCAAAGTACTTTCTTGCCTCACTGCATTCCCGCTAAGTAGCCCTGAAAGTAATACGGGAGAGTGGAATATATTGAACCATTCCTGCATTCCCACCAACAAACCCTAATGACTATATGGGTGTGCAGTGGAATCAAAGTTCTATCCCATCTTCCCACAAGGAAGAAATGAAGATGGTGTGGGACAGCAGGAAACAAAATAAAATGAAGTGTTTTCATTAATTTTTGATAAAGTAACATGCGATGCAATAAAATAATGTAGAGGTAAGAAAATTCTAAAGATAAAAATATATGTTTACAGTTGCACTATAGGAAATGAGAAAATATTATTTTGGTGAAAACCAAATTTTGTAAAATACTTTCACTTGGGGATAAGAAAATGGGTAATTATTTTACCCAAGGAATAATTTTAGTTATGAAGTGAAAAACTTTTACCAAAGGAGTTATAAGTGAGTGATTATCTTTGCCAAAATATATTTTCTAAATTGGGTGAAAATGCATATGGATAAAAATGAAGTGAAAACCTCCAACAAAGGAAGAATAAAGAAAATAAATCAAAATTAATTTCCATGAAGAGGCAAAAAAAAGGGAGTTAAGAGATGGGTAATTATTTTTACCCAAACTATATATTTAAAGGGTGAAAGAATGGATGTGAAATTTCCAATGAAAAGAATAATGTGTTATTGGAAAAATTATTCAAAGGAATTTAAGGAGATTAAAAGTAAAGTATTTTAATTTGTTGAAAATAATTAATTAACTGGGAAGTTGCACCGGATGCTGTGAAGAGAAGTAACCCTAAAAACTCCAATGTATATATGTAAGATGAAAACATATCATCAAATTTTAGATTAGAATTAGGAGTTAAGTAGGAGATATACAAAAGATACTTTTAAAAAAATTATCATATAGATTATATAGTGAAGACCATGATGCATGTATGAAATTTTGGAGACATCAATGAAAGATCTTTGATTTTATGGCATCATCTTGGTATCAATTGTTTGTTGAAGTTATTCAATTATTTGGTTGTCTCCATTTTAATGACTCTTTATTATTTAAATTGGTATATCAAGTATATATTCAATTTATCAATGCACATTTATTGTACTTGTGTGATATGATTAATTGGTTTCCCCAAAGGAATTAAAATCCTTCTAGTCAATCATAGTAATCTGGAAGTGTTATTTGGATTAGTAAGAAGATCCATATAATTAGGATTGTCAATCTGTCTCCAATTTGGTGTTATCAGTGTTCTTGCATAATTTATTCAATTGGTTCTTTCAAGAAAAGATTAAAATCTTTCTAATAAATTATAAGTAACCTAGTTGTGCCAGTTGGATAAGTAAGTAAGAGTTTGTGAATCACTTGCCTAGATGTTTATACAACTTATAAACCAATACTAGTGTGCCAAATAGTTAGGGTTACTACCAAATACAAGCCACTTATCTTAGACTTTCATTTGACTCCATTTACGCAACAAGGCACTAGTCTTACCCATTTCATCATTAATTTTTATCATATTTATTTTCAAAACCTCACATCTGTTAACTGAATATATTCATAAGCTTCACCTTGATATATTGCTTATACAATTTATACCAAATTAGGTTTGCATCTCTCCATTCCCAATTACCATTATGGATAGATTACTCAAGTAGGAAACACATAGTCTAAGTCTGCTTCATTTTCATAGGTATACCTACCTAGGTCTAGTAGAGCTTGAAGAGAAGAAGGTTCAAATACATCATTTGGCCTTGTTTGTTAGCCTAAAATGTACCAAGAGATTGGAAACATCTTGAGGTTTTTCAACCAACATTTTTGAGAACTAATAGATTGGAAACTTTGCTGGGGAAGAATCAACATTGAATCCAAGCCTTTATTGGTATAGAGTTATAAAATTCACATTCCCATTCACCTGATTTCATAGGAGATTACACTAGGGTAAATCGTTAACAACTTCAAAATCCATTTCATTTTCCTACTTTTGGAAAAGTAGGTGGCAACTCTATAAAAAGAAAATTTGATGAAGAATACAAAAAATAGTTTGAAACCACAACATTGCTAGTCAGAAATAAATATCACAAGTTGAATTATGTATAGCAATTTTTTCTTTCCCTATACACATTATGGTGCAATTGACAATTTTGGCAAAGTAGGTAATGCATATCATTCACATAAGGACGTTTATGCACCACAGTCATCAAACCAAATGAATGCCTATCCTATCCCTCCTAGAAAAAGACTAGTAAGCTACCAAGATCGTCAATACAATCCATATTATGAGAATTATACATATCAATACCAAACCCCATATTAGAATGTGCAAGGCAATGTCATCCCCTATTAAAGTGTAAATAAAAATTTGCAACAAGGTATGTATCATGATCAACAATCTGTGAAGAAAAATGATGAATGTTTATGCTTTCAAGAAAGAAGCAAAAGTCTTTTGGATGCCTTTCTTGACATAAGGAGATATAAAGGAGAATCTAGGTGCTCTTTGTTCAATAGAATGAAAAATATTTATAGGAAAATACCTATTAATTTCCCACCTAGTAGGTTTGAGTTCATTGAGCAGTTCATGAAAGTATATGAGCCTGATTCAAAATATTGGCCAGAATCATGGAACTAGATGCTCTTCACCAAATAGATGAATGGATTGCTATCATAGATAAGAAGAGGTATGATGATGGTGATTCCATTGATGAATATGGATAAATTGATCAACCAATACAACTAGAAGATGAGACATGTGTGAGTGAAAATAATTCCTATGATAGCCTACAAGAGGAGGATGAAGATATAGAGGGTCTCTCCTACATAACTGATTGTGACAGTGCATATTATGAGGGATCCATTGAATATTTAGATAGTGAAGAAGAACCTGTGGATTTTGATTTGCAAAAAAGTGATTCTTGCAGTTCTTATGGAGATCAGGAGGAAGAAGCAATAGAAGAAGCAAGCTCATTTGATAGTGAATAGATAGCACATCCAGTTGTAGATTACCATGAAGACACATTGGATGAGGAAGAGGTTTGTACACTTAAAAATGGTTTTCATTTTTTTTCAAATCTATTATATAATGAAAAGATAGGTGAAGATCAGATGATATTTTTCCAAGGTGTGCAAGATCATGAATTTCATGTGTTTTCAAATCCACTTTATAATGAGGAAGAAACATTTTTAGATAACTAGGATAATATATCAACTTGTGGAACAAATGAATATGTTGATAATTCATCTATTTCTTTCTATGTTGATCTTGAGCCTCATTATAATGATGAAAAAATTGAAGAGTACATCAATAGTGAAATGGACAAAGAGGCATGTTCACTCAGTAGTAACAAATTTCTTATTTGTTGGCAATGGAGTACCAAAAGTACACGCATAAGAAAGATTCAGAAAATTCTTCCCCAACATTAGTTAGTTTGAATGTGCAAATTAATGATTGTATGAATCATGAGTTTGTGTCATTTCCAATTAGTGACATAAAAGAGATATAGAATTTTTTAGATCTGATAGTCTCAAAAAATGTGGATGAGACAGAGTTTTCAGACTTTCAAGAGAAGCATTCAGATTTTTAGTTCTTAGTATAGCTGGAAGATCATTTAACAATACATAATACTGAGCAAAATACTAAGAAATGTTGCATCGAATGTGAAAACACTTTTTAAAATGAGAAAGATACATCACATGATGAAACATATGAACTACAGAGTGGTGAAAATAATATGAGTCAGCTTGCATACCATAATCTTTTGAATTTTTTTAATGATAGTAGTAGGGAAGATTGTGTGAATGTTCTCAAGGGGAATTTGATGAAATAAAAATAAAACAAGGTGTATGATAGGGGAAAATAGGCACTTTTCTTTTTTTGTGGCCTTGTACCATCAACTATGGTGTGGTTTTTTCAAAACCATATAAGTTCATGACAAAAAAAAAGGTTTGAATTGGATGCTCAATAGATAAAACACTTGGTCTACTCTCCCAAAGACTTGGATTCTTGCTATGCCCACAAGGATCATACATCCTTAGATGAAACCACTATTGGAGCCTAAAATTTCATGCAAATTTTAGGTTCTCATGTTCAAAAATTTGATTTTAACACTCAGAAGTATAGTTGAAAAATCTACTCAAGTGGCTCACTTTGAAAAATCACAAAATGAGGTTAGTGCAATTTCATACAAAATCAATTTGTAGACATGTTCATCATCCATATGTGAGTATCTTTGCCAATTTTCAGCTTCTTATGATCAATTTCGACAAGGATTCAAAAGGCCAAGTTGAAGGGTTCTATGAAGGTTCACTGTCTATACAGTAAAATCTACTAAGTAGGTCAACTTTGGAAGATAATACTAAGAAATTGAAAGGGTTTCATGAAAAACCAATTGATTCTTCAAATTCTCCCCACCAATATCTACCTTCATGCCAATTTTCAAGGCCTTAGGACATCATTTGGTATTCTTTCAAAATCAATTCCAAATGGATTTTACCCAATTTGAACATTACATTTCTAGGACAACAACTAAAAGGTCAACTTCGATGCTTGATATTTGGTGAAGAGAACAAAATGATGAAAAAGCCTCTTGCACACATGTTCACCATGCCTAAATGAGCTAATATCCAAAGCTATAGCCTACCCAAATTAGATGTGATATTTTTCAAAATGACAAATTGGTGGGTCCCAATTGAGTTTTGATAAGTGTTGTTTTGAGAAATGAATAAATGAGCAACTTTAGGCATTAACAGTTTTTAATCCTGATGACTTCATGCCAAACCATTTTACAATCATACTCTCTTATCATAGCTCAACATGTTGGTGCATTTTCATGGCTTTCAAAAACCATTTCATGAATGTTTCTAAGTGGTTTTTGAGACTACTTGACCCATTTTTGTCACAGTGCAAGTTCTCAAATTTGATGTATTAGGGTTGAAAATTTAATACATTATCCCCCATCTCATAATATTTACATTTTCAACACTTTGGGACCTGTTGCACACTCAATAAAGTTATGGAACCCAAATAAGCCTTACCAAAGAAATATCTCCTTGCCCATGCCATGTTAGAAACTGATTGAGAAATCTAAACTCTCCTTGTTCCTTGTGTCATAATTAAATTTTTCCCAACACTTGAGTTCAAGGGTATGTGTAGGATCATGATGGGCCAAAAAGTGGTGATATGATGGGTATTTGTAGGGTATGTAGCTAACAAATTTTTTATAACCATAATTGATGAAATGAAAAGGGTTTTTAAAGGAGCTTCTTAGCTTTCCACCAATATAAATCATGATTTACTTTGAATTTAATAAATAATTATTATTCATTTTCTATTTGAATTACGACTAAAGTCTTGATTGATAGGCTGATTGAAAAACATCTATAGCTTTCAAACGGTATCACATTTTTGGAATCCAAAACATGCATCACATTCCATGCTTCACATATTATAGGATTAAAAAAAAGAAAAAATAAATTTCATGAAGTTTTGACCAAGTTAAGGTGGTTAGACATACAAGTTTTTATATTTTTTAAAAGTTGTAATAAAAAAATCATAATTAATTATTTACTTGGAAAAAAATTACAAAAAAATATGCATCACATCTAGACATGAGTCCTCTACTTATGTCCAAAATTTTATAAAAAAATATTATCATTTTATTGTGGTTAGGGTGGTCAGACAAACAATTCTTATTTTTCCTTGAAATTTAAGTACTACTACATTGAAATTTCATTTTTTTTCCAAATAGATTTAAAAAATAAAAAAATGAACCTAGTAGTTTAGAAACTACATTCAATTTGCTATAGATTCTAATGTTACATATTTTTGAAATAATATAGATAACTTATTCAAATTTTTACGTCAAGTTGCCTAACTCTGATTTTTCTGAATTTTTTGCCACTTAAGGGCCTATTTTTTCCATGATGACCCTGCACATACCCAAAACTGATTCTTGATTTTAGAGATTAACCACTTATTCAACAACATCTGAGTATTTTGAAATTAAATATTTCTTAGGGAAACTCATGGCTCAGCAAGAACCCTTTTCAAAATTAATGCCCTTAATAGAAGGTTTGGCCAAATTGAGGATTCATTGAGGGTTCACCTAAATCTCATAACTTTAAAGGTCCTATGTCATTATTCTAAAAAGAAATGAATCTGATGGGAAAGTGATGGAAGCATCTATTGTTGATGATGCTAACTCACTCATCAAAGCGTGTCTCTTTCCAAGGTCCTAATTGGCCAAGATTTGACAATCTATAAGAAGAAATGTTCACAACTATGTAAAAGTGGATCATTGTTTTGTCTTAAGTGCTTGCCTCAAGAATTGCCAAGAGAATAATAAGACACCAAAATGATCAATAGTGAAGAGAACAAAATTATTAGTTGAGGGAAAGTTCCCAAATGACACTACACCATTGGTAGGTCAAGGCTGTAAAGAAAAAGCTTGGACCTAGAGTTTTGGGTAATGTTTTGATGGTAGTCAGAGAACTTTGAAGAAAATTGCGATAAAATATGGTGATATATGTATTGCTCATGGAGTTTCTACACTAACACTTGGCAAGGACACAACCTAGAAATTCTAAAAATTAGAGATACCTTAATTAGAAGTGGCCTATACACAACAAATAGTCAGATGGATAGAATGAAACTTCACTCCACCACTCAATCACTAGGAGAAATGCTCGTCAAGGTGGTTTTGAAGGGTATTTCCATGGCGAACTAGTCAACAATGTTTGGTAGTGATTAGAGATATCCCTTCATATAATGAATTCCCAAGAATAACACAAGCACTCAATGAATTTGGGACAATCTAAATCTAATGAGGTAGTTTTGAATATATGATTTGAGTGTGAATTGTTTGATATGATTTCTATCCAAAGTATGGCTACATCAAAGTCTTGCTAATACGCTATTCAATCCTACATCTTAAACATGGATCATATATAAGGGATCCCACCATATTTTATGCATAAGTAGAGTCTAGAGCATGAACAAGCCAATAAATATGCATAGATTTGGAATGCAAACTAATATTGAAGGGTGTCATGGGAAGGAAGCTCAAAAAGTGTTGTCTACAAGAAACCCTATGTGAAAGGTATCTTTGGAATACAATTGATCAATATGCATGCAATAATAATACTGGAAACAAAAACTATTAATTGTTGAGTGCCTCGAAGAGATGTCTTCTCATACTTTGCAAAGGATTATAGAAATATAGAATGGGTTTGTTAAATAAATTTTAGAAATGTTCGAGTAAATATCTTGTATCCATGAATGCATGATTGAAATTGATTTTTTTTCACTATTGCAAATGCCCTAATAGGAATCTATGCAAAATATTGAATTATACAAAGGAATGCGAGACATTTTGACTACCATGATTGTAGGATGTAGCTCAAAGAACTTTCTTGCCTCACTGCATTCTCACTAAGCAGCCCCAAAAGTAATACATGAGAGTGGTATATATTGAGCCATTCTTGCATTCCCACCAGCAAACCCTAATGCCTATATGGGAGTGCAGTGAAATGAAATTTCTATCCCATCATCCTACAAGGAAGAAATGAAGATGGTGCGGGATAATAGGAAGTGAAATAAAATGAAGTGTTTTCATTAATTTTTGATAAAGTAACATGCAACGCAATAAAATAATGTAGAGGTAAGAAAATTTTAAAGATAAAAATATATGTTTATAGTTGCACCATGAGAAATGAGAAAACATTAGTTTGGTGAAAATAAAATTTTGTAAAATACTTTCACTTGGGGATAAAGAAATGGGTAATTATTTTACCCAAGGAATACTTTTAATTATGAACTAAATTTTTTTTACCAAGGGAGTTATAAGTAGGTGAATATCTTTGCCAAAATTTATTTTCTAAATTGGGTGAAAATTCATATTGATAAAAATGAAGTGAAAACCTCCAGCAAAGGAAGAATAAAGAAAATAAATCAAAATTATTTTCCATGAAGAGGAAAAAACAAAGGGAGTTAAGAGATGGATAATTATTTTTACTTAAATTATATATTTAAAGGGTGAAAGAATAGATGTGAAGTTGCCAGTGAAAAGAATAATGTGTTGTTGGAAAAATTATTCAAAGGAATTGAAGGAGATTAAAATTAAAGTATTTTAATCTGTTGAAAATAATTAATTAACTAGGAAGTTCCACTGGAAGTTGTGAATGGACATAACCCTAAAAAATCCAATGTATATATGTAAGATGAAAACATATAATAAAATTTTAGATTAGAATTAGGAGTAAGGTAGGAGATATATAGAATATACTTTTAAAATGTTTATCATATAGATTATACAATGAAGACCATGATGCATGTATGAAATTTTAGAGAAATCAATGAAAGATCTCTAATTTTTTGGCGTCATCTTGGTATCAATTGTTTGTTGAAGTTATTCAATTATTTGGTTGTCTCCATTTTAATGCTTCTTTACTATTTAAATTGGTATATCAAGTTTATATTCAATTTATCAATGCACATTTTTGGTACTTCTCTGATATGATTAATTGGTTTCCCCAAAGGAATTAAAATCCTTCTATTCAATCATGGTAATCTAGAAGTGTTATTTGGATCGGTAAGAAGAACCATATAATTAGGGTTGTCAATCTGTCTCCAATTTGGTGTTATCTATGTTCTTGCATAATTTATTCAATTGCATCTTTCAAGTAAAGATTAAAATACTTATGAGAAATTATAAGTAACCCGGTTGTGTGAGTGTGATAAGTAATTAAGAGTTTGTCAATAACTTGCCTGCATGTTTATACAAGTTATAAACCAATACTAGTGTGCCAAATAGTTAGTGTTACTACCAAATACAAGCCACTTATCTTAGAATTTCAATTGACTCCATTTACCCAACAAGGCACTGGTTTTACCCATTTCATCATTTAGTTTTATCATATTTATTTTCAAAACTTCACATCTATTAACTGAACGTATTCATAAACTTCACCTTGATATTGCTTATATAATTTATACCAAATTAGGTTTGCATCTCTCCATTCCCAATTTCCATTATGGATAGATTGCTCAAGTAGGAAACATATAATCTAAGTCTGCTTCATTTGCATAGTTATATCTACCTAGGTATGGCAAAGCCTAAAGAGAAGAAGGTTCAAATATATTGTTTGTCCTTTTTCGTTAGCCTAAAATGTACTAAGAGTTGGGAAACCTCTTGAGGTTTTTCAACCAACATTTTTGAGAACTAATAGGATGCTAAATTTTGGTATTTCTTAGGCCATGGAAAGATGATGAAGCTTTATTATGAGTGAGTGGTATGACTAAATGGATCAGCAGAAGGATGAAAAGACTAGATGGAGTGACAATATATGGAGGAGCATAGACTGACTACACATGGTGCCTATTTTCCATGTTTTCACCATGTTACTTATCCAAAGCTCCACCGAAGTGGTTTTCACTTTTGGACAAATTATTTCTCTTTACTTTTTTTTTTTTTCTTCCATTTCTTTCATTTTTTTGTTGTCATGAAGACACTTCTTTGTTAGGTTTTCATT
The DNA here is from genome assembly GCA_007258455.2 of Sequoia sempervirens. Lineage (NCBI taxonomy): Eukaryota > Viridiplantae > Streptophyta > Pinopsida > Cupressales > Cupressaceae > Sequoia > Sequoia sempervirens. Next base: position 419,342,686 of record VDFB02193867.1, read on the forward strand.
AGGGTGACTTATTTTTCGATTTTTGATTTATTTTTAATTTTTTAATTTTGAAAGGGGATACTATGAGAATCAAGTATAGTACTTGTGAAGGTTCATGTTGTTGATAGGTTTAGACAATGGTTCTCTTTTAGGTCGTAGAAAGATGATAAGCATCGAATCTATATGATGCTATAATGATATAAGGGCCCAACCAATTAGGTTCAAACTTTTGAGCTTTTCATGTTCTGCTTGATTCTTTAGATTTTCCTTTAGGACTAAGTCACCAATGTCAAAGCTTCTAGGTCAGAATTTCTTGTTGTAACTATGTCAAAGATTATTTTGATATGCTTTCAAGTGTGTTGATGCATTTTGTCTCTTTGCATCTAGTATATCTAGTTCATGTAGACATGATACACAATATTCTTCTTGATCAATCAAGCCTTGCATAGAGATGTGCATGGATGGTAACTCAACCTTTATATGAAGTATAGCTTATGATCTATAGACAAGGGAATATGGTGTGGCTCTGATAGGAGTGTGGACACTAGTATGATAATCCCATTAAATAGGATTGAGTTGTAGGTGCTAGTCATGACCAACATCATTGACAGTCTTCTTTAAGATTTTTAGGATAGTCTTATTAGATGCCTCATCTTGGCCATTACCTTGGGGGTAATATGGAGTAGCAAAGTGGTGTTGGATATGGAATTTTTCACAAAGCTCATGAACATTCTGGTTCTTAAAAGGGAAACCATTATCTATAACAATGGACTATGGGATACCATAGTGAAAAATGATATAATTCAGGATGAACTTGGCTATCTACTTTCCAATAATGTAGGTGAGTAGAATGGCTTTGATCTATTTCATAAAGTACTCAGTAGTGATAAGGATAAACTTATGTTCATTAGAAAAGGTGGGATGGATCTTTCCTATGAGGTTGAGTTCCCATTGAGAAAATGTCCATGGTGAAGTGAGTGGTTTTATTTCCTAAGGTGGTGCATGTATAAGCTCTCCATGAATCTGACATTGGTGGCATTTATTCAAAAAATGATAGGATTCATGTTCCATTATAGGCCAATAATATCCCATTCTCATGAGCTTCTTGGCTAAGGTCAGACCAACAGAGTGAGCTCCACATATACCATGATGTACCTATTGTAAAGTTGTTTGTGCTTCATTTGAGTCGAGACATTGAAGGAGGGTACTATCTACGATGCAATGATAAAGGGTATCTCCGATGATGGCATATTTGGATGCTTTGTTGGATAAATGTTTTGCATTGGTTAAGGGACAAGTCGAGAGGGATAATTTGGTCATACAAGTAACTATAGACGTCTTTGTACAAAGAAGATTCAATACCAATAAGTTCATACACAAGTTTAGTTTCAGGGACATTGAACACAAGGATCAATAGTTGTTCTACCAAGAACTCATATTGTGATGCATTATTAGGAATGTCCAAGAGAGATCCAATGGTAGCCATTGCGTCAACTACTTTGTTCTAGATTATTGGTATCTGCTCAAAAGAAATATTATCAAAGTATAGTCTGAAGCTATCTACCATAAGCTTGTAGGGCATCAATTTCTCATCCTTGGTGTCATAATCATTGTTAACTTGATTAATAACTAACTAAGAATCACCATAGACCTAAAGTTCCTTAGTTTTGTATTTTATTTCCATTCAGAGTCATGTCAATAATGCTTCATACTCAACCATGTTGTTTATGCATGGGAATGCTATTTAGAATGACTTGGGAATGGAATTTCCTTGGGGTGTGACAAACAAAATGCCAGCTCCTAAACCATGACTTGTGTAGGATCTATCAAAATACAATTTTTATGTTGTCAGTGTTTCTATAACAAAGATTGATTCATCTGGGAAATCAGATATCAAAGGATGGTTTTCTTTCACTAGTGCATCTGTGAGTTGGTCAGCTATCACTTTTCCCTTTATTTATTTTTGGTCAACATACTCAATTTCATACTCAATTAGAATCGTAACCCACCTAGCTAGTCTTCCTTTCAGAGCTACTTTGCTGAGAAGGTATTTCAGAGGATCAATCTTGGAAATTAGTTTTGTGTTGTGATTCAACATGTAATGTCTCAACTTTTGGGATGTAAATACCACTTCTAGACATGCTCATTGAATAGAACTATATTTCAACTCATATCCAACTAAGGTGAAACTAATGTAATATATTGCTCTTTCTTTGACATCATTATCATCGTGTGCTAGTAATGCCCCTAGTGCTGATGTAGTTGTTGTCACATATAGTATTAGATGTCTTCTATCAATAGGAGGCATGAGAATTGGTGGAGTCATTAAATAATTCTTGATATGATAAAACACTTCATGAAATTTTTTAGTCCAATTAAAGTGGATTCCTTTCTATAAAATATGTTGGAATGAATGGATCATGTTAGCTAGCTAAGCAATGGACCTATAGATTGATTGTAATCTTCCTTATAATGTCCTTAACTAACTGATATTGGTTATAGGTTACAGGTACAAGATAACTTTTAATTTGGTAGGATTTACTTCTATTCCTATGTGAGAGATGATATATCATAGTATTTTTATTAATTGGACCCCAAAAATACATTTCTTTAGATTTAGTCTAAGTTAATACTTTTCAAGTCTAGTGAAAATCTTGTCCAATACTACTAAGATTCCAAATTTTTTGAGATATTTAGAGAGAATATGATCAACGTGTTCTTCCATAAGGACATGCTTATAGTCATGAAAAATAGTGGCCATAGCCCTTTGATAGGTAGCTCCAACATTTTTTAGTCCAAATGTCATGACATTCCAACATAAAGTTCCCCAAGTGAATGTGAAAGTTGTCTTTGGTTGATCTTCAGTAGCAATTCTTATCTGATTGTAACTTGAGAATCCATCCATCAATGATAGCATTTCATATCTAGAAGTCAAATCTACTATGATGTAAATGTTTGGTAGAGGAAAATCATATTTGGGACAAGATTTATTGAGGTCTCTAAAATCTGTACAAACTTTGATCTGACCATTTAGTTTTGTGATAGGAAATAGGTTTGATATCCACTCTACATAATCAATCAAGCAAATGAATCCAACATCCAAGAGGTTCTTGACTTCTACCTTGACAAGGAGTGCAATCTAGGGGTGCATTTTTCTCAACTTTTGTTTGAATGGCTTAGCATCTAGTAGCAGTGGTAAGTGATGTAGAACAAGTCTGGGATCTAATCCAGGCATATTGTCATATGGCCATGCAAAATTTCCTTGTCTTTCTAAAAATAATGTTATAAACTCAGGTTTTTCCTTGATGGTCAAAGATTCTACTAGCTATATGATTTTGGAATTCTCTTGTGTACCAATGTTTACTTCTTCTACTTCTTCTATAAGAAATGGTGACCTCTCTCGTCCTGTAGGGAGACAATCTAGTCCTCCATCCTTGGGTACCTCAGAGAGGTTTTCTCCTTCAAATATGTCCTTTAATTTTAATTTTTCATAGTCAGAAGACAACTTTTGCTTTTCACCTAAAGACCTTTTTTTTTACTATTTTCATATTCACTTTTGTAACTAGAGGATAGGATGGCCTCACCAAATTATGTTGCATAGTGAGTTCTATGGAAAATTTAACCTTATCATCCCCACTCAGTATTCCCTCATGAAGTCTCATGAACTCAACAATGCCTTTGTCATTCTCGAAGGTGTCCAAACTTGGAGGTCCTTTTTTATCCCAATCTATGATTTGAGGGTAGACAAGGGGCAATCCATCATTGGTACTATCAAGAGTCATTGTGTAGGCTGATAGGGTAAAGATAGAAGTAGATTCATTAGGTTCCCAAGAGGTAGAATCAATGGTTTCCAAAAAGTGTTTGATCTTCTCTTCTCTATTCAAAGGGGCTTTTGGATGGGGACTTGATAGGCTTGGTAGGGGATTAATTGTAAGCTTTTGACCAAAATTTCTTTCAAGGGAAGGATCATCAAATGCTATAAATAGTTTATAAAGGTCCATGAAAGTAGTGGAGGATAGGGAATCCCATTCATATTCATTGGAATCAACGTCATAATCCCAAGGGTCCTTGTATTTCTCAATCTCATCTGAATCATTAGCAACTGCACTCGAGGATAATATGATATCTTGGATAGTCACTTTTACTCATGCAAACCCTAACCCTTGATGTTTGATTATCTTATGAGGTTTCAAAGGTTCCATCATTCATTTTTTATTTAGGCCAAGACCACTGTGTCCATCATATCCTTGTCACTTCATTATTTGGAACCCTTTCAGATACTACTCAACTGACAACCTTTTTTGTTTTGGTTTCCTCCTCTTCTTTATACAACCATGTGAGTATATGGTCATCTAAAGATTCTTTCACAAGTTCCCCCCATCTAGTGAAGGTGGTAGGGGGATTATGGATGAAATTGTTTGGCTACACAGGATATGGTTTGCCATATCTCTTTGGTGATCTAGGTAATTTTCCAATGAAAAAGAGACTTTTCATGTTATATTCTCTACATCCTCTATCCTGGATCTAGATTTTGGGCATGGAAGGTGTGGTAAATGGGGTAGATTATTTTACAATATTGGATGGATCAATGTAGTGAGATGGAGTTGAGGATGAAGTGGAAGGTGAGGCCTCTCGATTGATGGGAAATTGACGTTCAACTATTCCTTTGAGGTTGGAAAAATATTGGAAAGGATCAAGGTCACCTAGAATATTGATTTTAGTGTCATTGTGTGGGAACTTAAGGCATTGATGGTAGGTGGATGGAATAGCCCTCATGGCATGAGTCCATGGGCAGCCAAGGAGGATATTGTAATGCAAATATATATCTAATACATGAAATATTGTGTCATGTATTATTGGGTCAACTCTCATTGGAAGTGAAATTACACCTTTGAAAGAACATTCAACATCATCATAAGCTTTGATAACAATTTTCTTGGTTTTATCAATACAAATCTCAGAGTATCCCAATTCTTTCACCAATTTTTGTGAGAAAATATTTAGACCTATTGCTCCACTATCTAGTAGGACTCATCTAATCTTGTGTGTATTAATGCATACTTTTGGGTGTAGGGGGTTGTTATAATCAAATTTTGGTGAATAAAATTCTTGTTCAGAGAAGGTCACATGGTGTGGCATAGCTAGGTATCTAGCCATGGCCTAAAATTCATTGACATCTAGGTTGGTAGGGATGGATGCTTCTTGAAAAGATTTATCGAGGATGGCTCTATGTTGTGGGGATATGCAAAGGAGCTCCAAGATGGAAAACTATGTGGGGGTTTTTCCCAACTAATCAAGGAGATTATATTGTCTTTTTGGTTGTGACTTAGATGGAGGACCTAGAATAGTTATCTTGGTTCAATAGGTGGAAACAACACAATTTTATCTTGGCTTGTTTATGGTGGTAGTGGAAACATTATTATCAAAGAGTGTCACATTAAGGATGATAGTGTTGTAATCATGTTTGATAGCTACATAATTGGCATTATTGTTGTTCCTTGAACTAGAGGCTTTTCCTATTATATGGTATGATCAACATTGGTTTTTCCTTATGAATTATTAGGTGAAATGGTTCCATCTTCAATAACATCTTGAATAATGTCCTTGAGTGTCCAACTATTGGCTCACAGTTGACATTGCACCAAAAGACCAACCTATTAATTCTTGATACAACTACCAGAGTTAACAGATCCACAGGAGGTAGTTAGTCCATGTCACAAATCTCAAGGGGAGCGCTGACCATCTACCAACAAGCTTCCCCTTAGCATTACCTGAGGGGATTCAAACCTAACAAATTTGAATCTAATACCACTTATTGGCCAATAGTTTTCATTACACCAAAAGATCAGCCTATTAATGCCTGATACAACTGCCATAGTTAACAGATCCACGAGAGGCAGTTAGTTCATGTCACAAATCCTGAGGGGAGCGCTGACCATCTACCAACACCAACATCTAGGTGTTTTGTGTCCTTTTGAATTGTGGTATTCATAGTATTCATCTTCTTTCCACTAATCAGGTTTGAAAAATGATGGTTAATAATTTTTGGGGTCTAGTAGTGTGATGAAATTAGACTGGAAAAGCCATTTTGAGGATAATTGATTTGATAGGTTCACCCAAGGGGCTATATGTTCTCTTGACATGGGGAGGACCTCTTCTTTGTTGGTTTTTTTGGACAAAATTTAGTGTTTGGTTTTGGTCTTGTGTTTGGGTGTTTGGTGTACTGGATACATTTGATGAGGAAGGACCTTTAAGTTGAATGGTCGTCTCTTTGGTTATCAGTTTGGCATCAACAACTCTATCATTTGTGACATTTTTGTTTCAAGACCACTATTTTCTTTTTTCATTGTTTGGTTTCACATTTATTTTGTTTACTTTAACTAATCCATTAGAAATAAGAGCTTTCTTAATAAGGATACCTTTCTCAAGAATCTCCTCAGAGGTCATGCAACATTGGATTTGAATTTGACTCATCAATTCTCTATTAATGTTTTCCAAAAACATAGTGACAAGTTGTCTTTCAGGAATATGACAAGGGATCTTGCTAACCAAACCTCTCCATCTTTGGTAAACCAAGGTAAGTGATTCCTATTATTCTTGTTTGGTTGAGCTCAATGTTGCAAGGGTGACATCATTTTTAATGTTGAAGGAAAAATTATCGATGAATTTGTTAGCTAGTTCATCCCATGTTTTAATTCCTAGAGGAAGGTGTTCAAAGCAATCTAAGATTGGCCCTGTGAGGCTTTGTAGGAATAATCTCATCAAATAGGTAGGTTCATATGAGACTTCCATACATGATGTGTGGAATTATTGAATGTGCTCTATTGGATCCCCTATCCCCTTATACTTAGGAAAATATGGTGTTGTGAAATGAGGGGGAAAGGGTGGCTTGTATAGATTTCTATCAAATGGAAAGGGGCACAATTCTTCCATGGAATAGGTCTTCTTGTTAATCCCCATTTGTCTATTTGTTATTTGTTGTTGGAGGGTCTAGACTTGTATCAAAATTTCTGCGAGAGATGGTGTTTCATTTTTTTGGCTTGGTGTCATGATGTTGGTATTGAGGTCATATGTTGGATTTGAATTGGGATTAATGATTTGTGATGTGTGACCTTGATTGCCATATTGGTTTGTTTTTATTTGGTTTGGGATGAAGCTAGTATTTGGGTATGTTCCAAAGGTCATGTTTTCATGTGGTATGGTGTTTAGGAATTGAGGTGTAGACCCTTGGTTTATGCCTTGGTTTTGAAATTTTGGTCCTTAATTTTCATTTTGAGAAGGGTGTATAGTTCCTTGGTTGATGTTTTGACATGAAGGTGTTATCCTTTGGTTGATGTCTTGACATGAGGGTGTATTCCCTTGGTTTATTTTTTGACATGAAGGATGAGTGCCTTGATTGGTGATGAGCTTAGTTTTTTGTCTAATTCTAGGTAGAATCTATAGTTTATTTGCTCATAGGTGTCATGAAATTTAATGTTTAAATGTTGGTGTATTGGGATAATGTTTCCCTTAAACCATTGAAATTTGATATTATCCTATCTCTGGAGCTTTAATGATATTTGGCATAATATATGGGTTATCTATATTTATTTTGCATGTTATTGATGAATGTTTCTTAGAATGGTTATAGATGTGTAGTTGTTATGCATATTGACCTTGTCCTATAGATTTAATGAGTTAAGTTGAGGAAGAGACCGCCAAATAGACATGCACCATAACTTCCATCTAAGGAATCAATCCAAGTCAAAGGTAGTAGGAAACATAGATTCTTCATGCAACTGAATGCAACCACCTTGTAGTGGACCTTAATGATCAAGCATGCAAGGGTGTTACTGTTGTACTGGATCTACCCTTGACTTGCATGTTTGACCAGATTCCATGCATGCATAACTACCATCACTCCAATTTCCCTTGTTTTCTCTAAATGGCATCCTCCTAGTTGTGGAGCTGACTACCTTGATTAGTTGTAGTATAAATAATGATTTGATGCTCCTTCTTTAGCAGGTTGCATGATTTGACATTGTACTTCCACTCTCTAGTTTCAGTAATACAAATACATTACTCTTTGTATGCATGATTTATAGTGAATGAAATAAATTTATGAGTTCAAGCATCTGAGTTATTGTTATTTTAGAGGATACTTATCCAAGGGGGACCAATTAGTGAGTAATTTGTCTTCTTAGTTTAGCTTTAGTTCATTATTTCTCATTGTTTAGCACCTAGTTAGAAATATGGCATTGACTATTCATGCAATCACTAGAATTCCATTATGTGATTGTTCTTGCAACCAAAGCGGATAGAGTAACTTCCTATTGATTGTTTAGATTTTCATTCTTGTTCTGCATTTTAGTTTAGCATAGTTGTTGGTTGATGTTCAATATTTTCTTTATTTTCTTCTAAGTAACTTACTTTCAACATTGTGTTTCTTAGTTGTAGAATTCAACGGCTACTTGAGCCCCTAGTGCAAATACTATTCTAACCCATTTCAAATGTCCTTGGGTTGACAAGTTAAATACACCTTCATGATGATTAAAATAGATATTTAGGTCAAATTTCTAATCACTGAATCATGATTGTAAGGGCTTAGTTATTAGATCATTATAGGAGGCCAACATTTTTGGCATCGTATTCTCGGATGGTGTCAAGCTAGGAAGTCTTTTCGATTCATTGGTAGTTTTTCTTGCTATAGTGTTTTTGAAAGTTGTTCTTAGCATACCCTCATTTAGGAAGTAATGAACCCCTTTATTCTTTACCAATTCTTTGTGTGAGCTGACTAATAATGAGTGATATTTCATGCATAGATGAAGGAGAAGGGATGATTATGGGAGATTTCTTCCTAGCAATCCTCATCCATTCCAGCTAGTTGAGTACTCAAACCCACTAAAAGAAGAGGAAGAAGAAGATGCACACCCCTTTGTTGATGCATATCCTGATCTGACTAGTTCTAAAGTCTCCTCTAAAGATCAAAATTAGCTTGAGAACCCCTTTGTCTTGGAACAACATCAAGTAGGAATGGGTGATGCAAATAGGAACAGACAAAACCAACCATCTTTTCCTTTCCCCATTTCCCATCAAAATGAAGCTGAAAACATCAAGAAAATTCCTACCTTAGCACTCCCCCAAGTTTTATGGACTTGTGATAGAAGATCCTGATACCTTCTTATTTGATTTTGACATACTTTGTAGGAGTTATAATTATACTACTGATTCCCATAGGCTTAAGTTATTTCCCACCACCTTGAAAGAGGTTGCATTAAGATGGTTCATGAGCCTAGGTAGAGATACTATGGAAACTTGGGAAGACATGAAGGAAAAATTCCTTGAGAAAAACAAGGAATACTATAGGGGAAGTGACATGAAAGGAGGTGATATTTTCAAGATGCAGTAGAAGGAAGATGAGAGCTTGGAAGACTATATTGCAAGGTTTTTGTTTTTCTTACAAAAATCTCCACACCATACACTTAATGAGGACTAAAAAAAGTTTCTTTTCCTAAGAGGAATTAATGGCAACTGTACTGATGCCTTGGACCTCACGGTAGGAGGAGATGTCAAGAAAATATACTAGAACTATTCTAGGCCAGCTTCAAAGAAAGGGATAGCTTATCAACCTTCCATGGGTGAGTCAACTACCAGTGGAGTCTCAAGAATGGAGATCACTCATTTGCTAGCTGATTTCAAGTAGGAAATTATCAACAATCTAGCTATTTAGCTAGATACATTTCAGGCCAAGAAGAAGCAAGAGGAGGTAGAGACAATGTTGATAGAGTATTTCCCTCACTACAAACAAAAGAAGAAGGATTGTAGATGCAAGATGATAACTAACCTTGAAACCAAGAAGATTCCACCTGAGTTCAAGCCAATTTAGATTAAAGAAGATTAGGTCTATTATGTTGCACAAAGGAATCCTTGGGCTCTAAGATAAGGTATGCCATAGGATCCACTATCCTATGTTGGGCCATATTTTAACTCTTATTCTTCTTGTAATCAATAGCAGCCCCCATATCTGCCCAATTATGGAGGATATCCACCACAACCTTGGATTAACCCTCCAAATGTTTGACCCAGTCATCAGAGTTCTCCAACTCAGTGGTAGCAACCTTAGGGGAATTGGCAGTAATTTCAAGGGCACTAGTAACCACCTCTAGGAAATTGGCAACAAACAAATTATGGAGAGGAGGACATCAATGGAATACTCAAACAACCAACTACATGCAACCACCTTCTCAACCCCAATAACCTTCTATAATGCCTCCACCTTCTAATCCAATCCCAAATGCACCTAAACCCACTCAGCTACCAACTCATCCCACACACCCAATCTGAATAACAAACCACAACAATAGCCTACATACTCTGCTAATTCAAATCAATTTCCTGCATATGTTGTTAGTGTAAGTGACATCCACTTGCATTCATGAACTATTCTACTAGCCCCTTCTAAGCCAATTATCACTAAAATTCCCATAGAAGAGGAAGAGGAGCCTTTGAATGATCCCATTTAGCCAAATGCACCTAAAAACCATGAACCAGTGTAAGTCAAGGAGACTAAATAGGAACCACCATTCCCTCAAAGGTTGGAAGTTTCCAAGAAGAAAGAAGAGAAGGAGGATACCACCTTTGACATATTGGACTAGTTAAAGCAGATATGTTTTTAGATACCACTATTTTAGGCAATAAAGGATGTTCCAATCTATGATAAAGCTATCAAGGAATTCTGTCTTAAGAAGCCAGGAAGAAAGAATAGACACCCAACTATAGTTCATGTGGTGGGCTAGCTAGCTGACATCATGTTGGGAAAAGTAACTATTCACAACTATAATGGCCCAGGTAGTCCTATGGTAGCAGTTGTCATAAATAGAATTCAGGTAAAGAACACTTTGATTGATTTAGGGGTGGAAATCAATGTAATAACCAAGGACATCCTATAGCAACTAAACATTGCAAGCATGAGATCTACTCCTATTTTCCTGAAGCTTGTTGATAGCTCTACTATCAAACCTGATGGTGTAGTGGAGGATCTTGTGGTAGTTCTAGACTCTTGAGAGTTCCCAACATATTTTATGATTCTTTCCCCTAAGTCTACACTAGGTATGTATCCCATCATTCTTGGAAGGCCTTGGTTGGAAATTGTAGATCCATACATTGGATATCGAGTAGGTGATATGACCATTTTAGATGGAAGGAGTACTAAGAAGTGTGTTCTTTATCCACCTACTCAGCCATCTCATGATGAGGATAATTATATATGGCCACAAGTTGGTGAAGAGGCTGAGGAAGTTAATTCTATGGTGCAAATTATGATGATAGGAAGAAGCTATTTCATGCAGCTCCAAGATGAGGATGAAGTATTGGCTGAAATCCTTCATAATTTTTATGAAGTGGAGGAAGCATCATCCTCTCATTCTACTACTTTAGTCAAGACACTTCTTCCTATAGCCACTCTTCCTGTAGACATTCTTCCTATAGCAACTCTTCCTGCAACCACCATTCCTACAAATAGATTTCCTATAGCAATAGGTATGTTCCATACATTGCTATGATATTAACTAAAAGTACCTTGTGTTAATGAAGAAACCATGATAGAGTTAACTACACAAGTCTAGGTGTCAGAAGGAAAATATCTAAATGTTAATAGAAAATTGAATGAAGAGAAACAATTGTTATTGGAAAACCTATTAAGGACCCATCAACATTCATTTTCATGGGATTATCATGATATGAAGGGACTGGATCTTAAAATTTTTACCCATAGAATATATATTAGAGATGATTGTACTCCAGTAAGACAACCACAAAGAAGGATTAAACCTACACTAAGAGAAATTGTGAAGGGAGAACTACAAAAATTACTACATGCAGGATTTATTTACCCATTTTAGATAGTTAGTGGGTATCTCCATTAGTGATTGTTCCCAAGAGAGGATGGAAATGATGAGAATGTGTTTATTATAGGGAACTTAAAGTTGCAACCAAGAAATATCACTTTCCTTTACCCTTCGTTGATCAAGTTTTGGACACCCTTGTAGGAAAGCAATACTTCTTTTCTCTAGATGGATTTAGTGGCTATAATCAGATCCAAATTGCACTAGAAGGCTAGTAGAATACCACCTTTATTTGTCCATGGGGCACCTATTCCTATTCAGTACTTCCATTTGGCTTGTACAATGCACCTGCAACTTTTTAGAGGGTAGTCATTAGCATATTCTCAAACATTTCTCATGATTGCATGGAGATTTATATAGATGACTTCACCACATATGGTGTTGATTTTAATCAAGCATTGGAAAATCTCAGGAGAGTCCTACATAGATTCAAAGACATAATTTTTCCTTAAATAGTGAAAAGTGCTTCATGATGATGCAAGAAGGTGTAGTTCTTGGACACTATATCTCTCACAAAGGAATCCAAGTTGATCCTACAAAGATTGAGGTAATCACAAATCTACCCATGCCTACAAAACTTAAGGATGTTAGAAGTTTCTTGGGTCATGCAGGATATTATAGGTGATTCATCAAGGATTTTAGCAAGGTAGCAACACCATTGTATACCCTCCTCACTAAAGATGTTGAATTTAATTGGATTGAAGCTTGTGACAAGGCATTTTTTGACTTGAAGGTAGCTTTGACTCATGCTCCTATACTCAAGGGACCCAATTGAGAGCTTCCTTTCCACATCCACACTGATGCATCTAATTATTCCATAGGATTAGTTTTAGGATAGAAAGAGGGAGCTATTGAACATGCTATTTACTTTGTTAGAAAAAATTTTCAAGGAGTTGAATTAATTTATATAGTGATAGAGAAAAAAATGTTGGCAGTAATCTATGCACTAAACACATTTAGATATTACATAATGGGCTACCAAATATTTGTGTGCACTGATCATGCAACCATTAGGTATCTTATGAATAAACCTTTGATCATAGGTAGATTGGTAAGATGGCTATTATTGATGCAAGATTTTGATATAACCATTGTGGACAAGCCAGGGAAGGCCAATGTTGTTGCAAATTTTCTTTCAAGTCTGACTACATCAGAAGACAATCATCCCATAGATGACTCTTTCCCTGATGAGCATCTATTTTCTCTTAGTGTACAAACACCTTGGTATGATGATATAGCCAAACACTTGGTCACAGGTAGAGGTCCTTCTCACTTCTCCCCAAAAGAGAAAGGGGAACTCATTAAAAAATCTTTTCCTTTCTCTTGGATTGTTGGATGCTTGTTTTATACTAGGATAGACCATGTCATGAGAAGATGTGTGAGAGAAGATGAGACATATGATATTTTTCATGCATGTCACAATGAACCATGTGGAGGACACTTTGCATCCAAGAGGAAAACAATGAAGTTTTTGAACATAGGGTATTATCGGCCAACACTCCACAAGGATGCAGGAATTTATACAAGAAAATGTGATAGATGTCAAAGAATGGGTAGACTAACCAGATCCAATGAGATGCCACTATACCCTTAGGTAGTAATCACTCCCTTTGACACGTGGGGACTAGACTTTGTAGGACCAATTGACCCTCCATCAAATGGTAAGTACTATATATTGGCATGCACTTATTATGTGACAAAATGGGTAGAAATTAAGGCCATGGAGCATGCAAGAGATAACAAAGTTGCAAATTTTATTTATGAAGATATTTTTACTAGATAGGAGTCCCTAGAGAAATAGTGACTGATCAAGGACCTCAATTCACATCAACTCTTGTTGTAGCACTAGTTAATGATTATAACATAAGGCACAAGAGGTCTAATCCTTATCACCCCCAAGCTAATGGCCAAGTTGAAGTGACAAACAAAGAAATTAAAGCCATTCTGACTAAAATAGTAACCATCCATCAAAAGGATTGGGAAAATAGATTACCAAAAGTTGTTTGGGCCTATAGGACAACATGGAAAATAACTATAGGCTTCACCCCATTTCAGTTGCTATATTGAAAGAAAGCTATGATGCCCATTGAATTTGAATATAAGACTTTGTGAACTGCAGTGGATTTAGGGATGGATATTTCTAAAGCATAGAGAGAGAATCATGAAACTAAATGCTTTGGATGAAATAAGAATAGCCCTACAACATAAAAAAGTAATGCAAAATCAAAGAATCAAGTGGCATGACAAGTTTATTAAGGACAAAAAATTCAAACCAAGAGATTGGGCCTTGCTCTATGATTCAATAAATTGGGATAATGTAGGAAAATTACAGACAAGGTGGCTACGACCATATGAAGTTGATGAGGTCTTTCCTAATGGATCTTTTTATCTCACCACCATTGACCCTATTAGGTTCAAATTATTTATCAATGGGCATAGCCTTAGATTATACCACATGACAACCTCTAAAGAAGAGTTCCTATAGAAATTCACTCAACATTCAACACCTGAGCTTCCTACAGTCAAAGGAAACAAACCTAGTGTCCCTCCTTCTAACTAACTGAAGTACATACTTTTCATAATAAAGACTTCTACTTACATGGAAGTCCATTTCTTCATCATCCGCCCATCCACCCATCCATCACCACCTTTCTCTCTCTTCCATCACTTCATTCCACCTCACCCCATTCCACCTCATCCTCATTGATTGCTCAATTTATTTTCCAACAAGGAGAGTGTTACTTTATTTGTGATCTTTGCAACAAATCTTACACACATTCAAGTATGTGCACATTAATTTCTATCTTTAATCATCTTTTAAGTTTTTTCATTTAATCACTATACATTAGTATGGATGTTCACATAAAATGCCATCATTACCTGTCACATCTCACATGTGCAGACACATGTCCAAATTTAGGTTGTGAGGAGGGGAAAAAAAAAGTTGCAAATATTTTATGAATTTATTACCCATGTGTCAATTAATACTAGGCAATGTTAGAAATTTAAAATAAGCTGATTTGAAATCCAGGTGAAGGGGTGAATTGCATGTGTGAAGTGGCAATAACTATAGCCACCATTTCTTCCCATCATAATTTCCCTTTTATAAATCCTTTCTTTCCATTATTGACCCGGTTGAAATCTTGAGTTGAAGAATTGTAGTGCAAAACAAAAGAAGGAAAATTCAATTGGTTGTAGCACTAGAAATTTAGCAAGCTGGTAATGGAATTTAGAAAATATTGCAGGAAGGTGCATTGTATTTTTAGGAGGGAATTGCAAGAAAGGAAGGGAATTGTAGGAAAAGAAGTTGTAGAGCATTCATTGTTTGCAGATAATGGGAGGTGGGTTAATTCGAAATGAACCCATAGTGCATGACGTTCTACTACAAGATGCATAATTCTTGCATGAATTTCAAAACTGTGTATGGATAGATTACTTTTTGAAGTTGGATGGTTTTGATGAATACATTGCTCTTGAATTTTTCTAGACATTTTCAGAGGGAAAAGTCATGGTAAGAGGATTGGAAGTTGTGTCAATAGAGGAAAGAATTGCAGAGGTTACATGGTTGCTAATGGTGAAAATTATCCTGCTTCCAAAGACACCAGGTCAGCTAGGGTTGAATTCATAGAGTCAAATGACTCCCCAATGAGCATAGAAAAATAGGGAACAAAAAGAATGTCTCTTCCTGAGTTGTGGAAGCATATAGTTATGTATGTCAAATACATCACTTGTGAGGGTCACTAATCAAAATTGCATTCTTTCCACTTCAATCCTTTGAGTCACATGAGGCATGGTAGAAGGATGAAAGTGCCTAATGTACTATACAATATTATCTCAATCATGGCAATTGAGACTCAAAAAGGTAGGGATAATTTTGTTTCCCACCATTGCTTGATTAAATTTCTATTTGAAAAATATTTGTGTGATGTATTTGGAATGAATTGGGATGAATTTATCAAAGTTGATCAAAATTATTGTCAAGAAGATTTTTTCAATGTTGAGCATTTTCCACCTAGGGCTATATCTCAATCTCATAGGTCTAGAAGGAGAGTAAGCATGGTTGAAGCCATTCCTAGTGCTTTGACCTCTGGTGTTGGCTCTACTGTGAATCTTCCTACAATAGATAAAGCTATAGAAATTCATTCTTCTAGAATAGAGCACTCAGAAAAAGAAATCCCTTCCTTAGATTCTAATGATGAAGTTCCACTTGAAACCCTCATGAAAAGTAGGGCACAATAGAGAGGCAGACATGAGAAAAGGGAAGGATAAAACACAATTTATAGAAATAAATGTGTGAAGTTCTAAGAAGAGCAAGCTTGATACTGTCCATCCTGTAGCCAAAGGGAAACATGAGAAACCTGATCTATTTAAAGGATCTAGGACTTATTGCTTATAGAGTGCTTAACGTAAAAGATCGATTATTACAATGTTTAACTTAAGTGATTACAAATTTAAATGCTCAAATGAAATAAATGAACATAAAATAATTAAATGCCAAGATAAACTGAGAAAGAAAAGAGAGAAGAAATAGAGAGACGAAACCAAAGTTGATAACGGAGTTCGTCCCTAAGGACTACGTCTCCGGGTCCCTCTCCAATGGAGGACCGATCCGATTAGCTCCAAAAATTAGTTACAATTGAGGCAGCATCATCCCCTTCAAGCACATCAAAAGCACATCATTACTTCGATATATAGGAACAATGCAAATCATCTCTCAAGCATTCTCTCGTTCTCCACCTGGACTTGTGAAAACAAGGCCTATACCCCTCCTTTTATACTAAAAGTTTGCCTAATATGGCTTAACCACTCAATTAATTACATATCTTCCCTGATCAGCTCGTATCAGGTCTATTCTATCCTCTGCAATCTTCTTGTTGGAGTAGTTATAGTGGGTTTTGGTTTATTTTGGCCTTATTTGGAAATTTGTTAGGGATTCGGCTGATAGAAGCTTATCAAAACCAACCGTTGTCCACATATTAGTAGAACTCTCGCATGGCACAGCTGTGGTAAATCATTTTAATCCCTGCGTGGTCGGGGGTTCAAAACCCTCAATCGCTCATTTTAAACCAAAATCCTAATGATTTCAATAACAAAATCAACGGCCATCCAAATATAGTTAAGAGTGCACTCGCCGGTGCAACGGTCAATCCCGCGCGTGCTAAGCTGGAGATTGTGGGTTCCAAACCCGTGAAGTATTTTTGGTAAACCAAACAATCTTACCCATCCATTGAAGAAGCACCAGGCCACATGGCATTCCTGAGGTGCCACATGGAAAAACCTGATTCGATGAGCATGCTGACTGGATACCGATGTGGACGCTGACGGAGCAGTGACTGGGACGCCGACTATACTTGCTGACTCAGACGATGACGTGGACTGCCTGATGACGTGTGCTGACTGGTGTACGGATGGACACGTGTCAGCATCTGATTGGCTCTGTACCATTGACTCACCTACCATGCGTCGGGTCGGAATTCACCTATATGTGTTCGTACAGTACGGACTGCCACGTCAGCATGATGATGTCATCATTAGTACCCTCTAAGTTGACTGAAGTTTGATTGCTTCTAACTCGAGCATACGATGTTGGATTTTGATAAAACAAACGCCGTCAGATTCGTCTCGACGAGCTCTTCGCGAGGACGCCGATTCCATTGATTTTTGAGATGATTATTTTTTTGCCTTTTGGATGCCCTGAAGCCAATTTGACTGGAAGTTTGACTGGCCGTAACTTGCACAAACGGAGTCCTTTTCGACCCATTCAAGTTGCGTTGGAATCAAGACATCGTTCTCTTTCTGATGAAGCTGAAATATTGAGCATTGGGAACACTTCAATTTTCACTAAAAAATTGTCCCCCGGATCAGGCCTCCCCACTAGAGAGCTTTAGGACCTCCGAAAGCTTGATTACTTGGAAAGTAAGTGAGGGTAAAGTTCCCTCATTTTACCAATCTCCATCCATCTTGCTTTGCTTGGATGCATCCCCTTCAGGCCCACTCTGAGGTACTCAACATTTCCTCTTCGTGAAGTTCTGACATTCCTGTCGAGAATAACATCTTCTGGCAACTCTGACATGTACTCTGGAGAAAGGTCATCAACTGATGGAACCTGAATGTCTGTGACCTCATCTAGGATCATTGGAGGCTCATACAGTTTCAAATTCTCAACATTGAGAATCGAGTAAATATGCATGTATGGAGGAAGATTGAGGCGGAAGGCATTAGTACCAATCTTCTCAAGGATCTCAAAAGGACCATATCTAATTGGCTTAAGCTTTTTACCTTCACCTTGCATCCTTTCCTTGCTGATGTGTAACCAAACTCTGTCTCCAACCTGAAAATGATGATCAGTGCAATGCTTGTCATGGTGAACCTTGTATTTTGCTTGGCTCTGTTCCAACTGTGCTTCCACTGCCTGATGAATTGCTTGGACTTTCTCGATGAACTTCAAAGCCTTCTCTGCATCATGGCGTCCATCTTCAACATCATTTTTCCCAAAATAAAAATCCATCGGTGTCTTGGGAACATAACCAAAGCATGTCTCAAAAGGAGACCTCTTAGTAGAAGAGTGTGCTGCATGGTTGTAGGCATGCTGCACATAATGAAGACTCTCATCCCACAACTTAGGATGTTTACTATAGTAACCTCTGAGTAGATGCACAACTATCCTATTTACAACCTCTGTTTGTCCGTCAGTTTATGGATGGAAGGCTATACTCTTCTTCAGTTTAGTGTCCATGAGTCCCCACAAAGTTGACCAAAATTCCCCCAAGAATCGAGAATCTCGATCTGATACAATAGAAGTAGGTAACCCAAAATGAATCCATACAAATTGAAAGTACAAATGAGCTGTCAGTTCAGCAGTGACCTGTTTCTTACAAGGCATCAAAATACACATTTTGCTGAACTGATCAACTACTACATACAAGTAATCATGTCCCTTCCTAGACATAGGTAACCCCCCAACAAAGTCCATTGACACACTTTCCCATGGACGAGAAGGTACAGGTAGAGGTGTGTACAAGCCCAATTTCCTGTTACTAGGCTTACTAGTTGCACACATAACACAACCTCTAATATATTTAGTTACAGTTTCTTGCATATTAGGCCAATAACAATACTTCTGCAGCTGAGTCAATGTTTTGTTTACCCCAAAGTGTCCTGCAATCAATGAGGTATGTGCTTCTCTAATCACCTGTGCTTGTTCATCTTTAGGAACACATAATTTACTCAAGTGATATAACAGTTTATCCTGCACATAATAGTCTTTCTCTTCTACATGTTTACCATTCATTAAAGCAGCATAGATATCCTTAAAGTTCTCATCATTAGCATATTGTTCCTAAAAACTTTCATGAACCATAGAACTATTCTGAAGGATTATCAAAGCATTCATCATAGGAGGTCTAGAGAGCATGTCTGCTACTTTGTTATGGGTACCTTTCTTATACTTAATTACCAAGTGAAACTGTTGTAGAAAACCCATCCACCGAAAGTGCCTACTTTGTTGCAGTTTAGTTTGTGAGTGCAAATATTGTAGTGGTTGGTGATCAGTGTGGATTACAGTTTCTTTCCCCATTATGTAATGTTTCCATTTTTTAACACTCTTAACTAAAGCATAAAGTTCTTTATCATACGTGGGATAGTTACTTACTGCTCCTGAAAAAGTTTCATAGTGGTAGCAAACTGGTTTACCTCCTTGCATGAGTACTGCTCCCATGGCAAACCCACTCGCATCTGTCTCGATCTCAAATGGTTGATGTAGATCTGGTAAGGCCAAAATTGGTGCAGTGCTCAACTTTCCCTTCAAAGTGTTGAAAGCCTTCTGTTGCGGACCTCCCCACTGAAAAGTTGCCTTTGTACTAGTTAATGCATGTAATGGTGATGCTATAAAAGAGAAGTTTGCAATAAACTTTCTCCAGTACTAAACTGCACCTAGAAAACTTCTGACCTCTGTGACTATACTTGGCTTAGGCCATTTTACAATAGCTTCGACCTTCGCAAGGTCTACTTTCAATTGGCCACTCCCTACGACATAGCCTAAGTACACTAAGGATGTCTTAGCAAATTCGCATTTAGACATCTTTACATACAATTTTTCTTTTCTCAATACATCAAAGACTTTCTTTACATGACTTACATGATCTTCCCAAGTTTGACTGAATACAAGATATCATCTAGATAGACTATGACAAAATCATCAATAAAAGGATGAAAGACATCATTCATGACTCTCATAAAAGTAGCTGGTGCATTACAAAGCCCAAAAGGCATAACCAACCATTCAAACAGTCCCTGTTTTGTCTTAAATGCAGTCTTCCAGATATCATCTTCTGCAATTCTTATCTGATGATAACCACTTCTCAAATCTAACTTAGTAAAGTAAACTGCATGTTTTAACTGATCAAGTAAATCATCTATTCTGGGAAGAGGATACCTGTTCTTTACCGTTATCTTGTTCAAGGCGCGGTAGTCGATGCACATCCTCCAAGTTCCATCTTTCTTTGGAACCAAGACAATTGGAGAACCACAAGGAGAAGTACTAGGACGAATAACTCCCTTTTCCACCAACTCTTGAACTTGCTTTTTAATTTCCTCATTCTGCATAACTGATAAATGGTACATGCCGATATTAGGAAGTGGCACATCCTGCTGTAACTGGATTTCATGCTGTATCTCTCTCTTGGGTGGCAACCCCTTCGGTTCCTGAAACATGTCATCATAAGCGGAAATAATCTTGACCATTTCAGTTTTATGTTTTGGGTCACACCCCTTGAATGCCTCAGATTTATCATCTTCTTTGGCTTTTACAAGCATTAGTACAAAGTTTTTACTTGAGTTGACCAATCTCTTCATTTGACCAGCATTAACTAGTGTAAGATTAGTCTTCACCTTATGTGCCCGTACAATGTATTCTACCCCATCTTTAAAAAGATGATACTTATTCTCCCCCCTATAAAAGATTGCTTTTCTGTCATAAAGATAAGGACTCCCTAACACAAGCCCACAAATATCCAAAGGGACCACATCAACTTCTACCTCATCTACAAAGTTTGCAGTGATAGCAAATCTCAATTTACACTGTTTAGTTACTTTTACTTGTGCATCATTGCAAACCCATCCGAGTGGATATGGTTTCGAATGAGGTGTTGTAGCCAAATTAAGTTTCTTTACAACTTCTTCAGATATTAAGTTTACTTGTGAACCCGTATCAAATAGAGTATCAATCTTAGTATGTTTTGTTACAACACGAATGTGAAACAATTCATTTCTTTGCTTATCAACCTTAGGAGAAGATTCTTTACTTGTACTTGCACTGGTATTAGAAAAACTTGCATCAGATGAGAGAGATATACCTTTCCCTTTACCTTGGATTCTGGTAGCAACAATCTTTGTTTCATCTCCGAAGTCTGAACCAAGATCTTGTTGAATCACTATAGTAGTCTTCTTGCCTTTATTACCTCCATATCTTTTCGGCCTCAACTCAGGATGAAGCTTCCAGCATCTCGAATAATCATGCCCCTCTTTCTTGCAATGGGAGCATGTAGGTTTCTCACCCTCTTTCTTAGCGGTAGCTATTTTCTTTCCTTTGCCTTTATATTTGTCTTTGTCTTTCCCTTTAGACTTACCCTCGAACTTAGATGGCTTCTTAGAAAAGTTATCACTAAAAGTATTCTTACCCCTAGACTCTAAATGAGTAGCTTGAACAGACACCTCATCTAGATTGTTGGGACTCAACATCAAAATAGTGTGCCTAAGGTAAGAATGTAAACCACCAATATACTTAAGTAAGGTGTCTTGGGTATAGAAGGGAACATTTAGAGCAATGGCCCGTTTCCTAAACTCATGAGTATACTCCTGGACGGACTGCCCCTTACCTTGCCTAAAGGTTTGCCAATTCATGGTTAACTGTTGCATGTAACCTAAAGGGTAGAATTGTTTCCTAAGGGCAGTAACAAACTCCATACAAGACATATTAACTTGACCATGGCGAGCAATTTCTTCATGAGTTTTACTCTCCCACTAGGTGAGAGCTGTACCTCCCAACCGGAGAGTTTCTAATTGAATCCTAGAAGCATCTTCTACTAGGCCTTGTATCCTATAGTATACTTCTACTTGTTGGACCCAATCATCTAATTTCTCAGCATTTAACTCCCCACAATATTTAGGTAATTCAAATTTTACATCAAGCTTAATTACAGGCTTAGATTTGCTCTTAAATGGATTTACATTAGCAGAAGGAGAAGGAGAAGGAGGAGAAGAAGGAGGAGGAGAAGGAGGAGAAGAAGGGGGAGTAGAAGGAGGAGAAGGAATTTTTGGAGCTTTCCCCACTGTGTCTTTCTGATCTTCCTGCTTATTGTGCTTTGAAGAACCTCCCTTTTCGCGCTTCTTCTTGTCTGCATAAAGTTCCTCCACCATTGCCTTCATGTCAAGGAATAACTTCTAAAAATCCTTGTCACTAAGCTCTGAACTTTGTCCACCTTCTTTTGCTTCCATCTGTAACGGTTGATTAACTCTTTGTCTTCCGATTTATGGATTGTATTCTTCAAGTTCTCCTTCGCCTCGTTGCAACCTGGATCTCATTAGCATTCAAATTGCAATACAAGCCACATACATAGCTCTGATACCAACTTGATCTATTTAAAGGATCTAAGACTTATTGCTTACAGAATGCTTAACATAAAAGATTGATTATTACAACGTTTAACTTAAGTGATTACAAATTTAAATGCTCAAATGAAATAAATGAACATAAAATAATTAAATGCCAAGATAAACTGAGAAAGAAAAGAGAGAAGAAATAGAGAGACGAAACCAAAGTTGATAACGGAGTTCGTCCCTAAGGACTACGTCTCCGGGTCCCTCTCCAATGGAGGACTGATCCGATTAGCTCCAAAAATCAGTTACAATTGAGGCAACATCATCCCCTTCAAGCACATCAAAAGCACAACATTACTTCGATATACAGGAACAATGCAAATCATCTCTCAAGCATTCTCTCGTTCTCCACCTGGACTTGTGAAAACAAGGCCTATACCCCTCCTTTTATACTAAAAGTTTTCCTAATATGGCTTAACCACTCAATTAATTACATATCTTCCCTGATCAGCTCGTATCAGGTCTATTCTATCCTCTACAATCTTCTTGTTGGAGTAGTTATAGTGGGTTTTGGTTTATTTTGGCCTTATTTGGAAATTTGTTAGGGATTCGGCTGATAGAAGCTTATCAAAACCAACCGCTGTCCACATATTAGTAGAACTCTCACGTGGCACAGCGGTGGTAAATCATTTTAATCCCCGCGTGGTCGGGGGTTCAAAACCCTCAATCGCTCATTTTAAACCAAAATCCTAACGAATTCAATAACAAAATCAACGGCCATCCAAATATAGTTAAGAGTGCACTCGCCGGTGCAATGGTCAATCTCGCGTGCGCTAAGCCGGAGATCGTGGGTTCCAAACCCGTGAAGTATTTTTGGTAAACCAAACAATCTTACCCATCCACCGAAGAAGCACCAGGCCACGTGGAATTCTTGAGGTGCCACATGGAAAAACCTGATTCGATGAGCATGCTAACTGGATGCCGATGTGGATGCTAACGGAGCAGTGACTGGGACGCCGACTATACTTGCTGACTCAGACGATGACGTGGATTGCCTGATGACGTGTGCTGACTGGTGTACGGACGGACACATGTCAGCATCTGATTGGCTCTGTACCATTGACTCACCTGCCACGCGTCAGGTCGGAATTCACCTATATGTGTCCGTACAGTATGGACTGCCACGTCAGCATGATGACGTCATCATCAGTACCCTCTAAGTTGACTGAAGTTTGACTGCTTCTAACTTGAACATACGACGTCGGATTTCGATAAAACAAACGCCGTCAGATTCATCTCGATGAGCTCTTCGCGATGACGTTGATTCTGTTGATTTCTGAGATGATTATTTTTTTCGCCTTCTGGACGCCCTGAAGCCAGTTTGACTGGAAGTTTGACTAGCCGTAACTTGCACAAACGGAGTCCTTTTCAACCCATTCAAGTTGTGTTGGAATCAAGACGTCATTCTCTTTCTGATGAAGCTAAAATATGGAGCATTGGGAACACTTCAATTTTCACTGAAAAGTTGTCCCCTGGATCAAAACCTCCCAGGAAATCAAGACCAGCTAGGCCTATGATTGGTATGCCTCTGCATGAAAGCCCTAAACCTAGTGAGACCTCACATGAGGATCCTGCAACTCCAATGGAGTAGGAGAATGTTGAAGAAGAAGAAGACATATTCAAGAGAGCAACAAATACAACACTGGCTGATGTTGCTAACATTGCAAGGGAATTGGAGGAAAATCAAGAATTCTTGTAGCATTAGCAAGAGGTCCTACAACAAAAACCATAACCGAAGAAGGAATTCTTGTAGACATAGCAAGAGCAAGAAAAATAGTCCTTGTAGCAAAAGAAAGAAGAAGCAACACCTTTGCAGCCTGAGATAATTGGACAGCCCGAGTCCATGCAAATAGTACTATATGAGAAGGCCCCACCAAAAATGCTAGTAGGAATCTATAAGCCTCCTAATTTCACATTGAAAATAGTAATTTTGAATTTATGGAAAGAAATAAAAAGAAAAGAAGAATAATGGAGAAAATAAAAATGAAAAATGAAGGAGGAAATTCAAAAGAGGGATGAAGAAAATAAAGATAAAAATGTAAAAATTGCCACCCTGAAGTAAAGAGTAGATGATATGGCAGCCTTAGCGCCAAGGGTTTATGCTCTGCTACTAAAAGAAAAGTATCTCTCTTTTAATATTTTAAGACTTTCCTCAGGTTTGAATCCTTTTATTGATACCCCCATTGAATTCTTCAATGCTTATAGGATTGCTTCACCTGAAATGAAAAATTTGCTATGTGAATTTTATTTATGTAATTATGCTATCACAAAAGACCATGATTGGAATCCACTACTGTATGTTGGGGATATTTAATTAAGAGTATTCATTTCTTGGGTACAAAATGAGATCAGTTGGGGACAACAACATAGTGCTTATAAGCAATTGGAATTTGATATTCCCCTACATGTTAGAGCTTAATCAAGCAACCCAAGGGATATTTACAAAGAATGGTACAAAATTCTGCTAAGATTGAGTTATGGCAATAGGATTATGCCCTAGATTGAAGCAATTTATAGTGAGTATGAGGTAAAGACAATAGAAAAGGAGGAGACCATGAGGAGATGTTTATCCTAGAGATGGAATAGTTTGAATGATGAACTGAAATAGGATGAGCCACATTCCATCCACAATTATGTTGTAGCACTAAAAATAATTGAGAGGTATATTGAGATTGGAAGAATACAGGGTGAGACTGGCTTCCCTTGACTTTCCAGCCACCCATGCTCATGTGGCCTATGCCAAACTTAATATTTTACTAGTTTGATGTTGTGGTGGAGAGGTAGAGATGGAACAAGTTTGATAGATTGGGAGGATTCTATTGGGACCTAGACTCACTTACTATAGCCACTGATGTTGGACAACTCTCAGTTGCAAATTTTAGATCTTTGAATAAATAGAAGAACAACTCTTCCCTTGCTAGAGGACCACTAAGACATAAGGTTGGGGGGAGTGATGAGCCTAGTTTTTTATCTAATTCTGGGTAGAATCTATAGTTTATTTTCTCATAGGTGTCATTAACTTTAATGTTTAAGTGTTGGTATTGGCATAATGTTTCCCTCAAACCATTGAAATTTAATATTATCCTCTCTTTGGATATGTAATGATATTTGGCATAATATTTAGGTTATCTATATTGATTTTGCATGTGATTGATGAATATTTCTTAGAATGGTTATAGATGTGCAGTTGTTATGCATACTAAAGTTGTCCTACATATTTAATGAGTCAAGTCAAGGAAGACACCACCAACTGTACTTGCACCATAACTTCCAACTGAGGAATCACTCCAAGTCAAAGGCAACTAGTAGCAAAGATTCTTCATGAAATTAAATGTAACCTCCTTGTAGTGGACCTTAATGATCGAGCATGCACAAGCATTACTACTGTGTTGGATCTGTTCTCAACTTGCATGTCTGACCAGATTCCATGTATGCATAACCACCATTGCTCCACTTTCCATTGTTTTCCCTAAATAGCATCCTCTTAGTCATGGATTTGACTGCCTTGATTAGTTGTAGTATAAATAATGATTCAATGCTCCTTCTTTAGGAGGTTGCACGATATGAAATTGTACTTCCACTCTCTAGTTTTAGTAATACAAATACATTACTCTTTGTATGCATGATTTACAATGAATGAAATAAAGTTCTAAGTTTGAGCATTTGAGTTCTTGTTAGTTTAGAGGATACTTATCCAAGGGGGCCCACTTGGTGAGTAATCTATTTTCTTAGTTTAGCTTTAGTTTAGTATTACTTTTTGTTTAATGCTTAGTTAGAAATCTGGCATTGACTGTTCCTACAGCCGCTAGAATTCCATTCTATGACTATTCCTGTAGCCAAAGAAGATAGGGTAACTTCCTATTGTTCAGATTTTCATTTTTGTTTTGCATTTTAACTTAGCATAGTTTTTGGTTGATGTTCAGTATTTTCTTTGTTTTCTTCTAAGTAATATACTTTCAGCATTATGTTTCTTAGTTGTAGAATGCAATGGCTACTTTAGCCCCTAGTGCACATACTATGCTGATTCATTTCAAGTTCATGTCCCTAGGTTGACAAGTTAAATGAACCTTCATGATGATTCAAATAGCTATTCGGGTTAGATGTCCAATCACTAAATCATGGTTGTAAGGGCTTAGTTATTAGATCATTGTAAGAGGCCAACAATTGGTATTTGAAGGTGTAGGTCCTTGGTTGGTATTTTGAAATGAAGGTGTAGGTCCTTGGTTGGTATTTTGAAATGAAGTTGTAGGTCTTTGATTGGTATTTTGAAATGAAGGAAATGATCCTTGAGTAGAATTTTATAATTATGGAAGGGACCTTTGATTAGTGTTTTGGAGTGATGGAATTGATCCTTGATTAGTATTTTGATTTGTGGTCCTTCATGAGATAATGTGAACCCTTCTATATTTAGTTGGTAGATATTGACTTGATGAAGGTGCACATTGAAATTGGAATAAGGAACCTTGATTTGTGTTTTGAAGTGTGGGTTTAGGAACTTCATTTACATTATGGGTCAAAGGGGTAGGACCTTGCGATGTGGAACCTTGATTTTTGTTTTGTGGTATGAGTTTAAGACCTTGGTTTACATTTTGGATCAAAGGGATAATGCCTTGTGATGTGGAACCTTGATTGGTATGTTAGAAAAAGGGGGTTTGAAAAGGTCTTACCTATAGAATTTTAGGAATTTCCAAGTGTGAAACTTTTTCCTTGTGTAGTGTTATTTGTTTCCTTGTTTCCAAATGTTGAGATGCTTTAGATGTGTGTAGTAGTGGTAGTCATGTGTGTAGTTGTACCAAGGGATATGTTTGACATTTCTTGTGATTAGGGAATTCCAAATGCAAATGGATTTTCAATTTCTTTGTCTATAATGGTTGATACGTCAAAACCTTGAGGTAATTTGGCCCCCTTTTTAGCTATTGCATAGAAGAATATATTAGGATCTACACTAACATGTTGATCAACCATGCTCAAAATTCTTGGGTCACTATAAGCTTCTTCAATTTCTTCTTGGTTCAATTATTGTTTGAATTCTTATAGGCTCAACTTTTACCATGTTTGGTCTCTTGGTGGTGTGTCTCTTGGAGGTGTAGAATGATTTGAATCTATTCCAAGGGTAGTGTCATGGAAAGGGTTGCTTGGAAAATTTCTTTTGGTTTGGGACCTTGTTTCAACCATGTGAGAATTTTGCAAGTTGAAGGGTAATGGAAGATGGTAAGGAAAATATGATATGTTTCTTTGGTTATTTTTGGATTTTAGGATATGAGAATGCAAGGTGATTATGAAAGGATGATAATGACCAAAGGATGGGGATAATGAATGCTAAAAGATGCTAAAATATTGATTAATGGTCCAGGATGATTATGTTAATTGAAGATCAAGGTAATAATGCAACTAAGGTTAAGATGAAGATAAGCTATGTTTTTTCTTTTTGGGGTATGAAAAGATAAGGATAATGAGACTAATGGATGAAAAATTGACTAATTGATATGATGCTAAGGCTAAAGTAAAATGAGCTATTTTTTTGTATTTTTAGGATAAAGGTGCAAAGTGCAATCTAGATTAAAGATAAAAGTTTGGAAAGATGATGATAAAAGCTATGGCATAATGATTTCAAGCTAATGCAAAGAAATTATATAATTTTAAACAAAGGATGTCAATCAAGCTAATGTGAACCCAAGGTAACTGTATACGCATAAAAATGGTCATGTCTATAATCTTGGCAATTGATTAAATATTTATTATTTAATTATTTCTTCTAAAGTCCTCTACATATGATTAAATTTATTTAATTTAATTATATTTTTCATTCATCTTATTCTTCTTCCATAATTAAATAAATTTATTTTATTTAATTATTTTCATATGTCCACTTAATTATTTAAAAAAATACATTCTATTTATTTAAATTAGTTATCATTGTTTGAATTTAAATTAAATATTTTGATTTAATTAAGTTTAAATAT
The DNA here is from genome assembly GCA_007258455.2 of Sequoia sempervirens. Lineage (NCBI taxonomy): Eukaryota > Viridiplantae > Streptophyta > Pinopsida > Cupressales > Cupressaceae > Sequoia > Sequoia sempervirens. The sequence goes on from VDFB02193867.1 coordinate 419,371,166, forward strand.
TTCTCTTTCTTCTATTTTTTAATTCTTCTTCTAATTAATTAAATGTTTCATTTAATTAATTTCATAAAAGTGATTTAATTAAATAGATCTTATTTAATTAAAAATATCTTATGCTTTCTTTCTAAAATCAAAATTAGGTATTTTAACCTGATTGTGAAATCTTCTCATATCATAATTAAATATTTTATTTAATTATGAGATTTTTTGCTTTTTTCAATAAAACATGATTAAAGCTCTTTTCTCACCACAAGCTTTCTTCTGCTTTTAAAAGCTTAATTAAATATTTAATTTAATTAAGAAAAGCTGAATGTCCTCCACAAATAAATAATTGATTTTTTTTAATTAATTATTTATCAGCTTTAAATCTTTCTTTTATCTTTTTAAAGAAAGATGATTTCTTATCTTCTCTTCTTTTTCCTCTTTCATAAAAATGGAAAAATCTTGTTTTTAGGTTTCTTCTATTTTCTCCTTCAATTTCATCTTTCTTCAACCGTTCGATCTGCCAAGAATTATCACAACCGTTAATCGAGACAACCAATCAAAATCAATCGAAAAACTCTATAAATACCTGTGTGAATCCAAGCATTGGTAATAGGAAATTAATCAGAGTTCATGCATTTAGTTCATTTAGCATTTTAATAGCATCATGTTTATTTCAAGTTTATTAGTTCAAATCATTATCATAGCTTAATCATGCATCTACATCATAGCAAAATATCGTTCTTTAGGAAGACATTTTGTTGAGCCTAGCCTACAATCTGATAACACAAAGCTGGAATCGACAAAAACACTAAAGATAGAGGACGATAGGATGACAATGGAAGCAAGATACTGAGTTTGTACTTCTTTACTCTTTATATTTTGCTTTGATACAATGTTCTATTGGTGTGTTTGAACAGTTATTTTTAATTCATTTACACATCTGATTTTCATACACACATTAAATGGTGCCCACTGTGGGGCCTATGCCCCTTAGTTTAGACTCCTTTCTTGCAGGTTTTTCTTGTAGGTTTTCTTATAGGTTTTCTGACATTCGGCAGTGCATCTAGAAGATTCAAAGATTTTTATTTTTGCAGGTATTTTGGCGCATCTGAAGACTGTTTCGGCGCATCTGGGCATTTCTACGAGACATCTGGGAAACAGAGTGGCACATACATCTATTTCTACAGAGAATTTAGGAATTTAGTTAGCGCATATATGACTTTCTTTAGCGCATTTAAAGATGTTTCAGAAAATCTAAAAAAAAAAATTTGCATTTAGAATAGCACATATAGGTTTTGTTTTCGCGCATCTGGGTAACAGAGCGGCACATTTGTATTCTATTTTAGTGCATTTGGGTAACAAAGTTGCACATCTGGTCTCTGTTTCTGTGCATCTAGGGGACAGAGTTTCACATCTGAATTGTAACCAAGATTCTGAGTTTGACGCCTTTTGCAGACAGAATTTCTTTCATTTTTCTACTGGTTTTAAAATGAATCAATCTAGGGTAGCCACCACACATTTATCATGTAGTTAAAACAAACCCCATGTCTGTTGTGAGGTAAAATCTTCACTTAGAATAAATCACTTTTGATTTTGGTGCATCTAAAATGAACTTGTCTACTCTTTTTGACTGTACTTGAAAGTGGTAGGTGATTATGCTCTCACCCTGTGCAAACTAGGTGATCAGAAAACCAGACCCACTTTTCCCTGTGTAACCCTGACTAAATAATTGAAGTATCCTCTCCCCTTGCACACTTGTGTGATCCTGGGTGCAAGAGAAATAGTTATTGACTCTAGAAATTAGGCCTGCCTTAAGGGAAAAAGTACTCACCTTAAGGGATGACTCAACCGGCAATGGAGCTAAGGCCAAGCTACCCCCAACCGGTATATAAATGTAAATCTTAAGGGAAAACCTAAGGTTGCTTGTGCGGATGTGTCATACAGACGGAGTAGTACTCCCTTAAACCCTGTTGAGCTTAACCTCTTCAGGCTGGAGTGCCACCTTAATGGTGATTAATCTCTTGCCCCATGTATGGCCACTCGAACGGGGGTCTCGAACTAAAAACCATTGTTTAGAAAGCAGAAAACCTTCTATCTGCTAGTCCAGCACCAATCGGTGTGAAGCCTTCCACACTTTCACAGTCCGTAATAGAGGTGATCAGCTCGCCATGGGAGTTTCATGGGGGTTGGAAGCTTGGTTGGCCTGAGAAGAGAGTGCACTATAAGGGGGAGCCCGTGCAGCCAAGCTTCTGGATTCACACGCTACTGATATGCAGTTGGGGAAACCCATGTGGAGTCTAGCAGATATTGTCCTGGCCTAACCTAGGTTGTGCTTGTATTATTCTATGCTTGGTTATGAATCAACTTAAATCAGATTGTTTGTTGTGCTTTCAAAAATATTAATTCAGATAAAGGATCATCCAAAAACCAACATGATAAATTTCAGCTGGAAACTGGTCAAAACTGTCTCTAGAAAACTGTAGCACATTTAAACTCTGTTCTGGCACATCTATGTTCTGTTTCGGCGTATTTGGGATATTTTGTTGTGCATATGTGCTCTGTTTCTGTGCATCTAAGGTATTCTGCAGTGCATTTGACTCTTTATCCAGTGCATTTACCTTTTTCTGTAGTGCATTTAGGAAATAGAATAGCGCTTTTAGGTTTCTATCAAAATTTGTACACAGACCCGAATCTCTGAGATTTTACTCCCATGTTGAGAAAGTGGAAATCAACCAAGTTCGCCAAGAAATCAGTTTTCAATAGGATCAAGAAGCCCAAAACAAACTTAAGTTACAAAAATACTTTAGATCACAGAGAATTCCTGTATAAGAGTTGAGATGTCTTGCTCCATTATCGCACATTCCTCCATAGATACCAAGACTACATTAGGGGATTCACTGACGATTATGCTGTAGAACCTTTGGCTACCCAAGATTATTATCAAAGATTAGCATTGTCTCAACGTCACAATCTTAATCAACCTCTTGAGTTTGAGAATATACCACAACCTTCAATTAAATATTCAACACGTCCTAATCAAATCCTTCAGTGACATTTGATCATATCCGAGGATTTCTTACATATGCTTGTTTTTACAAGATCTCAACAAGAAACTTCCACACACAAAATTCAAGAAGAAGGTGAACGTGATAGTCCTCTTTTTAGTGTGAGTCAAAATCCCCTTTTCAATGACAACAATATGGCTGATAGAGAAGAAAATTCAGTGCTTAAGAACAAAAACATGAACAAAACTCCCGTAGATAGTGATGATGAGCAAGAGGAAGAACTTCAACTTTAAGAGGCAGAACAGAACCCCAAGTTTCTTAAGATCCTTGAACAGATTATACAACGTGACAAAGAGAAGTATTTTCTTTTCTTAGCAGATCAAGGAGCTAAGTTTCCTAAAGACTTTGATACTGATAAATTAAAAAGCACAGAAGAAGAGCCATCCCTATCTGATTTAGCCTCTTTTAAAAGAGAGTTTAAAGAAATGCAGGGAACACTCAAAGAATTACGAGGGGAACCACAACCAAGAAATACACTTTGGATGACATATGCCCTTATCATTTTGATAGAAGTCTTAACATGATTCCATTTCCTAAACACTGTGAAATTCCCAAATTTGATCGTTATAATGGAAAATCAGACCCAATTGACCATGTTAGAGACTTTCGAAACATGACATTGGAGTTTGCCCACGAGGATACATATTTATTGTGATTATTTCCTCGAAGCCTTGTAGTCAACTCTATGGAATGGTTATCTAAGATTACACCTCCTATTCGAACATTTGAGGAATTGATCAATTTGTTCATAACACAATATGCCTACAACATTCAACACCAAATCACCATGATTGATCTTTGCAAAGTTGCACAAAAACCTGGTGAATCTTTCACTGCCTTTCTTCAAAGATGGAGGAGAATGTTCACTAGGTACCCACGACCTATTCCTAAAGAGGAGAAAATGGTTACTTTCATCAATAGCCTCAACTTAGAAATGAGCTATCATTTAAATCTACATTGTTCACCTTCCTTTGAGAAATTGATTGAGGATGCCATCACCATCAAAAATGCTTTGGTCAAAAGAGGGACAATAAAACTTGATAGGGACAACCCTAGCTCATCTAACCATTACAACAATCAAGACAAGTCTAAATTTTGGACCACAACAAGAACGTTGTAAATGATGGTGTTGTAGATGCAAATCATATCACGACTAGGCCTTTTGTCCTGAGCACTCCTCGTAACAATAATTACAACAATGTCAATTCAGTCGTGAATCTAGGAAACAATCATCCCCCTCCAATGAACAACAATCAAGGGACTGACAACAACCAAAACTACCGGGGAAACAACAACAACACTTTAGGGAATACCTCAAACACGAAACCACAACGCTTTCCATTCTTCTCCAATAGAAGAACTTTCACTCCACTAGGACAATCCTTAGAATCTGCTTTCAAAGAGGTTATGGAAAAGAATGTCCTTATGTTACCACCACAATGCAATTATGAACCTAGTGTGAAACCTCCATCATGGAATGAGGCCTATTTTTGTGACTACCATAGGTGCAGAGGTCATCACACAAACAACTGTCAAGGTTTGAAACATGCTATTCAAGATCTAATTGACAAGGGAGTTATCACAGTAGAAGGACAACAAAAATCCAATGAAGATCACCAAGCATTTCAAAATCCTCTACCAAATTATCAAAAGGGAGAGTTTTCTGACAAAAATTTCAACCAAATTGATGACAATGTAATCTGTCACCTTTCTACGGATGATGAGCAAGTCAACATTATAAAAATCAAAGAGAAAGTAGACAATGGACAAGTGAATGTCACAACAAGAGCACAAGCTAAAGTTGTCTTGAAGGGTACCTCTTCAAAATCCACTGAGACCTTCCCTCAACACCAATATGACTTAGTTAACCAACTTCGAAAAACTCTGGCTCAAATCTCCATTTTTGAACTCCTGAAGATTTCCCCTGCACACAAGGAAATTTTAGAAAAATCCCTTTTTGAGATGACTATATCCATGTATTTGGATGTGAACCGATTTCAAGCCATGGTAGGACATTTGTCCTCACCTACGTGTCTCTCATTTTTAGACAAAAATGATGTTTCCATGACTCATCCCCACAATTCATCTTTATACTTAGAGGTCATGATCCATAAGTTCCGTGTTAAACGTGTTCTAATAGATGGAGGGGCTAGTCTAAATATATGTACCTTGAAGGTGGTTCAAGCATTAGGATTTGTGAAAAACTCCATTGATCCTAGAAGAAAAATCACCATTAAAGCCTATGATGATGAGGAGAGAACGTCTAAAGGTCTAATCATGCTACCAATCAGAGTGGGACTTGTTATCAAAAATACCTTTTGTCAAGTTTTAGATCGAGATCTTGCATACAACATTTTGTTGGGTCATCCTTGGATCCATGAAATGCAAGTTGTTCCATCCACTTACCATCAATGTCTTAAGTTTCCATATGATGGACAGGAAATCACTATACCAGTTGATAATTCAAACACTCAAACTTGTGCCAATGCCAAAGCTCATTAGGATACTTTGGTTCTGAATAATCGAGAAGAACTTGTTGATACTCCTCCTAAACATGCTACACAAATCATTCAATTAGCCAAAAGCTTTGAAAAGAAACTGTAGTTCAAGGAAAGTGGAGTTGGGGAATATTCCCTTTGTCTTGCTAGTCTACCTACATCTCCTCGATCACATGGAAAACCTTCTATTACACAACAACAAATATCAGCGGCATCAACATCGGCACAAGTACAAACAGAGCCCACTACCAAGTTCAATGGACAATTTATCAAAGAAAAGTTTCCCATGGGAGATCCTGAGGATACAACAATTCTAGATTGGCTCTATAAGGATGAAGAGGAAGCAGTTCTAAATGTCACCTTACCAACAGATCAATATGGGAAAGGATATTCCATCATGCAAAAGATGGGATATGACAATGGTCCTCTTGGAAAAAGAAAAGAAGGCATAGTTGAGCCTATCCATCTCCCAGGGCTTGCTGCACATGATAAAACTAGAATAGGCTATGATGCTACCCAATCTAAACAATCACAAGGTAATGTTTTTACACTACAAGAAGGTTCCGATAAGAAAGAGACATGTTTGGCATCAATCCTGAATTGCATAGAAAATAACTCTGACACAGATTCTGCTGAATATGAATGGGATACCATCCATGATGAAAATTTTTGGAGAGACAAAGAGGTAGATGTCATACACAAGTATACGCCCGCTTTAATCAAAGGAGAAGGTTTAGGGTCCCAACCACAATAATCTGAACCACAAAGCAAGTATGAGTCTAGTGATACTGAGTCGAATTTTAACGAACAAGACTATCAGGAGAATAGTACCATCATTGACCTACCTCATACCTCAGATCCTACCAATAACTCTGTCTTGACCCTAACCATCGCCGATTTCACATGACCAAATGATGTCCTACCATTAATCCATCCTGATCTCATTGACTGGGATCTAACCGAACCTATTGATATACCTATTTTTCCAAATGACGAAGCTATCATAAATTTCCTTTCCGCAGATGATGTAAATAATTGTTCCACTAGCAATTTTTGGTATGAAGTCTTTAATCAGGAGAGTGTCAAGTCTCCTAGATGCAAAAATGAAAATAAAGAAAAATGATCTAGTGGTGAAAACCAGAATCTGGTAGTACTAGATCAAGAAAAGATAAAATAAAGAGCGTATCAGATGGTGAAAACCTTTTTGAGGCACCACCTGATGGGACTCTTGACACTCTCCCGAAGCACTATCATGAGTGATCATCCATCTTGACTGAGCCTACAAAGGAAATCAGCATTGCAACTATAGATAATCCAAGGATTATACAAGTAGCTGAATCAATGACAGATAAAGAAATTCCAGAGTTCATAAAATTTCTCAAGGAAAATCAAGTCAATTTTGCATGGTCAAATGCAGACATGCCAGGTCTTGACCCTGATCTCATAATGCATCATTTATCTATCAAACTAGGAGCCAAACTAGTAAAACAAAAACTCAGAAAGATGAATCCTCATGTAGCATTACTGGTTAAGGAAGAACTCAAGGAACTCCTAGATGCAGGTTTTATAAGATCAATTGCCTATACAGAATGGATCTCCAATATTGTGCCAGTAGCAAAACCAGACAAACGTGTAAGAGTATGCACTAATTTCAGAGATCTTAACAAATCTTTCCCAAAGGATGAATTTCCACTTCTGAGCATCGACACTATAGTTGACTTGACAGCTGGCCATGCCATGTACTCATTAATGGATGGTTTCTCTGGTTACAACCAAATCAAGATTGCACCAGAAGACCAAGAGAAAATATTTTTCACTTGTCTATGGGGAACATATTGTTGGAATGTCATGCCTTTTGGTTTAAAAAATGCTGGGGCTACTTATCAAAGAGCTATGACTACGATCTTTCATGACATGATGCACACATTCATGGAGGATTATGTAGATGACATTGGAAAAATCTGCTGCAACACCTCAGTCCAACCAATCTCCTTGTGGTCATAAACCACAAGGGCACCAACAACCAGAATCCCTAGAATCTGATACACATCCTCCGATGTCACACTCATCTCACCCATCGGCAGGTGGAAGGTGTTATGCTCTGAATACCATCTCTTGGCCAAGGTCATCAATAGCCCCCTGTTGGCCTGAAAGCCTCATGGCATGGTCAACAACGGTCCCAATCCACAGTCTGCTATCACCTGTAGCTCTGTAGGAGTCAGCTCTCCTATCCGCTCCCAACATAATGGGAACCGCTCTCTGATCTGGAGGCTTTTGAAAGCCTCCTATTTTGTTAAATCATCACAAATACATCAAATCAGACCCATATCACATGATCTATCTAGTCAACATAACATATCAAAGTCCCATATCAAGTGTTACATCAATCTATCAGCATGCCAAATCACTCTACTCTATAATCATTTACTATTTGTTTTTCTTTTCAGAAAAGAAAATTTATCAATACACGTATCATCTTCTGTTTGTATTTCAATCATGAATGCAAATTTTTATCTTCATTTTTACTATTTGTTTTCTATCGCAAAATGAAAATTTATCACACATCTACTCTTTGTTTTTCAATCGCGAGAAGCAAAGTTATCAAACTCACATCACTCATTCAATCATTTTACTCTTTGTCGTTCGTCACAAAGTTATCAGCTATCTACTCTTTGTTTTCTATTCTGAAAGCAACATTATCAGTTCTCTATCAAATTTTCTACCCTATCAACATGATGGTTCTACAATTTACCTATCTATTGACTAAGGAAGAAAATTTAATCATCATTTTTCATCACATAGGCATTCTGGGGAAATTTTCCTAAATGCGCAATTCTGTCGCCCATATGCGCTAAAAACCCATATGCGCTAAAGTTTTTCTCAAAAGCGCTACACTGTTTCTCAGATGCACTAAAAATCTGTATGCGCTACTCTGTATCTCGGATGCACTCCTCTAACTACCAGATGCGCAACTCTAACATTTTTGGAACAAACCCTAAATGCGCAGTTATGTGCCCTAGATGCGCTAAAACACCTACCTAGTCGATTTCGCCCTATATGCACAACTCTATCTATCAGATGCGCTAAAAGATCAATTTTTGACTTGCTCCTAGATGTGCTATGGAATTTCCTAGATGCGCTAAAACATTTATCGAATGTGCTAAAACTATTCCTAGATGTGCTAAAATGTTCCAAATAAATTACAGACCGATTTAAAAATAATTCAAAATTGATCTAAAAAGCAATATTTGACAACATAGATGGTTCGAATCACTCACCGGTGGTCCATACGCCGCTGGTCTCTGATATCGTCACACTCGCTCGAACCTATGTCTGTGCATGGGGATCACCATCTTGCCAAGTCACTATCGGAGCTCAAATTTTTACTGTAGCAGCAGGGTGAAAATGACACTTCATTTTACCCCTTTTACCTTATAAGGGTCTTTTTAGGATGGGCATTAATAGCATTTTCCATTTTTCATCATCTTTTTCACTGGGGCATCAGACACATCATCTATTAGGAGCTAAATCACTGTTCCCCTATCACTATCAATTTCTTCTTCTATGATTTATCTCCCGAGGGGGCATCATCATCAATATCAAAAATCAGAAACATATCAGGGGCAAATTTTTATTTTTCTTTGAAGCAATGTGTTTCACACATCACTTCAAAGAGGGGCAAAATGTATATGCATAAAAATGGTCATGTCTATAATCCTGGCAATTAATTAAATATTTATTATTTAATTATTTCTTCTAAAGTCCTCTACATATGATTAAATTTATTTAATTTAATTATATTGTTCATTCATCTTATTCTTCTTCCATAATTAAATAAATTTATTTTATTTAATTATTTTCATATGTCCACTTAATTATTTAAATAAATACATTCTATTTATTTAAATTAGTTATCATTGTTTGAATTTAAATTAAATCTTTTGATTTAATTAAATTTAAATATTTCTCTTTCTTCTATTTTTAATTCTTCTTCTAATTAATTAAATGTTTCATTTAATTAATTTCATAAAAGTGATTTAATTAAATAGATCTTATTTAATTAAAAATATCTTATGCTTTCTTTCTAAAATCAAAATTAGGTATTTTAACTTGATTGTGAAATCTTCTCATATCATAATTAAATATTTTATTTAATTATGAGATTTTCTGCTTTTTTCAATAAAACATGATTAAAGCTCTTTTCTCACCAGAAGCTTTCTTCTGCTTTTAAAAGCTTAATTAAATATTTTATTTAATTAAGAAAAGTTGAATGTCCACAAATAAATAATTGATTTTTTTTTAATTAATTATTTATCAGCTTTAAATCTTTCTTTTATCTTTTTAAAGAAAGATGATTTCTTATCTTCTCTTCTTTTTCCTCTTTCATAAAAATGGAAAAATCTTGTTTTTAGGTTTCTTCTATTTTCTCCTTCAATTTCATCTTTCTTCAACCGTTCAATCTGCCAGGAATTATCACAACCGTTAATCGAGACATCCAATCAAAATTAATCCAAAAACTCTATAAATACCTGTGTGAATCCAAGCATTGGTAATAGGCAATTAATCAGACTGCATGCATTTAGTTCATTTAGCATTTTAATAGCATCATGTTTATTTCAAGTTTATTAGTTCAAATCATTATCATAGCTTAATCATGCATCTACATCATAGCAAAATCTCGTTCTTTAGGAAGACATTTTGTTGAGCCTAGCCTACAATCTGAGAACACAAAGTTGGAATCGACAAAAACACTAAAGATAGAGGACGATAGGATGACAATGGAAGTAGGATACCGAGTTTGTACTTCTTTACTCTTTATATTTTGCTTTGATACAATGTTCTATTGGTGTGTTTGAATAGTTATTTTTAATTCATTTACACATCTGATTTTCATACACACAGTAACAATTCCAAGTGTCATTGACCATTTGTGGTAATCAAGAGGATAGTTTTGACAAGGTTGAGTCAAGGCTAGGACACAAGCTCAAGACTCAAATTTGATAAAGGTGATAATGACATGGATTGATAAAATGAGGGATAATGGTCAATAACAAATATAATATGTAACCAAGAATTTTCCAAAAGCTTAATCGGCTTCCTATATTCCAAATTTTAAGGTCAAAATGCAACCTAAAGATCAAAGTTTAGTTAATGCAATGCAAAAGATGGAGGAAGGTAACCTATAATATAATGTTTCCCTAAATGGAAATCCTAGAATGAATTGATGAATCTTGCAAGTCTCTAGTTTATCATTTAAAGGTCACTGTGAAAATGATTTGATTAGATTTTGGGAAAAGATTTTGAAAGTTTCTAGCTAGCAGATAATTGCGGCTCTATTTTCTTCTTTAGACACCTGAATTTGACCAATCCCATATGGTCAAATTCACCCTTGCATTCTTCTATCCTGCATCCTTAAGCCATATTAATTAAATAATTTATTATTTGATTATTATTTCATCTCATCCTAATATCCCCTAAGCTACTTAATTAATCAATCAAATACCTTACCTTATTCATCTTTAAATTAAATAAATAGACCAATTTAATTAATTTAGTCATTAGCCCATGTGAATTAAATCAATTTTTAATTCACTTTTTTCTCTCTCCTCATGTCAACATCCTTCATAATCCTCTTTAATCTAGATTAATCTAATTAATCTATGATTAGGATGTGCACATCCCTAATCACCATTAGGGTCACATTCTCCATAACTTTCCACTTGCCCTCAATCCTTCATTAGCATATCTAATCCTACATTTGCACAACTTTAATCATTGATTTGGGCTAACCTAATCTTCATGCCATTTATGACATGTTTCCTTGGTCAACCTTTATTAAATGCTATCTCCTTTTGGAGAAGGAATCCTCTTCCCTATGTGAATTTAAAATTGGCATTTATTCACCCCACATATTTTAAGGAATTTTTAATTCCTTCTCCCATCCCCATGAGGATTTGTGAGTAATTTTTAATTCCTCACTTGTCCTCCCAAGACACATGTGGAAAAATACCTCCTTTATGAGGAGATATTTTCCATTCCCAAGGTACATCCTAGTACCTCCACATCATCTCCACCTCATATGACACATGTCAACATGAGATGGCTTGTGAGTTCTCAACTCACCCTAGCCCTTGATTCTCTCCACCTTGGATGCATCCTATCCATCCATTCATTTATAGGAACTTCCCCTAAAAGTAGTGGAATTTCCCTCATTTTGTAATACATCAATCACAAGTAATAATCTACACTTAGTAAAAATTGCAAGCACTATCACATACCAAGCATCCTTGATTGTTGTTGTAGAATCTTAGAGCCATCATATTGCTTCCAATCCAATACCCACATTCACAATTGAAATCTTCACGTTATGAAATAACTTTCACAATAGAAAAATATGATATGAAATATGCTACAAATACCTGATAATAATTGAGAATAACAAGCCACTCCGAGGGGGAAAACCTCCAAATATCTCTAATGAGAACACACTTCACAACTTGATGATGAAATAAAACTCACAACCTCCTATATATACCTATTTATGGCTAGGTTATCACCTAGGCCGACTTAGACACACCTATATAAGTCTTAGGCCAAGCTAAATAACTAAATAACAATATACTAATGATAATATGACTTAATAGAGAGTTAAGATAGCCACAAGATGACTATTCATAACTTGATGTACACTAATATTAAGGGTGCAGCATGCCCCCTTCTTCAAATAAGCATTGTCCTCAATGCTAATCAAGTTTGGATTCTTTTGAATAAACTCCTCGTCCTCCCATGTGGCATCTTCAACAAGTAAATTCTTCCATTGGATGAGATACTCAGTGAGAGCTCTATTCCTCAACTTCTTTGTGCATGTTTGATGAATGCACTCTAGTTCAAAAATGATTCTTCCTTCTTCATCAAGCTTTGGTAGTGTTGTTTGAGTGGGAGTATTATGCCCAATTACCTTCTGTAGACACATAAAATATACTGATTGACATCGTGCATCTGATCTCGACTTACTAACATTGTTTCTTCCTAAATCATCCCTCGGTCTAACCATTTAATCAAATCCCCTATCTGATTAAATTCATCAATATTCGTCTCTTAATTAAATAAATCATTTTATCTGATTAAGTCAATTACTTATGTTAATTAAATCAATCCATCTAATTTAATTATCCCTATTTAATTAAATAATCAATTTATTCTCTAAAGTCTATCCATTAAATTAAATAAATTAAAACCTTATTTGATTTAATATAAAACCATATCTTTTAATTAAATAAATCAAAATCCTTATTTAATTAATCTCTTCTCATATTCTTCTCTTATTTGATTTAAATAAATCCATAAATCTAAGTCAAAATAAGTCACATCATCAAATGTCCTGTTAAATTAATTAACCCTTGATTAATTTAATCTAATCTCATGTCCCATCCTCTAGATAATGCAATTTGCACATGAAAATATATTTAATTCATTTATTAAATCCCTATTTTCCTCACATGGCATCTTTTGGAATATTCTCTCAATTTGAATTCAAAAATTCTAAGTTAACATGTACATCCAACAAGGCAATAAATTCATCTTACATGTCCTTTTCCTTGAGCCAAGTGGCATTTATTGTATTTTCCCTTCCCTCTTACATGTCATTTCAACAAATTTTAAATTCAAATATTTGCATTTATTGGCACATTCCCCAAATCTTGCACATCCCCCATCCATTCATAGCTTGACAAGTGGCATCATATCATTGGGTGAATGTTAGTCCCACATTGCTCAAATTTGTACTTTCATCCATCTTGAAATCCTATAAATAAAATGCTCATATCCTCATTTCATCATCCACAATCCAAGCAAAGTTACCATGCTCAAATATCTCTTGAATTCCATCTTTTATCATTGAGTCATAACTAGGTTTTGTAGATTTTTGGCTTGGAGTCTTCATTTTTCATCAACAAAGTGGACCAATCTCTTCAACATTCAAAGCTTGCATCTTAGGAATTGGGAAAGGGCCAATTTTCACATCAAATTGGCACCAATTCCCCTATGGGATCATGAGTTTGCACATCTAATTAGGATTTAATCTTTGTTTCATCATCTTTATTGTGTTCTTTGTTATTTTCCTTCCTAGTTTGAGGTTGCAAATGGATTTCATGGTGAATCCTTGTTTTGGATTGCAATCACTTGTCTAACTCATTTATTCTTGATGGTTTTCAGGTACCAAGGCTTGGGTTTGCACATTTGGTGCTAGAAGGAGGGCTGGATATCATTAATTCTAACATTTTCTTGAAATTTTCATAGTTTTCTTCACACACAGGAAATTCCAACGTTGGCTCATCAGCATCACTATTTTAGCACCACAGGCTCATCAACGTCATTGTTTTAGCACTACAAGCTTGTTAGCGTCGCTATATGGCACCACTGGAAACACAAACTGTGCTGCTAGACTCATCCCGCCAAAAAATTTAAATTTTTAACTGTACTGCTGGACTCGTTGGCTTGCAGGACTTTTTGAAACTTTTGAAAATAGCAATGCTGGGGATAAACTGTGATGCTGGGAAAAAAGAGCAATGCAATTAAGCTCTTTGTCTCGACATAGAGTACCGCTGACTGGTAAGCGGTGCTATGAGAGCACTGCTAGGAAAAAAAACTATGACGTTGGGAAATAGTAAAAGGGAGAATTTAATTTTTCAGCACATGCTTTTGATTTATGACTAATTTTTCCTCTGTTTTCTACTTTTTAATTTCTGTGTTTTTCTAGAATCTGACTATTTTCTCCTTTGTAGGTTGGAAATTGAAAATAAAGGAAGGATGGAGCATGGTGATGATATATTCTCCAATCAAAGTGTTTTTAAACACATAAGTGTTTGTTTAACACTTCTTTAAGAATTTGTTATCTTTTCATTCTTAGAACACTAGTTTTCATTTGGGCTTAAAAAGAACCTTTCAATTTCTTCTTGCAAAGGTTGAAACAAACAATAGGATCAACAACTTACTAGATTTGTTTCATGGGTTAAAAAATTGAACAAATTTCTTTCACTTGTGATTTGATCCTTTAAAATGAGCTCACATATTGCTTTGACGATTTAAAAAGAGCAAGTGCAATTATGTTTTTGTGAGGGCTTACTTAGAATAAAGCCATCGAAAAAGGACGTATACGCTTCTCTCATTCTTTATAGCGACCTTGAGAATTGAAAGGCCTTTTTCATGACTTTAGGATGAGATAAAGCAATCACCTCCACACTTCAATTCAGGCTTAAAATTGAACAAAATCTTGTGTGAGTGTGAGTGGGGGCATTTTTGTGTATATTCTCTCTCTTTGTTTCTATCAAAGATTGATTGAGTTATGTATTTTGTTCTTCATTAACTTTTGTTTATCCTAGAGAGCCTGCCTTGAGGGAAAAAGTACTCACCGAAGGGAACGACTCAACCAGTAACACTCTGAACCTGAGAGTATTTCTAGCAGGGATATAAATGTGGATATTGGATGAAATGCCAATATCATGTGGTTGACTTTGACAAGATGGATCTGAAAGGGGACTCTTGCCATGTTGGGTCAACTCCTATGAATGGAAAGTCATTAAAACCCATGTGCTAGAATTTTCCAAAATCCTTTAATCTATTTGTTGGTGCAAGAACGGTCGTTCTGAAGCCACCCCACATTTTTACAGTCTTCTAGTAGAAATGGAAAGCATGCCATGGGAGTTTCATGGGTGTTGATGCTTAGCTTCCCCGATTGACGTTAATTAGCCATAGAGGGGAGCCAATGGGGTCAAGCATCTAACCATTCGCTAGAGATAAGCGTAGCTAGACTTGTCCAAGTGGGAATCCAACAAATATTGTCTTACACATCCATAGGGTTTGTACTTGTTCTTGGGTTACAAAATACATTGCTTGATCGAAAACATCTCAAAAACAAACATTTAACATCCAAATTTCAAACCCTTTTAGGGACAAATACCATTGAATCAATCCATATGTTATTGCTTTCCCTTGGGATTCATGTCCTTAGAGGTTTCTAAACATTGGATCACATCTCAATTTGTCTCGTTAAGTAAACAATAGGTAACCCTTGCCTTAAGTTCATCAAAGTTTCACATAATATACCTTGTGAAATGAGATGAAGTTGAGACATTGGAAATTCAGTTTGAAAGCTAAGACAAGAGTGTGTTTTTGGTAAAAAGAATCCATTAAGCAAAGATTAAAAACAATTGGACCCCACACATGTGTCTCCAATGATTTCACGTAAAATCAAGATCAAGAAACCCAAGGTGAAAGCCCTTAGTCTGATAGCCCATCAAGAACATCTCTATATGTTATACGAAGTCAGACAAAGATTTCTTTTCAAATTTTACAAAAAATCTTCAAAGAACAATCCGGGTTTGTACTCATTTTATTTCTACCAAAACCTAAATCTTTTTAGAGAGTTTGAACATCTTTTTTAGAGAAAAGCATGCTCTTCAATACCTAGGTCTAAGCAAACAAAGTGTCCTTTTTTAGGTTCATCTAGGGATCCAAACATATCAAAATATTTTTCATCCATCCATCCAAAACATCAAAACCAAAATCATCTCATCATCACCTTTTGGAAAATCTTGAAATCATCCTTAAGTGCTAGGCTATGTGGAAAAATCAAAATCATCCAAATCATTGAGACTAAACCCTTGAAAATATTATCAAAATCACCTTTGGCTAGGTATGTGTAGATGCATCCTTTTGCATATGCTTAGTCAATATTATCAAAAATCATCTTGTCTAGCTTAGTGTATGTAGATGAATCCTTCTTCATATACTTAGTGAAACAATAATCTTGTTTCGATAGGTGTGGGTAGATGCATCCTTTGAACAAAGCTATCCCTTAGATCATCATCCAATATCTTAGGGTCTTTTTGTTCAAAATCAAAAGAAAAATTAAAATAAAAAACAAGGACAAAATCCAAAATCCAAAATCAAATCAAAATAAAAAAATTTGCAAGTCCTAAAAGCCTAGTATATCCTTCAAGATTTACCAAAAGATCATATCATCCACTTCATTCATCCTTTTGTATCATCATCATATCATCACCTTTGATCCTAAAAGACATCCTAAAATTTTCTACTTTGGGGCATAAAATAAAGATCAATCCAAAGAATCAAAGAGATTCATCTCTCATATTCTCAAAGATCGATCCTTGTTTTATGGTTCTAACTAGATCTCAATACAAGAAGAGTATGGAAGCCAACAAAGAAACACTCGCTTCAAGCGATCTTAGCCAAACAAACGCAGAAATGAATCCCGCCGAATCAAGTAATCCGTTGACCCTCTCATCATCAAAAAATCTGCAAGAAGAAAACCAAGGAGAGGACCTTACTTTTGGAATGTCTCATGAAGAAATGACTAAAATGCTCCAAAATCTGGAGAACCATAAAATCATCAACATCATGATGAGACTCAACCCTTCGTTATACATGCTTGAACTAGCAAAACAAGGGGCCAAGTTACCTTCGGATTTTGATGTGAGTACTATAGTGGAGACATCTTTTCCACCAATCTCATCCACCATTCCCATTTCATCTACACCCCCATCTCAAAACATCACGCAAAACATTTTGCAAATCATGACATCATTTTCTCCAACTCAACCTGACATCAACAAGGGAAATGCATTTTCTAATGCTATCAAATCACACCCCCTTGTTAATTATCAAAACTTGGATGCAAACACCACCTTGGAACAAAACATACTCAACAACCCATTACACAAAAATGTTCCTCTCACTTTACATTATGATCCATCATCAACATTTTTCCATGGAGCACCTCAAACTCCCCTCCTCACAAATTCACAAGAGGAGGGAGACATGTTCAAATCAGGGGGCATATTCGACACCACAAAATTCTTGCAAGGATTCACCCCCCTCACATTTCCACCTCTCCCACCACTACCATTATCATCCACATCACTCCTTGGTTTAGGAATTCTCCCTCTACCAAGTATCGATCAAAACAACATCCCAACTATCAACCAAACCATTTTGTTTAATGCTCAAATTTTTTTGTCAACATCACAACAATAGGCGAAAAACACACAAACAATTGCAACATCATCAAACACCCCCATAACATCACAAAGCATGGTCTCTCAAGGGCCAATCACATCAATGATGCCACTTATCACTCAAACCACCACACTAACAACACCATCCACCAATCAAATAATCAACATGACATCATCATCCAACATGATTCCAAATCCACCACCACCCCCACCACCATCAACTTCCACCACATCAAGTCAACATAATGTAGCATTGAAAGCCACTTTTCAAAGAGGATACCAACAAGTGTGGAAACAAAAATTTGTACACCTAGCTGCTCAACAGGCTGCTCAAGCTATACAAGCTGCCCAAGCTGCACAAGCCGCATTACAAGTGCAACAAGCACAACAAGTCACTCAAGCATTGCAAGCACACAAGACTGCTCAAGTGCAAGCACTATTACAACTAAAATTAGTACAAGTACAAGCCCAAGTACAAGCAGCGCAAGCTCAATATTAGGCACAACAAGCTCAATATCAAGCACAACTTCTTGCACAAAGATAATCAGCACAATTGTAAGCATATCAACAAGCATTATAGCACTATCAAGAATAATAAGAAGCAATAGAATTAGCAACCCAACAACAAGCATTGTTGGAGCAACAACAAGTCTAACAAAAAGCATTGTGAGAACAACAACAAGCACAACAGCAAACACAAATCCTAGCACAGCAAGATCAACAACAAGCGTTGTTCATACAAAAGCAGGTGTAAGCCTACCTCACTCGGAAAAACACACAAATACCATTGAACAACACACCAACCAACCCACCCATCCAACCTACAATTCAAACACCCTAAAACATATTCATCCCACCCCCTGATCTACAAAATGATGTGACGACACAACTTAGGTTGCTCTTGCAACAAGTGCTCGACCTTCAATTAGGGTGAACAACCAAAAAACCAAGCAACTTGTGTCCCTATCCATTTTATAGGAGCCTAGAGATGAAACCATTCCCTAAGGGATTTGAAATCCCCAAATTTGACAAATATCAAGGGATGGGAAACCCTGAAGATCACATCAGGGAATTCAAGGTTCATTGCATGGAGGTAGCATATGACGATACTTATCTAATGCGACTATTTCCTAGGAGCTTGGAAGGTCTAGCTATAGAATGGTTCTCTCACTTACCTTCAGGCATTAGAA
This sequence comes from Sequoia sempervirens, assembly GCA_007258455.2. NCBI lineage: Eukaryota > Viridiplantae > Streptophyta > Pinopsida > Cupressales > Cupressaceae > Sequoia > Sequoia sempervirens. The sequence continues at coordinate 419,389,936 of VDFB02193867.1, forward strand.
CATTCCAAGAAATTAGGAATGCATTCATTAAGAACTACACATAGAACATTGCAATGAATGTTAGTCTCAAAGAACTCTACGCTCTGAAACAAGGAAAGAATGAATCTTTCACTTCATTCCTTCAATGATGGTGATCCAAGGCCAATCATAGCAAGTGGACCATGCCAGAGGAACAACAAGTTTGCACCATCATAGCCAACCTTGAAAGCCACTTGGCATTTCACATCAAGGTTCAAGGCATCACCACATTTGATCAATTAATCTCCAAGGCACTTAGCATTGAAAGAGCCCTTGTGAATCAACCAGCCAAATCAACATCATATCATGAACAAAAAAATAATTTCCCACCATCCAATTACAATGATAAACCTCATACGTGGGTGAGGAATAAAAACATCACTAATGATGGTGTCGTTGATGCCAAGGTGGTCATTAGTGGTCCACGCCAAAAAACACCCACATAGCAAATCCAAACACAACATCAAAACATTCATCACACAACATATCAACCCAACAACAATCCAACCATCAATAATCTCAATGACCAAAGGGGACCACCTCAATGCAAAACATATCCCAAACAAAAATACACCATTTTGGGGGAACCACTCGAGGACATAATGAAAAATTTGATCAACGAAAAACTTATCAAACCTCCTACATTCAAAAATTACCAAGAACCCGATGTCAAACCTCCTTGGTATAACAAGAATCAACTTTGCAAATTTCATAAAATCAAAGGCCACACCACAAATAGTTGCATGAGACTCAAAAAAATAATCCAAGATCTCATTGATAAGAAAATCATAAACATGGAACAACCTATGGGAAATCAGGATCTTAAAATCTACACAAATCCGATGCCAAATCATGGCAAGAAAGGGAATAACAAGGATAAAGAGAAGGGAAATATAAATCATGTGTATGAAATAGTCATTGCCTCCCTAAATGAAAATTGCATGGTCATCACAATCAAGGGTGCCTATGCTGAAGATTGTGGAGTCACCACAAGAGGTGGAAAAGTCACTATTGTAGGATCATCTCGACCAAATAGGGTCCCTTCATCTAGATACATTCCTAATGGCTACAATGTTCTAGACCAACTCAAGAGAATGCCTGCACATCTCCATCATGGAGTTGTTGAAAATATCATCAGCCCATAGGAAAATTCTTGAAGAAGCATTAGCCTCATCCATCATCCCTGCAAATCTCGATGCAGAGCAATTCCAAGCTATGGTCAGAAATATCATAACACCTATTCTCTTTACATTCTTTGACCAAGATTTTCCTGCCCAACCATCTCACAATCACACACTTCACTTGGAAGCCATCATAAATAAGAGCAAAATCAAAAGAGTCTTGGTGGATGGAGGTGCAAGTTTGAACATCTGTTCTCTCAGCCTCATCAAACAGTTGAAAATATCAGAAGATTCCATTGACAAAGCAAAAGGCATCATGATAAGAGTGTATGATGACCAAGATATAGTGTCTTAGGGCACAATTAAACTCCCTATTCAAGTAGGTTCAACACTCATGGAAACCACTTTTTAGGTCTTGGACCTTGATTTGTCATATAATATCCTCCTAGGACACCCATGGATCCATGCGATGAAAGTTGTATCATCAACCTTCCACCAATGTGTCAAATTTACACATAATGGACAATAGGTCACTATCCATGGAGATCCCGAACTATTCTTCTATTGAAAAAATCTTGAGGCAAAGTATTAAAAAATCCCCCAAGTGCCAAAAAATGATGAGGGCCCATCCCCACAATACATCGATCCCGCCACCCTCGCTTCCACTTCTATGACAAAGACACCCACCACTCCTACCATTCCCACCATCTTTGATATCAAGATCATCATCCAGGAGGATGGTTGTGGAAGCTACAAGCTCCCTAACAATGCTTTTGTGATAAGAGAGTTACCACAATCTCCTAGATCACAGGGATGTCCACAAGAGAATCACGCTTCCACATCACAAATGTCTCCTAGAGACTATCTCGAATTCACAAGCTGGAGAGATGTTGGCTAGGAGGTTATTGAGGTAGATATATCACACATGATCTATCAAGATGAAAGACAAGCACCAGAATTACCAATAGATGAGACAAGCAAGGGCTTATAAATGATGCTTGCAATGGGCTACAACAGAAATCAAAGACTGGGACAAAATGACAATGGGCTCATAATACATATCATGCCAGAGACATGACCCATAACAAATATTGGACTTGGATGTACCCCTCCAAGTATAACCATATGAGGCCAGAGTCCTCTAGTTAGAATGGTTAATATTTCTCCTTAGCCAATACTAGCAGAAGTATGCTCACCAATATTCACAGGTAGAGACATACACAACTTTATAACTGAGGCCTATATTAGTAGCGATGACTAGGATCACTTGACCAATCTACCTAGGTTATTTGAGGACACCACCCTATGTATGATTAGCACCCTCTCCTTCAAAATAGACCATCAAATCCATGAGATCCACTTAGTATATCCCCAACTCATTGACTATGAACAACAAGGACCACCAGTTCTTGATACATTCAAAAATGATGAGGTGCTCTTAGAATTCATGGGATTGAGGGATAACATTCCAGATGGATATCATAAGGTAGGGTTTATAATGGAGATGGACGTACATGCCTATTATGGGGAAATGATTGAATCCTTCATCACAAAAGTGAGAAACTAAGAATCATATCCAAGTCCTTGAGTGAAAACCACACTGTGGCACTCTCTGACAAGAAAATAGTAAAAAGAAAGCACGTATCCAATGGAGAAAACCTCTATGAGGTGCCCAAGGATGAAGGATTCAATCTTCCTCTAAGAGCTATTCATCAAGAAAAGTTAGCAGTCTTGGCCGAAAAATGCAATCCTATCAACTTAGGAATAGAGGAGACCCTACTTATCACATTCTATGTGGAATCACTATTATCAAAAGAGCAAGAGCTCCTAGCAGCATTCCTAAGGGAAAGGAAAATAAACTTTGCATGGAGTTATGCTAACATGCTAGGGCTTGATCCAGAGACTATGGTTCATCACTTAGCAATGTATCTAGATGCAAAACTTGTCAAACAAAAAATTTGAAAAATTCATCCTCAAATAGCCTCATTGGTCAAAATGGAGCTCAAAAAGTTGTTGGATGCAGGATTTATCTGACCAATTGATTATCTAGAATGGGTGTCAAATTTGGTACCTGTTTCAAAGCATGATGGAGCCATCAGAATCTATACCGACTTCAGAGATTTGAACAAAGCATGTCTGAAGGATGATTTCCCAATTCCCAACATTGACGTGATAGTAGACATGATGATAATACATGAGATGCTATCACTAATGGATGGATTTTTTAGGATATAACTAGGTCATGATAGCAAAAGAAGATCAACACAAGACAACCTTCACTTGTCCATGGGGGACCTACTACTGGAACATGATGCCATTTGGCCTAAAAAATGTAGGAGCAAACTATCAAAGGGCCATGATGTTGATATTCCATGACATGATTCACAAAACAGTCAAAGACTATGTCGATGATATTCTAGCTAAGTCAAGAAAAAGACAAGATCATATAGCAACCCTAAGTGCTATCTTTGATAGACTGGAGGAATACAAAGTCAGACTAAATCCCAAGAAGTGAATCTTTAGTGTACAATCAGGTAAGTTGCTAGGATACATAGTCTCCATGAGGGGTATCGAGGTGGATCCAGAAAAAGTGAAAGCAATCCTCGAGATGGAAGCACCAAAGACATTAAAACACCGGAGAGGTCTCCAAGGCAGACTTCAATCCATCATAAGATTCATAGCACAACTGCCAAACAAGAAAAACCCATATTCCCACCTACTCCACAAGGGGGTAGCATACAAATGGGATACAAAGTGCAAAGAGGAATTTAACAAAATCAAGGAATACCTACTGACACTGCTAGTTTTAATGCCACCCATCCCAAAGAAGCCATTGATCTTATATGTGTTATCAACAACAGCAACCCTTGGAGCTCTCCTAGCTTAGCATGATGAAAATGAAACAAAGAGGGCTATCTACTATATCAGTAGGACAATGGTCAATCATGAGATAAATTACTCATTCATCGAGAAATCTATCCTCATAGTAGTGCTTGCATCCCAAAAATTCAGACATTACATGTTAGCACACAAGATAAAGCTCTTCGCAAAAATTGATCCCCTCAAGTATCTCCTATCAAAGGCAATGCTCACAGGCAAAATGGAAAAATGGGTAATGATACTGTTAGAGTATGACATTGAGTATGTCGAACAGAAAGCCATCAAGGGTCAAGTTATTGCAGATTAGCTAGTAGAAGCACCGATTTATTCTAAGAATCCTCTTATCTCAAAATTCCTAGATGAATCCATTCTTAACCTCAATGTAACCGACCATTGGAAACTATACTTCGATGGTTGATACATACAACATGGATCGGGAGCTGGTGTCTTCTTCATCACCCCACAAGAGGATTGCATACTGAAGTCATATAAATTGGAATTTCCTTGCACCAACAACATAGCGGAATATGAGGCTTTGACTATAGGCCTCAGGATAGCAGTACAATGGAACATCATAGCTCTCAAGTGTATGGAGACTCTTAGTTGATCATAAATCAAGTCAATAATGAATATTAGACTAAGGATGACAAGCTCACTCCATACAAGAAATTGGTGGAGAATCTAAAGGAATCCTTCATTGACATAACATTCGAGCAGATTCCAAGAACCAACAACAAAGCAACCAATGCCATGGCTACAATTGGGTCCCTATTAGACATCCCTCATAATGTGTCAAAATATGAATTTTTGATTGAGTAGCTTCTCGTCCCCACATTCGAGGTACCGAAATCAAAATATGTGTGTGAAATCATTGGTCCTGACAATCCTTGGTATCATGACATCTATACATATCTTCACATAGGAGTCATACCTGCTAACCTACCATCAAACCTAAAATGAGCCTTTGTTAAAAAGGCATCTAAATTTGTGATCCTAGGTGATACCTTATACTGTAGAAGCATAGAAGGTACCTTGTTGCGCTGTCTAAATGCTAAGGAGGCATTAACCACTCTAACTGAAGTTCATAACAATATCTATGTCTCACACTCGAGTGGAATGGCCATCGCCAAGAAACTGCTGAGGATGGGGTATTATTGGCCCACAATGGAAAGAGAAGCACATGATCATGCTAGAAGGTGTTTATAATTTCAGCAGCATGGGGACCTCATCCATGCTCCAGCTCAAGAGCTTCATCCCATCGTCACACCATGTCCCTTTTCATAGTGGGGACTCAATCTCATTGGAAAAATCACACCCACCTCATCTAATGGCCACAAGTTCATCATAACTGTAACTGAGTACTTCACAAAGTGGGTGAAGGCCATACCCATGATGTATATCACTGGAAATAAGATCTCAAAATTTATCTTGAACTATCTCATCTGTCATTACGGTGTCCCTAAAGCCATTATCTCAGATAATGGAACACCATTCAAGAACCAGGAGGTTCGCAACTTGTGCAAGAAATTCAAAATCCATCATTGCTTCTCCACCCCATATTATCCCTAAGGCAACGACCAAGTAGAAGCCACAAATAAAACCATTCTCAAAATCCTCAAGAAAATAATCAATGACCCAGGTCGTGACTAGAATTTGCATCTTAATCCCGCCCTCTGGGCTTATCGAACCAGCATCCACACACCCACTGGTGCCACCCCATTCTCCTTGGTCTACGAATCAGAAGTTGTACTCCCCATTGAGATCGAGCTCCCATCCCTCTAAAAATATCACTGCAAAACCTTGTCACAAATGAAGAATATCAGGTATCAATATTGAATGAGCTGGAGTTACTAGATGAGAGATGGATAGATGCTTTAAATCACTTGTAAGTCTATCAGAATAGACTCAAATGAAGCTACAACAAGAAAAATAGAAGCAAGACTTTCCAAGTCAAAGAACTGGTCTTAAAAGAAAATCAGAAGAATGTCCCGAACCCAAGCAACAAAGACAAGTTCAAACCTAATTGGTTAGGACCGTTTGTCATAACAGCAAGTTACAAATCAAGGGAATATTAGTTATCAACACCTAAAGGGGAACCTTTGTAGGATCCCATGAATAGCTCCCATCTCAAAAAATTTATGCCTAAATCTTTCAAGGTATAGAACCAAAATATCCAAAATATCAAAAAATGTCCTGAAAAAATGGTTACTTAGGAAAAAACTTGGCAAATAGGCATAGGTGACAACAAAAAAAATCAACAAAGAAAAAAATACAAAAGAAAAAAATCAAAAAAAGGATAAAAAAATCATCCTTTAGTGAAAACCACTTTGGTGGCACTTTGGGCAAGTACCTTGGTGAAAACCTGGAAAACAAGAGCCTTCCATAAATAAGCACTTTCCATCCACTAGGATCATTATGGCTTGTTCAACATCATCCATCCATTTCACTTCCATCATCCATCACATCCATATCTCCATCCATCACTCATCCACTTGCATCTGCACCATAGCTTGGTCATGTTTTCGTATCATGATCCCTCCTGCTACTACTTGGCCCATCATCAAGGTCAGTTTGTCTTGCCTTTATCAGGGTAGTCTATTGCATCATGCTGGGGGCGTGTTCTTATTGGATCAGATTCGTGTATGATCTTAAAAGTCCTCAAAATCAGAAAAAACCAAAAACATCAAAAAATCAAAAAATCCAAAAAACATCAAAACATATCAAAATCCCAAAAATAGGTCAAAAAGTCAGTCAAAAAGTCATCTTGTTGAACCATGTCATCTCTAAGCTTGAACATAGGCAAGGTTGATCTTTGATCATCCCACAAGACATTTAGGCCAGTCCTATAGGAGTTCGTCATAATAAACTGACATCTCATCATGTATATTGTCTTCTATAAATCGGTCAAGTCATCAGTCGAACTACATGGTCTCTGCGTGTATAATGTAGGCAAGGCTAATCTATTGATCAGCCCTCAAGACCCCTAGGATAGGTCTTTAGGTTAGTCTCTTGGTCAAAATCTTAGAAAATCCCAAAACATTGGAAAATCAAAAAATCAAAACATTTGTAAAACCTCGAAAAATATCAAAAATAGCATCAAAACATTCCAAAAACATCAAAAACATCCAAATATTTGAAAAAATCCATCTGTCTCATCTCGCTTGCACCCGCAATAACACAACTCATAAGAAACTGATCGTCATCATCAACCTTTGGTAAAAAAATCAGAAACAAGTCTATTAGATTGCAAGTAGAACTCCAAATGTCAATTCTAAAGTCTAAGTCAGTGCATAAGCAAGTTGGTTATCTCTTCATATTGGTAACTCATCATCTAATTTGATCCCATATCAATCATCCCTTCAAAACACTTTGGGTAAATGAAATGACATGCCACCATCCACTAACATGTCCTAGGATGAATCCTTCCTACAATGGGCATTATCTTTTGGCAGTAAGTTTCGATTATCATCCTTAGAAAACACATCGTCTTTCTATTAGTGGTATTGAAGAGCATCCGTTTGTTTGTTTACTTGGTCTTTATCTTTTGACTTATCTTATTTGTGCTCATTCTAAGGACCTCTCAATGATATCCCAAAATAGAGGATTTAGAGAAATAGGAATGGGGCAACGATCATTATCTTTTGTTTGTTGTGCTTGTTGGATGTTCTTGTAATATAACCTCGATGAATACTTGCTTTGTTAGGTATGTATGGAAGAGGTCTAGGACAACTTGTTGACTATTGCTTGGATAGGTTTACCTTTCTGTGTTTTGGTCTAAGGTGTCTAAAACTTCTAAAGTACATCCTAGCAAGGTTTTTGTATGTCAGGTGTGAACAAGAATACTCCTATCTAATTGTTGATTCAAAGTCCATCACACTAAGTACCATGCCATCCTGGTTTTCTATACCTTGATGCATTGTACCACGTGTGTTATCAAACATAAGAAAATTTGGCCCTTTGAAAATCCCAATTCCTCAGCAAGTAATCATCATCATCATCTGCATTTGCATCATCTTATTTCTTGTTGAAATGACTTCTTCTTTTCTTACTAATCACACTAACAAGGTACTATGATAGGTGATCATCATCACCATCATCGGCATCGATCCTCCATCCACAACTCATTAGCATATTGCATAAACATATCATATAGGAAACGTATGCATTGCATTTTAATCCTCATAGATAATTTATCATAACTATGTTTCATAGATAGGTGCATCCATATCAAGTACATTTCACCCATTACATTGCATCTCATGGCATTATATCAATCATTGCATAAACATTCATTTGCATTTCATAACCATTTTTATATTACCATCTATCATATAGATCATAACATAAGCATCTATAGAAGCACATCATAATCATTCTCGCATAACAAATAGGTATATAAGCATTTAATTCATTAGGCATACATACTTGCATAACATAAATAACATCATATCATCAGATTATGTTCACATTACACATCAACATATCATTGCATTACATACATCATCAATAATTGTGCTTAGGATAATAACATTTGTTAGTCTAATCATTTCATTGAACCATCCCATTACATCAATCCATAAATCATCTCATATATAAGCATATTCCACACATCATTGCATATACCATTGATCATATCATTTTACATATACCATCCACATCACATATCACATTTGCATAAAATAAATCATCAAATAGATAACATCATTGCACATTATATCATAGGTGAGCATAAGATGGATTTGTTAGTCATAATCATTGCATAAACATAATTTGGAAATAAATGCATCCATAACACATAGAAGTAGAATCATGCATGCATAAATAAAAAGTACGCAGTACATTGCATCAAAATTGGCTCATATATATCATCAATCATGTCACTATCATAGTACAAGAAATAAATCAGATCATTGTACACATATATGTCAATCAGTACAAAATTCCCATCGGGCTATCAAAAATGAGCCCATAATGCACAAAATGTGTATCATCTGGATCAAGCTCAATCTTTGTGAATGCTTCCCTCACCCCTGTCACTGTGCCCTCTGGTGGTCTCTAGCTGGACTGCTCTGAGTACTCAGGGACCCAATCTGCTCTAGGTACGGTATCATGGTAGGCCTAATGGTAGTACTCTATCTCTCAGATAGCATCCCTGTAAGAATGCACTAGCACTATACCCTAGGAGGAGGAGGTTGTCATACTCTCGATCTACTATCTGTGGCCTAGCTCGGTAGCTACCTGTAGCTCTACAGCTTGTCTCTGCTACATGGCTTGATCTCTTTCTACCCTGAGCTGATCCCTCTCAGCTCTCTCTTGGTCTCTCTCCATTGTCAGCTCCTGAACTTGGGCCTGCAGCTATGCAATCAGTGCATCCCGATCATCTGCCTATCCCTGTGGCTGCACATGAACCTAATCCTCACCCTCAGCTTGTGGTAGTGGGACTGGCGGCTCCTACTACTGATCCTCAATGTGGACATCTCTCTAGCCTGGTGGAACTAGGGGCACCAATGGTGGATCCAATTGAATCTTGACCCTCGGTCCTCACTCTCGTCCTCTCCCTCTGCATATGACCCTGCACACCTCTGGATCCTTGCTTGGAATGGTCAACCGAAGAGGAGGTCTAAACCAGTCCATGTAGGCCTGTGTGGTCTGTGGATCTTCCAAGCCCTAATCATAAACCCACGGTCAGGCTACCAACTGCCTAAAGCTATCAACTACCTCGAAGGTAGGAATACCATGTCCCCATGACACCTGTGTCATGCTTCGTGCAAAGACGGCTATGTAGTCATCATCCAGATGATCCTGCGGCTCTTTGAACTAATGTTGCACGCACTCGAGCAGGTACCTCTCTATCATTGTGTGCTCTTGCCCCTCCATATATCAATCCTGGTGACAGAAAAAGAGCTGGGCAGCATCATCGGCCCATTCGAGCTGACCAAGGTATGGATGCCAAGTAAAGACAAGCATCTCATCTAGGACCTGCCTCTAGTAGGGGATCCCATGCTCTCCAGTGTGTGTGAAGGACACATCACCTCTGTATCGTGCCACGAGGGCATCCTCTGCCCCCATCAGAACTGGAACAACATGTGGACATAGCACAAAAATGTGCTCCCACACCTAGACTTGAAGCAGTGTCACTCTAGCCCCCAGCACTCTACCATCCACATATACATACTCGTGAAGGTCCCTATAAAGCAAAGCTAGAAGGATAAGCCCCCATGTGAAGCAAAATGGCCTATCTTGGACCATCCACTCCCAACAATACCCCTAGCTGGGACTAAAATACCACCCTCATCTGTCTGGGGCAACCAAACCTGAAATAATTACTGCAATTGCCCAGTGGTAGGCAGGTGCTACAACCCTATATCTCTCCAACTCGATCTGTCCCTCGTAGTAAATGATGTCCCATGTGGCAAGGACTCTGATGCAGGACTTGCATCCCTCCTCCATATCATAGATCACCCGACGACCATGAATAGGCAATTGCAGAATGTGCCAAATGTCCTCTAGTGTGATGGTGGCCTCGCTAGTCAAAAGATGAAACAATGATGTCTCATTGTGCCACCTCTCGGCCAACACTGATATAATCCCTAGGTGAGTGCGCATGGGCATTGCATACACAATGTGCCATAATCCTATGGCTCCTAGTTGACCCTGGTCTCTGCTGCTCAGGTCCTATAGGATGTTCACCAAATCTTGTGACCGGTGCTCCCGAGAGTAGAGCTCTCTTGGCCCATCTTGCATCAAGGAAAATCATCGTGTTAAATTTTTTGAAAAAATTCCTAGTTGAACGCTCCAAGCTTGACTCTAGCAATGCAGTTTGTGAAGGCGTTGTAGTTTGAGTTTACTCAAACTCTGACGCTTGAGCCCAAAACAAGTCAAATGGCACTGTCGTGGCACACTTTATCCCCTAGCGTTGCAGTTTGTACGAAAAGGGCACTGCCGCAATGTACTTTACCCAAACTGGCCTGCCAAGCCCAAGCCCAACGTCAAAGTTTCTAAACTCCTAACTACACTGCTACGGCACTAAATAGCACCATTGTAGTGCAAAAATTCCTAGCACGGCACAGTTTAAACACCAAGTGGTGCTATATAGCACTGCTAGAGGCGAGTTCCCCTTTTAAAGCAGTAATAAATGCATCAAATGAAAAAACTAAGCTTCAATAGGGACCACATACCCATGCCTCGATGCCAGGTGGCCACTGGTATGTCCGAACTAGGTCTGAAATGTGTAGGGAAAGTTGTTGTTGTGCCATTTCTCCAGAGAGTTAGAGCTCGAATCCCAAGTTTGCTAGCAGAGGTGTGAAAATGACTTGAAAGTGACCCCTCAGGCCCCTTTTAAGCCTAAAAATTAAGGTTTTTTAGCCCTACATGGCTGTCTTGCTAGGGTTTTGGAGCCTTGAACCTATTTTTGTTTGTTTGAGACTTGTTTTTTATTGTTTTATTGCTTTTAGACACGTTTTTAGCCTTCGGACCCGTTTCAGACTTGTCGGGTACTTTTTCATCTTTTTTCACGAGATCACCCAAAAAATTAAAATTTTCGTCCGATCTCTCAAGGGGGCATTATATTGGAATATTCTCTCCCGCCAGGCAGTAGTGGGGCAAGTTTTTAAAATATCAATTTTTTTTGGCTTTGATCGAGATTGTTTATTCTTTGAACCAACGCAATGAGTGCATTGCTTCAAAGAGGGGAAAAATGTAGACACGTAAAATATACTGATTGACATCGTGCATCTAATCTCGACTTACTAACATTGTTTCTTCTTGAATCATCCCTCAGTCTAACCATTTAATTAAATCCCCTATCTAATTAAATTCATCAATATTTGTCTCTTAATTAAACAAATCATTTTATCTGATTAAGTCAATTCCTTTTGTTAATTAAATCAATCCATCTGATCTAATTATCCCTATTTAATTAAATAATCAATTTATTCTCTAAAGTCTATCCATTAAATTAAATAAATTAAAACCTTATTTGATTTAATCTAACACCATCTCTTTTAATTAAATAAATCAAAATCCTTATTTAATTAATCTCTTGTCATATTCTTCTCTTATTTGATTTAAATAAATCCATAAATCTAAGTCAAAATAAGTCACATCATCAAATCTCTTGTTAAATTAATTAACCCTTGATTAATTTAATATAATCTCATGTCCCATCCTCTAGATAATGCAAGTTGCACATGAAAATATATTTAATTCATTTATTAAATCCCTATTTTCCTTACATGGCATCTTTTGGAATATTCTCTCAATTTGAATTCAAAAATTCCAAGTCAACATGTACATCCAACAAGGCAATAAATTCATCTTACATGTCCTTTTCCTTGAGCCAAGTGGCATTTATTGCATTTTCCCTTCCCTCTTACATGTCATTTCAACAAATTTGAAATTCAAATATTTGCATTTATCAGCACATTCCCCAAATCTTGCACATCCCCCATCCATTCATAGCTTGACAAGTGGCATCATATCATTGGATGAATGTTAGTCCCACATTGCTCAAATTTGTACTTTCATCCATCTTGAAATTCTATAAATAAAATTCTCATATCCTCATTTCGTCATCCACAATCCAAGCAAAGTTACCATGCTCAAATATCTCTTGAATTCCATCTTTTATCATTGAGTCATAACTAGGTTTTGCAGATTTTTGGCTTGGAGTCTTCATTCTTCATCAACAAAGTGGACCAATCTCTTCAACATTCGAAGCTTGCATCTTAGGAATTGGGAAAGGGCCAATTTTCACATCAAATTGGCACCAATTCCCCCATGGGATCATGAGTTTGCACATCTAATTAGGATTTAATCTTTGTTTCATCATCTTTATTGTGTTCTTTGTTATTTTCTTTCCTAGTTTGAGGTTGCAAATGGATTTCATGGGGAATCCTTGTTTTGGCTTGCAATCACTTGTCTAACTTATTTATTCTTGTTGTTTTTTAGGTACCAAGGCTTGGGTTCGCACACCTTCTTCAAGCAAGAAACATGAAAAAATAGATGTATCTTTATTGTTGGTGGCAACTCTAGCTTATAGGAAACACTGCCAATCTTTTGCATGATTTGGTATGGACCATAAGACCTTAGAGACAACTTATTATTCTTTTTTTGTTGCTTTAGTGAGATTTTCTTATAAGGCTACAATCTCAAGAAGACCCAATCCCCAACTTCAAAACTTCTTTCACTACGATGTTGGTATGCCTGTTGTTTCATTCAATTTTGTGCCATGGCTAAATTCTCCTTGAGTCCTAAAAGTACTTGTTGTTGATGAAGTGAGTGGTCTTCTACTACCTAAACTCTTGGTGACACCTTTATTGATGATGTGATGGAAGGAGGATGATATCCATAAAGTGCCAAGAAAGGAGACATTTTTGATGAGCTATGAAAAGAAGTGTTATAACACCATTCTGCAAGTGGTAGCCAATCTACCCATTAAGACTATTTCTTTGAAGTGAAAGAAGGTAGATATCCTTCCAAACACTTATTAACAACCTCATTTTTCCCATCTGATTGAGGGTGGTATGGAGAGCTATGAGCCAATTGAGTAACCAAACATGAGAATAAATCTTTCCAAAAGTGACTAGTGAAGATAGGATCACGATCACTAACAATAACCTTAGGTGTACCATGTAGCTCTTGGATATTCTCCAAAAAATAATTTTCCATTGCACTTTTTGTAAAAGGATGTGATAATCCAATGAAATGTGCATATTTAGTGAGGTGATCAACTACTACCATGATGACATTATGACCTTTAGATTTGGGAAGCCCTATGATTAAGTCCATGGATACCTCTTCCCAACACTGGCTAGGAATAGATAAGGGTTGCAAGAGACCTGGTGTCTTAATTGTCTCCCCTTTATTCCTTTGACAAAAAAAACATTTAGCCACAATTTCTTGAAAATCACCTTTTAGCCCTTCCCAAAAAAAATCTTGCTTGACTCGATTATATGTCTTCAAAAATCTTGAATGACCACCCACTAGAGACTCATGCAACTCTGTGAGAATATTATGTTTAAGAGTGGAATTCTTGTAGAGATACAATTTCTCTTTATACCAAAGAGTATCTCCCTTCCAACAAAAATTATCTGAACTACTACAATCATTTTTTAATTGTTTGATGAGATTACCTGTCACAACATGATTTTTCCACTATGCTTTGGCTTCCTCCACCCAATTTTCTTGTAATATTGAAATGGCACACAATAAGGCTTCATCTTTCTCATCCTTCCTTAAAAATGCATCTACTACAATATTTTCTTTCCCTTTCTTATATATAATCTCAAAGTCATATCCTAACATCTTAGTGACCCATTTTTGTTCCTCTTCAGAAGATAGTCTTTGTTCCAAAAAATATTTTAGGCTATCATGATCTATCTTAACCTTGAAGTGTTTACCCAATAGATAAGGCCTCCATTGTTTAATTTCATGGAGGATTGCTAGCATTTCCTTCTTATAAATAGGTTTTAGTTGATTCTTACCCTTTAATTGATGACTCTCAAAAGCAATTGGTCAACCCTCTTGCATGAGCACTGCTCCTATCCCATTTCCAGAAGCATCACATTCCATAATGAATTCCTTGGTGAAGTCAAGAGTGGAAAGCACTGGATTTGTACACATAGCCTCCTTCAATCTCTCAAATGTTGTATTGGTAGAATCGTTCCAATGAAAAGAATCCTTCTTCAATAGAGTGGTAAGAGGTGTTGCTATATGACCATAATTCTTCACAAATATTCTATAGTACCTTGTCAATCCCAAGAAACTCCTCAATTTCTAATGGTTTTTGGAATAGGCCATTCCATGATAGCCTTAATTTTGTTAGGTTCCACCTTTACTCCATGTGAAACTATGTGTCCCAAATACTCCACCTCCTTAAGACCAAAATCACACTTGGATGGCTTAGCATAGATTTCATGATCTTCAAGTATTTGTAATGCTTGATCCACATGGTGCAAATTTTATTCCCAATTATTGCTATAAATCAATATATTATCAAAGAATACTAACACAAAATTTCTCAAGAACTTCTTAAAAATGGAATTCGTCAAGCTTTGGAATGTAGATGGTGCATTGGTAAGACCAAATGGAATCACCAAAAATTCATAATGAACCTTTGGTGATAACTAGATCTAAGATCTAACTTGGTAAAATACATAGCTCCATTCAATTCATCTAGCAAATCATCAATGATTGGAATAGGAAACTTATCTTTAATGGTGTACATGTTGAGCACTCTATAATCTAGACATATGCACCAAGTACCATCCTTCTTATGTACCATCACCATAGGCGAGGAGTAAGCACTTTGGCTATGCCTGATAATTCCTACCTCTAGCATCTCCTAAAAAAAAAATTCCATCTCACTCTTTTGTATGTGTGGATACCCATAAGGCCAAATGTTCAGTAGTTGGCTCCCTGGAACTAACTATATGGCATAATTATGATCCCTCTTAGGAGGAATTCCTTTAGGAATATCTCCAAGAACAACTAAGTGATGATTAATTATAGCTTGCAAATTTGGATGAGTAGGAGCATTAGATTGTCTACTTCTAATGAACATAGCTAGGCCACAAATCCATCCACTCCTTTTTTAAGAAAATTTTTCATTTGATGAGAGCTTACCGTTTGTGGGGATTTTTCCTTCAACCCCCTTAGCTCTAATACCCTTCATTCTTATTGAAATCTCATGAATAGTTCTTGGAAGTTCATCTCAATCATTCCCAATGTAGTAAGCCATTGTACCCCCAAAACAATAACTGTTGCACCCATGTATATCACATACATTGGGGTATCAAGTTGATAATATCCCATGGATAATTTAATGCTATGACACTTCCCTAAACAACTAACTATACCACCATATGTAATCAAAAGATGAAACTCTAGAGCTGATTATATAGAACAATTTAGACGAGTAGCTAACTTTTTGTTGATGAAATTATGAGTACTACCTGAGTTGATCAACATTGTTACCTTCTGCTTCTTGAAGAACCTCACCACCTTGAGAGTTTGTGGAGCATTGAAACCTGAGAGTACATGAAAATAAATTATTGGTTGAGAATCATGCGATTTCTCATTTGACTCCCTTTCATCCTCTAGAATGGGTTCCTCCTCTTCTTCCTCACTTGGACCTTCAATATAGAACAATTTCTTGTCACTGCATTTATATCCTTGACTGTATTTTCTATCACAATTGAAACACAACCCTTTTTCTCTTTTCTCCTCAATTTTTTGTGGATTCAACCTAGTAGGTTGTGTTGAATATCCTTTCTCTCTTGTCACATTAGCCCCTTTCTTCCTAATGATCAAATACTTCTCCTCTACCCTGTGTGCTAAGATAAAAGACTCATTTATGGAGCTAGGGATAAACATGCATACTTCATGTTGAATGTGATCCTTGAGACCCCCCAAGAATAAATCATTCAAGTTTTCCTCCGTAATTGTATCCACTCTTAAGGATAGATTTTGGAATTGTTGAATATAATCCTTAATTGATCATCTTTGTTGAAGTTTAGCCAGCTGGATGAAGAAGTTGTTTGTCACGCTATTGCTATATTATGCTTGGAGTTCCTCTATAAAAATTGACCATGAGATGGTGAGCCCCTTTTTTATTCAATGAGTGGAAATCCAATGATACCAAATGAAGTGATTTGGTTCTAGATATAGGGAAGCCATCATGACCTTTTGTCCATTTGGGATTTGGTGTACTTCAAAAAAATTCCCCATTTGGTTTACCCATGTTAGAGGATTATTTCCATCAAACTTGTGCATATCCACCTTTGGAAATAAATTCCTAGATCACATAGGAGTACTAAAGCTTGTGTCAATGTTAGTAGATCTAGAATTTTCACCTTGGTCGCTTGAGAACTCCTTTCTTGGTTTAGCAATGTAGGTGCTTAACATGTTTCATATGTCTGATATATCTTCTCTTAGGTCACACATATCCATCTTCATTGAGGAAATGTCTTCCTTGACCTTATTGATTTCCCCATCAGGAGTAATATCCTCTATTTTTACCCCATCCTTGTCAGGAGTTTTCCTCAGAGTGAGAACATTCTTTTTTCCCCTTGTTGCAAGCCCCGTCATGATGGGAACCACTAATTTTGCAATAAATCACACAAATGAAAATTAAATTATCTAAAAAATTTATTGTAACTTACTAGGGCTAAAATAACTCTCACCTAGAAAAATTTCCAAGAAATAAGAAGATTTGTAGTGTGGAGAGTGATAATTGTGAAACATTTAATTTTTCAATAACTTTCTTATTTCTACTCCAATTCCTCCAAAACAATTATTGTAATCTCCTTTAGTATGTCTTCAAAAACCCAATAAAAATCATTATTTTTTTCCAAAATCTGAAAGATATGCTCTTCCCAAAATTTCCTCCAAAATTGAGAAGAAACCTTGTCTCTACGGGGCCAAGATCATGCTTTGATACCACTTGTTATGAAATAACTTGCACAATAGAAGAATATGATATGAAATATGCTACAAATACTTGATAATAACTGAGAATAACAAGCCACTTTGAGGGGAAAAACCTCCAAATATCTCTAATGAGAACACACTTCACAACTTGATGATGAAATAAGACTCGCAACCTCCTATATATACCTATTTATGCCTAGGATATCACCTAGGCCTACTTAGACACACCTATATAAGTCTTAGGCCAACCTAAACAACTAAATAACAATATACCACTAGTAGAATTTGGAAAATAAATGACTTCGTGACTAAAACTTTGAGTCACGTGACTAACACTAGTAGTATTTGGAAAATAAATGACTAATTTGGTCATTTATAAGTGACTAATTTGGTCATCAGGTAAAATCACACCTAAATGACTAAATAAATGACTAAATAAATAACTAAATAAATGTGTTCATTATTAAAATGTTTTCCATAATTTTCATTTTAATAAACATACTCTAAAACCTTCGTCAAGACCTTATTTTCAATCATAGCCAACCATAATTAATAATAAAATATTACAAATAAAATTACTAATAAATATTTTGCTTTGTGGTGTCAACATATGAACACCAAAGTTTCTTCTAAATTGATGAAAAACCACCAAATTATCACAAGTAAAAATTAAACAATATGATATTAAAATGGATAATTCAAAAAATATTTTGAATTAATGGAGTGGATTGTATTATAATATAATATAATAATAATATATTCTATTACAATACAATACAATATATATATATATGATATTATTATATTATAATATTATATTAGATTATTATATTATATTATTATATTATAATATTATATAATATAATTATTGTATTATAATTATAATATAAAATAAAAAAAAATTAGGCAAAGGTGGTGAGGCCACAAATTATATTAATATAAATGAATTAAATTAAATTGCATATTCATTTTAAAATAATTTAACAATTACTGATTGTAGTTTTAAAATAATTAAAATATAGTATTTAAATATAAAAGCAACCTTTCTATTTTATTTTTTATTTTTTTGCATGCAAATCATTTTATATTCTAAAATTAAACTACATTCTAATTTCAAAAAAATTATAGAACATTTTGAAGTAAAAAAACTATTGATTTATATCTTTTTAATACGTTGGGAAGGAAATAAATCTCTACTTCTAGACTTTTTAGATTTTTTAGTTCAATTGAACTGTATTGAACTTTAAATTTGAATGACCAATTATTTTAAAAACAATTAATCAAATCATCATAATATTTTTAAAAGCAAGTAATTTTATATTATATAATATTATAATATTATATAATATAATATAATATTTATATTATATTATATTATAATATATTTAATATTATATTATATTATAATATATTTAATATTATATAATAATATAATATTTAATAATTGATTGTGGGGGGAGATTTATGTATTGTAATTTATTTATTTTAAATTCCATTTTAAAATTTGTTAAGGCAAATTAAGGCAGGCAAATTAGGCGGGCAATTTTTCATTTTAATAAACATATTGTAAAACCCTAGTCAAAACCTTATCTTTAGGCTACATTGCAACTCGCCAAATTGGAGAAGTGAAAGGTCAATACCAATGAGGGATTTTAGAGGAGATGAAACCAACAACAGGAAAGCAAGAAAAACTATCTAAGGTAAAGTGCTTTGTAATGTTAAAAATAAATGTGCTCATTTTAGGATCTTGGCCGCAATTTTCATTTTAATAAACTGATGTAGGAGCATCAAAGTTTTTGTTTTGTTTAAAAAAATTATTTCTTTGATTTTCCTGTGACAGGTGGTTACATTGGAAGAGAAAAACAAATTCTTTTGATTGTTGTGTGGGATCACCGCATTTTGGGTGAAGGCATGGCTGCAAGGTAGAAGAAAAAGAAAATGGTTAATGATAGAGGGAAGGAGGGAAGGTTGGAAGAGAGGTCTAATCTATTTTTGTCTAAGAAGGATAAGACAAAGAAACCCCAAATAAGAAACGATGAGAGGGAGAATGAATAGAGGCGTCTGTCAGAGGATTGATTGTCATTGTAATCAACCGACTAGCATCTTTGTACTTAGAAAATTTATAAGTATTTAAGCTCTACTTTTTTCTTTGGCGTTTGGCTCCTTTTGAACTCTGTTACCTATAGGATATGCACAAAATGGTTTTATTGAAAATGGCTTTCCAAAATGCCTCTATTAATTATTATTTTTTAATATTCTCTTAATGTAAATGTTCAAGGATATTAATTTTATATTTTATAACCTTTTTTCTATGGAAATTATTTCAGATTTTAAGCATTCTGAGTTCATATTACCCTCATTAGTTGTGAGGAGTCACAAAGGAAAAGTTTTTTTTTGGCATGAGCACCTACAAGTTTGAAAGTATTTATTCGAAATATTGTCATTTGCTGCAATAGATAGATCTAGTAATAGCTTTATTTGTGTGATTCAAACTTGAACATCAGTCCTCAATATTGTTCAGTTGAAATTGTATATGACTGGGGTTACCTCTGCATAGATTGAATACTACGTTTTAGTCAAATATGAATAAATGAATTATGGAGTTTGACTATCTGTATATGCATTTCTTCTTGAATACTTTCATAATATATTCCTATAGTGCTATGAAATTCCATATTCTCCCACTTTATTTTTCATATTTCAAAGTTTCATAAAATTTTCAAAAATATTAACAAATTTTAAGTTTTTTTTATTATGGACAGGTATAGAGCAAGAAGAAAATGCATGCAAAATCAGTGCCTTCTAGATGCATTTACAACCTACCCCATGTGCAACAATGAAGACATGCATTCACACCAATGACTTTTTAGCTTTAGTTTTAGTTTTCTTCAATTTTAAAAGCATAATAAATCAGCTTTTTGCATATTGTAGAAAGATTCTCTCTTCAAAACTCTATATATAGAGTTCTTTGTAACATAATTTTATATACAATTTGAATATACAAGTGAATTATTTTCCAACATTGTTGTTTCAATCTTTTGAGAAAATTTGTTGAAGTTTTATAATTGTTTAATTTTTCTAGTATAACATAAGAGCATTAAAGTTTTATATCTTTCATTCACAACATAATTTCAAGGAACTTCTATTGATTCACATTTGAAAGTATTATTTCATAAATGAAAAAATAAACTACTAAATAAATGACTACCATGACTAAATAAATGACTACCATGACTAAATAAAATGACTACAATGACTAAATAAATGATTACCATGACTAAATAAAATGACTACCATGACTAAATAAATGACTACCATGAATAAATAAATGACTACCATTACTAAATAAATGACTAGTTAACAACAATCAATGATTAAATCAATGATTAGATCAATGACCAAATCAATGACTAAATCAATGACTAGATAAATGACTAAAATAGTTTAGTCATAAATTTGGTCATATTATAAATGACCGGAAATAAACTACTAATGGTCATGTGACCAAAATTAGTCATTTATATGCAATTTTTAGTACTTTATTTAGTCATATATTGTTGTTTTGTACTAGTGTACTAATGATAATATGACTTAATAGAGAGTTAAGTTAGCCACAAGCCAACTATTCATAACCCGATGTACACTAATATTAAGGGAATAACACTCCATCCCACTAGCTTCATTTTAAACACACTTTCATGCCATTTTTTCAAAAAAGTAGCACACATATCAGCCATTGAAAGGGCCAACCAACTCAAAAAATCAAGCAAGTTAAAGCTTATCATTTTCTTGTATTTTGTTTGAATTCAACTTGGGTCTTATCTTATGGTGTTGTTAGTTTTTTCCTTTTTGCATTTCATCTTGTTGTGTATTTTTAGAATAGGTAAAAGCATTTGCACACACTTTTGGCACACCTAGTGGGACCCACATCACGAGTCTACTTTCATGTTTGTTGTTTGAATTTTTGCACATTTGGATCTTAGACATAGGGGAAAATCCACCCTCGACGGGTGAACTTGCTTGATGCAAGGGTGGACTTGTGTTAAGCAAAGGAAAAAGCACATATGCCTTTCCCTTAGAAAGGTGAACTCACTAACACCACTCATATTGACACTTTTAGAGGAAAATACATTCAAGAGACTTGGATGAGTAGACTTGCTTAAGGAACGGGTGATCCTGAGTTGAAAACAGAGGTGAATATGTTCCTACCTCTCCACCCAATAGGCGATTGTGATATCACCCATTTATTGACCAGGTGAACTTGCATCCATAAGAAGGGAAAAATTGCTTCACATATAGGCGAATTTTAGGTAATCCATAACATTGAAATTTTATATTTGGGATTTCATTTGGTTTTGGTTTTGGATACTACAGACACCAAAAAAGTCTTGATTGATACTAGATATCTGATTCTGATCAACTAATACTATTTCTTCCTAAATCACTTTGAATTCATCATTTAATTAAATAATCAACATTATATAATTAAATTCAGCAAATTCAACTATTAATCAAATAATTAAATTATTGATTAATTCATCCTTCTTCTAACTAATTATTCATCGTATTTAATTAAATCCTCTTTTAATCCTCCCATTTGATTAAAGATCAATCAAAGAAAATTCTACATCTCCTAATTCACTCCAATTAATTAATCCGAAATCACCTTTCTAATCATCATTATCAAATCATCCAGCTTTTAACTCCTTAAGATTTAAATCAACCATGGTCAACTAACCAGGTTGAACATAAAATCAATTTCATCTAATTATTTAATTCATCTATTTTCCCTCACCAAGGCATATTCCAAGGAATATTCCTCTTAATAACCTCTTATTCAATTTCCTTTCAAAATGTTTTCAAAAACCTTTCACATCTACATTAACTTCTCTTACAACCTTTCAAATCCTCTTACATCCTCTCAAATCTCATTCAATTCCTCTTACACCAATTTCAAATTCTCAACCATCAACATTTACTTCTCTTCCATCATCCTCCACTCACACATTTCCCAAAAAGTGAGCCAACTTTCTCAAATAGAATTGTGACACTTGGCACATTCTCATTAGCTCTTAGTTTATCCCACATTCGCCAATTTTATCCATTCTTCAACCCTTGGCTTCTATAAATAGAGGCATACCTTTCATAATATGGATCCACAACTCATAGTATTATCACTATAGGCATTCTATTTCATAGCTATCATCACTCTTCATCATTTTCAAGCATTTTTAGCTATATTATAGTCTTTTTACACTTAGATCATCAAAAAATCAGCAAGCTTATCAAAGGGATTGGGAAGGGGTTCTTTCCACATCAAAGGAGCACCAATCCCCCTATGGGATGGAGGTTTAGCTAGTTTTATTTAGATTACATGCTTTATTTTGTTGGTTTCTTGTTATTTTCTTGTTTTCTAGTGATTTTGGTTAAAACATTTTATAGGGAACACTAGATTGATCTTACTAATGTGTTTGAAACTTATTTGTTTATCTCTTGTTAGTTTGTGTAGGTTTGGTGTTCACATTTTGGAACTATATGGAGGTATAACCATTTTAACTTGTTGATTTTTATTTTTATTTCTCAATTTCTGCAAACACAGGAACATGATGCTACCTTTGTTCATTTGTGAGCCCCTAGAGTGTTGCTTTTTCCAAATTTTTCATTTTTGAGCCCAAATAGCATCACTTATTTTCATTTGTGAGCCTGTAGAGAATTTATTTTGTTGGATTTTTCATTTGCAAGCCCATAAAGTGTTGCATTTGTAAATAGGGTCACCTTTGTTTTCTTGCTTTTGCACTCAATCTTAAAATGGCCATATCTTGGCCATATTTTGGTATTTTTCAAAAGAAAAATTTGAAATGGGATATAATTTCATAAGCTATCCAATGGTGTATATTTTTATCAACTTTTATAGAGTTAAAAATTTCAAATTTTTACCTAAAGTCAAATCACATTGTAACTTTGTCTAAGTTCTAGGGTTTTTATGCTTAATCATTTATCTAACCCTCACATATTTTTGTTTTTTTTATTATATCTAACATTTAGAGCATGTAAGTGAAAGAAAATTTTTTTGATACTCATTTTAATAGTTTTTTTAAATACTCATGGGAAAATAAATCATCATATATTACTTTCCATTCATGCTTTAGGACCAACTAGAATTATTTTGGGTATAAAATTTACAAACAAATCAAGCTTTATTAAATTTGGTTAAAATTAAACATTAGGAACTTACTAGACATTGCTTTGTGGGCTAAAATTGAACAATAAAAACTCATATTTGAGCTTGGTGCTCTAAAAATAATTCATCTTTATTTGGGCTTAAAATGAACTTGTGTGTTCCTTGCTTTGTAATTTTTTACAAGTTGTGTCATTCGAATGCATATGCACTTCTCTCACTCATCATGGTGATATTGAGAATCAAAAGCATTCTAGTGACATAGGTTGTTTAATATTACCAAAACATTTCAATTTGGAGATAAAATTGAACAATCATACGAGTTTGAAGGAGAGGAATTGTGTGTTCCCTCCTAAGTGATTTATGCAAACTAGGTGGTTGAACTATAAATGTACTTATTCGCTATTGTTTATCTTTAGAGATCCTACCTTGGTGGTAAAAAGTACTCACCCCAAGGGAATGACTCAAGTAGTAACAGGCTAAATCTAATCTCTTCCAATTGCTATATAAAAATGTGTTGTGATGAAAGTCATTAACAATAGGTGTAGATGTGTCATACCAACAAGTGTCACCCATAGTATCTATGTGATATGTAAAAATCCTTCCATACAAAAAGGATTGGGAGGGCTCTTGACTTTGCATAGTATTGAGCTAGTCTTTCCATTGTATGGCCACCTCAAATGGAATTCCTTAGTATAACATACTTGTTTAAAAGCCAAAATCCTTAATATTTGTTGGTGCAAGAATGGTCATTCTAAAGTCATCCCACATACTTGCAGTTCTTATTAGAGATGAAGAGTTTGTCATGGGAGATTCATGAGAACTCAAAGCTTGGCCAACCTATAGAAGTGAGTGTTGTGGAGTGAAGCTAGTGTGGTCAAGCTTCTAATCATCCATTCTAAATAAGCACGGCTAGAGAAATCTAAGTGGGAATTCAACAAATATAACCATTTCTATCCAAGGGTTGTGCAATCTTTGAGTCAGTTCAACACATTGCTTGAAATCTCAAAACTTAGAAAAAAACATTCAATAAGGTCATCCAAAATTCCAAACCCTTTAGAAAGAGAAAATACCTTTGAAAATTCCCAGTATTACTACTTGTCCCTAAGGATTCTATCCTTAGAGGCTTCTAAATATTTGGGCCTATATCTCAATTTGGTGTGTCTAAAGTCAACCTAGGGAAACTATGGCCTTGACTCTTTGATTTTCACATAATGGACCTTGTGGAATGAAGAGGAGCTAAGACATAGATATTATTTTGGAACTAAAGCAAGACAAGTGTGTGGTAAAAGCTATTAATTAATCAAGATTAAAATCAAATTAAATCCCACACACGTGCTTGTCTATCTTTTGGTCATATGATTTTCCTTGCAAACAATGGTCTTTTGGTTGAACTAATCATAGGGTAAGACATGTTCTTCAATATCTTGGTATCATAAACAAAGTTCTTCTTAGTTTCATTTAGGATCAAAACCAACACTTTATCCATCCCAAAAATTTATCATCTCCATCTCACAAACAACTTGTAACTAAGGGAAAAATCTAGGTTAGCATATTAGTGCATAAATAAACCAAGAACCCAAAGCAATAATGAAGAACATGGTTGGAAATAACATTAAAACAAGAAATATATCACCTTATGTCTTCAACCTCCATGATTGACCTCCATTACACCTTCTCTATTTTCTACAATATGATGTTTTCCCTCATATTTTGAATGAACAATATGTGACAATGCCAAGACCAAAGCAAAATGTTGAAGGATTTGATATGAAATGAAAAACTATGTAACTAGTAAGCAATGAATAAAGTATGCCTAAAGTATGAAATTTTTTTAATATAAATGAAGTATGCCTAAAAACAATATTGTATGAGATGACAAACTGAGAAAAAAAATGCCATTTTATAGAAAATGCAATTTTGGATGAATGGCCAAGATTGAAGATTGACAAGTGCCCTAGAATCAATGGAAAAGATTCAATAAGACAACCTAAAATTAGGGTTAGGGAAACATTAGAAAAAATTAAAAATGAGTGGACAAGATTCAATTTGTGAGAATCAAATCAAGGGTTGACAATGCATATGACAAGGAGATAAGATTGTCATAGAAAAGGAGGTGGTTGGAAAATAAAATAATAATAGAAATTATTTGATTTAAGAGGGAAAGTTATTATTTTGAATTAAAAATTAATTTAATTCAAAAAGGTGGGACCATGTGATAGTAAATAATTAATTTGAATTATTTACTAAGAGAGAGAAACTAGGAAGTGGGACAATTTAAATAAATGATTTTATTTAAGTTTAGAGGAAAACACAAATGAGACCATTAATGATAATTATTTAATTGAGGGTGGAGAGAATAAGGTGGCCAATAATTAAATAACTTAAGGAATTTATTTAATTATGAGAAAACATTAGATATTAATGACATATTTAAATAAATAAAATTTATTTATTTGAATAATTAGGAAGAATTAATGGACCAAGATAATTAAATAAATTTAAGAATTTATTTAATTATGGAAAGACATTAGAGAATTAGTGATGCATTTAAATAAATAAATAAATAAAATTTATTTATTTAAATAATCAAGAGGAATAAAAGACATGAATTAATTAAATAATTATGAATTATTTAATTAATAGTTGAATTTGAACTATAGACGAAATATGAAAAGACATAAAAAAGTGGTTTGCAGGTCTAGGACATTTTCTATGTGTCTACATTTTGCCCCTCTTTGTCATAATGCAGTTTATTGCATTATGACAAAGAAAATAAGCCAAAAATATGAACCAGTGCAAAATAGGATGAGGATGAATGATGAGGAGGTAGCAGTATGCCCCATCGAGAGGACATACGGGTTTCAAGAACATGAATGTTCCCTTGAAATGAATGAAAAGACTAGGAGACGAAGGGAATAAAGCAATGTTAGTGCAAAAGATATTGATGACAAAGATGTAGACTAGATGAAATGTTAGAGGGGAAATGAAGAAGGGTAGGATGGGAAAGAAACCTTCAAAATTTTGTAAAGAACTTACAAATGTTGCTCGAATCATTATTGGGTGGTAAAAATGACACAAATGGACAAAAACCACCATGATATGACATAGACCAAGGTGTGCAAGGTCATCCACTTGCAAAATAGATAGTCACAAACAAGGAATTTCCTAACTCATACTAAGAGCAAAATTGCCCCAATATTTTTGCCAAGACAATCCATAGACAACATTCAAAGAAAACAAAATAGGTCATGAGACATCATCGCACCTCTAAATCCTTCATGGGACATCCTCAAGGTAGCTAGTAACATGACCAAGAGATAAAAAGATAAGACCAAAATTAGACACAATAATCAAAAGATAAGACAAAATAGACAAAAAAGATCAAAAGTCATTTAGTTGTGTTTGTCAATGTTTGTTTGCCAAAGATTGATTGCATGATAGTTTGATAGTTTGATAGTTTTGATAGTTTGACAATTTGATAATCTAACAGTTTGACAGTTTGATAATTTGACAGTTTCAAAATTCCTATTATTAGGAAGGACACATCCTAAAAAAATAAAATGACATTTTGATGAGGTCCAATTCCAAGAAGGACACATCTTGGAGAGGACCAAAGAGTGACGATATTGACATTGTTTTGGCAATTTGACTAATGTTGACTATATGACTGATTGGACTATGTCATCTAATTTTGGTTCACAATTCAAATGTTGACATTTGAAATGATTGACTTGTTTTTGTGTGTTACCATGTTTGAATTATTTGATTGACACAATGAATTCTAAAGGATTGACCTAGGGAGCCTCAGGGGCACATTGACAGATGGCCTTGCCTATGTTTAGTCGCAAATGTAACATAGTTTGTCAATGAAAAAGATTGATATGATAGACTTTGACTCTATTTTTGAGATTTTGAAGGTAATTTGGATGTTTTTGTGTTTTGATATGTTTTAATGTTTTGGATTTTTGAAATTTATGATTTTTTTGGATTTTTGACATTTTAATGAGGACCGTGATAAATGCATTGTGAATCATGCCAATGACAAACATGATCGTGCCCCTAGTCAAGCTAAATACCAATTGACAAGTCATGATGATGATGACGACACTGTTTGATGTGATTGGCATGGGAAGATTATATGAATTAGGTGTGTTGTATTTGGAATAATGTCTTTTCAAGACTGAAATGGATGGTGGAGTATCCTTAGACCATTTGACAAGGGAAAGCCAAAATATGAGAGACTAATAGGTGGCCTTGGTAAAAGATGAGAGACGTGAGACTAAATGAATTTTCATATGATTTTCAAGGACTATGTCACATAAGGATACTAAGGTTATGGCGAAAATGACATAATGTTTCATGCATAGTGTAAGACCAAAGGATAGACATGTCAAGATTTTCCCCAAAGCATGATTTATGTGTGCAATTTTTATGTCAAGACCAAGGTAGGTGGGAAAATGGATGGAAATGATATGAATAAGATGGACAGGTGTAAATTTCATGAGGAAAGCATGGGAAATGAGATGACTTTCCCCCAAGTGTAAAAGTCCACATAGAAAATTTATCTTACACATGATGCCTATTTGCTAGGTTTTCATTATGGTACTTATCTAGGGTGCCTGCTTGCCAGGTTTTCACCATTGGACAACTTATTTATCTTTATTATTTTCTTTACTTTTTTGGATTTTTCAATTTTTTGGTATTTTATGTGGATGGGATGTCTTGTATCCTCACTAATTGTTCTAAAAATTTTGATGGTGCCGATGTAGAAACTAGTGCCATCACGTGTCAATACTGACCTTTCTAAAGTAGTTTCCTTGTTAGGATCGTAATGTTTGCATACAATTGATTGATGTCATTGTGATCCTATTTGATACTAGAGTTTGCCATATCAGAATACACACATCACAATAGAGTGCCATGAGAGTCCTTATGATAAAGAGTTGTTGCCAAGACATGATGAATTTGTGACATGGGATGTTTGGACTTTAGGTGATATGTAGGAGTATGAAGAATGATGGTAGACATGGGAGGATTGTTTGGAAATTTGGATGAATCACTTTTTATTTTCCAAACCTAGGATGTTGTATGGCAGGGATTGGGATGGTGCTTGGCACCAATATTTTGATATTTCTTGTGTTGGTGTTTACCACTGTACCTAAGATATCTCTAAGGAATAGACAATTCCTATACTCAAGACTCTTGAAAGGAATGAACAAGTAACAAGATATAGTCAATGACTAGGATCTTCTAGACTTTAGGCTCTGTGAGACCAAGAAGGGTATTCCTAATGTGTTCATTTAGGACATAATTGTATTGAGCACCTCATTACATAGATTAATAATGATGAAGGATAATTTTGTAATAATTATTATGAAATTGGCTTGTTCCCAAGTAATTTTCTACCCATTCATCAAAATGAAGTAATCACTAATGGAAAGAAATAGGCATGAACATTGGGATTAATGGATTTGGAATGAATTAAACCCCTACTTTAGGTTGGCCATTAAACAATTGTTGGATTAGCCCCTTAGGTAAATCTTTAAGCAATAGGTCAGTGTCTTATTTATTGGGCAAGATCGAATTATACACATAAGAACCAATAAAACAAAGATGACCCAATTACTCAATGGAACATACTACTCTCATAATACTTTGCATCATGGAGGTCAAATTTTTTGATACATTACTACTTATCACATCCTTTGCAAATAAATGTAAATTTATGCCCCCATTTGAGTATTTAATTGATAACTTGAATCAAAACAAAGAACAAAGACATAAATTTGAGTAAATGCTCAAAGTAGAATAAAAATATCATTAATATTTCTATTCTAAACTCAAACTTACAAAAGGAGAGAAACATATCATAATTATAGGTTCACTTATATTCAAGAAATATCTATGAAACAATTTAAGCTAATTATATGAGTTCCTCCATAAATCTCAAAATTAACAAGCTATCCTATTCCTATCTATTTGTATACTTTTGACCAAAACCTAGCGAGAGAGTTCAGTTTCCATGTTTCTTGATCCAAGTGGATCCAAAAGACCTCAAAATTTTATAGTCTCAGAATCTCACAAAAATAAGACCGATGCATAGAGTTCGCCGACATGATCCTGATGCAACTTGAATGGGCTCAAAAGGAGTCCGTATGCAGAAGTTATGCTTGGTCAAAGGTTTGGTCAAACAAGTGAATCAGGTGTCCAAAAAGGTGAAAATTTTATTGTCTCAAATATAAGTGAAATTTACACCAAGTTGTAGTGCTCGTTGTGTTGATTCTAGAACTATCTTCAGTTTCAAAAATGGAGTCCATATGAGAAAAATAGAAAAAGTCAAGTTTTAGTCAAAAATGATGATGTCAACATGTGACATGGTAGTTGACTGGATGGTGACATGGGAATTACAGGTGATGTGGAAAAATCTCACAAAAATTCATGTACCATGTTTTATTTTTGAGAATAAAGTGTGGAGGCTTATTTTATCTCACAAAAATCCATCGGATTTTGTGGGATCCCAAGAGGATTTGGTGGGATCAGATTTTGTGGGATTAAAACAAAATCTCATAAAAATAAAAGACAACTAATGAATAAAAACAAATACCAAACCAATATAGCCCGTAAATGGAGAAATGGCATGGGCATCATAAACAAATTAAAAATGGATTTTAAGAGGGTTGTTATTAGTTGTTGTAAATGAGGGGTATTTGTTAGTAATTTGTTGTTTTATTAATTATGGTGGTTTTGGCCACAATAGCCAAATTTATGTATAAAAGGAGGTGTAGGTGATTGATTTTTTAATTCAAGTTTTTTGAGAGAATTTTTGTGCCTTTGTAAGAAAATTTTGGAGAGTGTTTGGAGGAGAATTTACAAGGTGTTTTTTATACACCAAAAACTATAAAGTGAGTGAGATTGTGAGGAGATTATTGGAAGCTTGGAGAATTGTAAGAAGGCATTTTCAAGTGCTTGGCAATCTTAATAAAGCAGTCCAACATTGAGAAGCAGACCCAGAGACGTAGCTCAAATTGAGTGAACTCCGTTATCAAGTGTGATCTCTCTAATTCTTCTTTGTCTCATTATTTCTTTATGTGTTTTGATTCCTTTAATTTTTTCAGTTTATGTTCTTGAATCTGGTTGAAGTTAAGTGTTCTTTCTTGTAATAATTTCAATGGTTTAGACACAATCACGCATTACTACTGCGATCAGGGATTAAATCTATATTGGATTAAGTTTTTGAACTACTTTAACATCCTAGTTTATAGATCAAGTTGGTATCAGAGTAGTTTAATAGGAAAATTGCAAGTGGTGAATGTTAACCAGGCTAAAACTGAAGCAAGGTGAAGGTTCACTTATAGAATTCAACCCAGAGATTGGGAAACAAAGGACTTTTCCACAATCAGAGATGGCAAGTGAACAAAGTTCTATAGAGCTTGATGAGAAAGCTTTCTAGAAAAAATTTCTTGAAATGAAAGCTGTGGTGGAAGTTCTTTTCCAGGAAAGGCAAGAGCGTCAGAGGAAAAAGGAATGGAAGAACAGAAAGGAGGAGGAAAATGAATCTACTTCGAAAGAGGAGAAAGGTACAGGAGTAGGAGGTGGTAGTGACCCTCTTGAACCTTCTTCCCCATCTTCTTCTTCATCCTCTTCATCTTCTAAAAGTCAAAAACATTCTTCACAAGGGAAAATTGCACAAAAATCAACTAATTCTCCTTTATTAAAATTATATGTTAAATTTGAGTTGCCTATGTATAATGGTGAATTGGATGCAGAAAATTTGGATAACTAGCTTAAGCAGATTGAAGTGTATTGCAAGGTTCAATAGATCTTGGATGAATCCTCCAAAATCTAGCTAGCTACTCTTTGAATGGGAGGCACTACATTGGTTTGGTGGGAGAGTAAGATTCAAGATGATCTTGCTAAGCATGGTAAAATCATTTCATCTTGGTATGAGTTTACTTCTTCTTTAAAGAAACAGTTTTATCCTTTGGGTTATATCCAACAAGCTATTATGGATTGGAAAACTATAAGACAGGGTAAAGGACAAACGGTTCAAGAGTACACACAGGTGTTTAGGAAGAAATCACTCACTCTTGGAATTCCTCTTTATACACAAGAAACTTTATTAAATTATATAGGTGGTTTGCATTCACATTTGAAACATACAATCTTGATTTTTAATCCATCTAACTTTGATGAAGTGTGTGTATAAGCAACCCATATTGAAGCAGGTGGAAGGAACATAAGTTTCAGTTCAAAGAAGGAATTTTTTCCTCCAATTGAAAGCAATAAAAAGGGAAAGGAGAAGAAAGTAGCCACCATGAAGAAAGAGGAAGGTGAAAAGCCTACTTGTTCACATTGTCAGAAGAATGGGCATACAGATGCAAAGTTTTGGAAATTGCATCCAGAATTAAAGCCAAAGTGGTTTAAGGATTGTAAAGGAAAGCAAAAGGTTGCAACTGTCATTCAAGATCTTGGATCAAATTCTAATGACAAAAAAAAGATATCAGTTGTAGGTTTGAAAGGTAAATCTTTTGTTGATAATGATTCTGCCACTGATGTTTCATGTGCTTCTACTTCTAAGAGTTGTGTTGTTCCTGAAGATAGCAAAAGATGTGAATTGTTTCATATAAGGGTGATTTCTAAGAACACTAAGATTAATGCATTGATTGATAGTGGGTCTCAAGTTAATCTAATTTTAGAGGAAGCTGTTAAACAATTGGGATTGGAAACAAAGCCACATAAGAAACCTTATCCATTAGGTTGGGTGTGCAATGATAACAAATTGCAAGTATTTAAGCAATGCAATTTAAGATTTTTAATAACATCTAAGTTCATAGATGAGGTTGAATTTGATGTGGTTCCACTTGATATTTGTGGCATTGTGTTGGGTAGCCCATACTTATATGATAGAAAGGAAATCTTCTACATGGAACATAATCAGTATCATTTATTTAAGGAAGGAATTGAATACATTGTGCATTCTCATCCAATTAAGTCCGATAAATTTTTTGTGACAATGGGACAATTGAAAAGGGTAGTTAATGCAAGCAATAATTTGGCACTTAATTCTGTACCACAAGAAGTTTCATTGCATAAAAACTTATCTTATTCTAAGGTTGTTCTAGCTATGAAAGATAAGTATGATGTTGGTACATTCTTTTTCTCATCTGCAAATTTAGTTCTATTATTCAGCCTTCTACTTTTCAGCTGTATTTGGCTGGTAGCAGTAACACTGAATGTGGATGTGTATATTGCTAATGTACTTAACAATATTAGTGCAATCTTGATTGTTGTTGTGATGAGTCAGATGCACAGGTTTCAAGAAGGAAGGATAGTTGATATTGGGCAAGTGAGGCAAAAATTCCCTCACTTTAATTGCATGTAAAAATAGACCTTTTGGAGGTCCAAAAGCTTCTCAATGGGGAGGAATGATCTAGGTGGATCCAAAAGACCTCAAAATTTTAGTCTCAGAATCTCACAAAAACAACACCGATGCATAGAGTTCGCTAACATGATCCTGATGCAACTTGAACAGGCTCAAAAGGAGTCTGTATGCAGAAGTTATGATTGGTCAAAGGTTTGGTCAAACAAGTGAATCAGGTGTCCAAAAAGGTGAAAATTTTATTGTCTCAAATCCAAGTAAAATTTACACCAAGTCGTAGTGCTTGTTGTGTTGATTCCAGAACTATCTTCGGTTTCGAAAACAGAGTCCGTATGAGCAAAATAGAACCAGTCAAAGTTTAAGTAAAAAATGATGATGTCAGCATGTGACATGGCAGTTGACTGGATGGTGACATGGGAATTATAGGTGATGTGTCAAAAATCTCACAAAAATTCACGTACCATGTTTTATTTTTGAAAATAAAGTGTGGAGGCTTATTTTATCTCACAAAAATCCATCGGATTTTGTGGGATCCCAAGAGGATTTGGTGGGATCAGATTTTGTGGGATTAAAACAAAATCTCATAAAAATAAAAGACAACTAATGAATAAGAACAAATACCAAACCAATATAGCCCATAAATGGAGAAATGGCATGGGCATCATAAACAAATTAAAAATGGATTTTAAGAGGGTTGTTATTATTTGTTGTAAACGAGGGGTATTTGTTATTAATTTATTGTTTTATTAATTATGGTGGTTTTGGCCACAATAGCCAAATTTATGTATAAAAGGAGGTGTAGGTGATTGATTTTTCAATTCAAGTTTTTTGAGAGAATTTTTGTGCCTTTGTAAGAAAATTTTGGAGAGTGTTTGGAGGAGAATTTACAAGGTGTTTATTATACACCAAAAACTATAAAGTGTGAGTGAGATTGTGAGGAGATTATTGGAAGCTTGGAGAATTGTAATAAGGAATTTTCAGGTGCTTGGCAATCTTAATAAAGTGGTCCAACGTTGAGAAGTGGACCCGGAGATGTAGCTCAAATTGAGTGAACTCCGTTATCAAGTGTGATCTCTCTAATTCTTCTTTGTCTCATTATTTCTTTCTATGTTTTGATTCCTTTAAGTTTCTCAGTTTATGTTCTTGAATCTAGTTGAAGTTAAGTGTTCTTTCTTGTAATAATTTCAATGGTTTAGACAAAATCATGCATTACTGCTGCGATCAGGGATTAAATCTGTATTGGATTAAGTTTTCAAATTACTTTAACATCCTAGTTTACAGATCATTTCTTCTTCTACAAAATGATCCTTGGTTTCCCTTTTATAATACAAGGGAAGCAACAATATTCAGGCTCAAATGAAGCTTTACTACAAATTTTCATTTCATCAAAAATTTAGCTGCATTTACACTTGCATTTCAAAAAGAAACAAACATGTTGAATCTTGAGAATAAGTTGCAAGTGGGAAAAATAAAACACAAATGTCGCCAAAGAGGAAGAGTGCAAATTACCACCAAAATACTCTTCTCACCATCCTCACTATAACAAATCAAGTACCAAGATGCCATGAAGGCATACCACCAATGTTGAATACCAATAGGTGCCACGTACACAAAAATAAGACCACCACAACAAACAACATCAACACAAAAAAAATAAAGACCCCCCATACACAGGAAATAATCAATTATCCATAATTCCATCAACACCACTGCCATGCCCGCGATACACACGACCGCTCCTCTTCATTGCCAAAGGAAGGGAGGAAGCCTCAACTTCATCCTCTCTCTTTTTTTTACTTAGCACAGTTCAAGTTTTCCCACTAGGGGTTTTAACTTCCAATGGTGGCATAAAAATCACCTCCTCATTAGAGGCCAAACCATCTTTCAACAAGGCCAAATATTGGCTGTAAGCAGAGTTGGTCTTGGTGTCACTATCAAAGGTGTTACTTGTTAGGTTGATGGGTGAATGATGGCATCCATAGGAGCCACACCCCACCTTACTTTCCTTTGAGCTCTTGTGAGCAATCACACTAGGTTCTTTCCTTTGTCACCTACTCCCTCTACAACATCACTAGGGAATCGCAACCTTTGATTGCACCTGGTAGGTAAGAGTCTAGGATTTTTGGTGGAAGTTCTTGCCTCCATGGCTGGAGTAGCCTCTTGTTCACAAAAATTAAAGCTCATGGAACCCAAGTGGGTAGATTTTCTTGCTAACTTTCTCATCTTCTTCTTTGCTAACTACTCACACAACCTTGCCTTAATCAAACACACTTCTAAACATGAATTGTAAGTCACCTAAATAGCAGCTATTCCTTCTATATTTATCACATGGAGTGATGAAGTTCACAATCAATTCTTAACATGCATGTGTAATCTAGGCAGCTCGTTGGTAAATTTTTTGGCACCATTTAATTCCTAATTGCATGGGAGTCCATAGAATAACCCTCATGATTACCAACATTTGTGTCTTCACAATAATTGAGATCAACTCAATCATTTTGTAGGATGTTAGCCATTAATGTGGCCTAGTTACGCAGAGCAGCAACAACCATCATATGTTATTTTCCATTTTGAATGCTATCTATCGATCTTCGGCCTTGATGGACGATTGGATGATCAACCCTTTGTTTGAATTCCTTTGATTTCCAGTGGTGATTCAGTGAAGTGCTCACAACAAATCATTCTCATCCATGTTAGATGATACCTTCACCATGTGGGGCTCCACCAACCGAGTAAACCAAGACATGTGTCGAGATCTCACTGATCTCATTGGTTTTAACCATCATGCACTTTCATTCAGTGGGCTAGCAGGGAAAGGTGAAGATCATTTTTCCAAATTGATCTCAACTGCTCATTAAAGTTGTCAGGCTATGGGATTGGTAGTGGGATGTGGGTTCCACACCTTGCATGGACATGCATCACTTTCTTGCCAACCTCGTTGCATTTAGCTTCCTATCATTTAACTTTTGCAAGCCGGTGGGGTAAGGTTGAGATCTTCTCCCCGATCTAGGAATCTTGTAACCTGCACATTACATAACATTAGCATTAAATTGATGGCTTTGGTCTAGCTAATGACAATGTGACCACCAAGGAAATGACTTTGTGCATAAGTCACTAGGTTAAATTTAAAATCCAACTTTAGGAAAAGACTTGATATGGTGGGGAAAATGTTGACTAGTTCTTTGGACCAATGGGGCTAGTAGACCAATGTGTTGGATGGCTTGAAGAATGAATTAAAGGGTTGATGACCGATCGAGCAAGTCAACCCAAAAATATAAAATTTTCAAGAATTTTTGGATGAAACCCTACTCACCTATGAGGAAAAGGGTTTATCAAGGGCTAACTACACCCATGGAGAGGGACAAAAATCCATCAGGATCTTGGAAGTTTAAATAACAACTCATGCTCAGGGATGTATACCCCTGGTGGGTATGGCGAGGAACAAAATCTCTAGTTGAAATAGACCAGGGCTGAAGGCCCCAGACAAGACAAGCAAACACAACAAAGAAAACCTAAACCCTATGTACAAGATTTACAAAGAAGCCTCATATGAACCCTTGGCTTTGATCCTCAAATTGGAGGCCCATGGCCCCCCAAAACTTAGGGGCAGTTCTTACCTCTGTCAAACACCTTAGCATTTTTCACTAGCAGTGGATTCTCATGAATTCTATGCAATTCTAGGTGTCTAACCTCATTACAATCTATATTCCCCATAACATCTAAAATAACACTACTAAAGTCATCTTGTCTCATCATGGATTTATTAGATTGTATTGAAAATATAAAACTCTCATACTCTATACCACAATGAAGTTTGGTGTCATACCCAAGTTGTTCATCAAATTTGAAAACTTCATAAGCACTATGGCTTATATCTGGGAATTCTTTCATAAGATCAAGAAATAGGAAAAAAGAACCATAATTCCCCCTCATATACCTCTCGTCAGCATTATTTTTGGTGGGTGAAAGGAAATCCATAATCATATCCAGAAGGTAAAGGATATCTATAAAAAACTCAATTGCAGCCTCATACTAACTAGCAAAATCCCCTTGGTTACTTGCATTCTCATGTTGATCATCATGTGGATCAAATATATATGCCAAATCAATATGATTCTCTTCTTCAATATGACATGATGTCACTGGAACATTGTTGCATTCAACTTGATTATTCCTCTTATCATAGAAGAGAAAATTTCCTTCCACATTCAGCCCCTTATTGCATTGAAAATCACATGCTAGTAGCAATTCAACCACCTTATTGAACACATTATTAGTCTCCATAGGAGAATAATTAGAAGCATCCATATATCCATTATCAGTGATGTCACACCTAGTATTGTCATCACAATCCTCCTTAATGCATGAGACATTACCATCCTGGAGTGCCAAAAAATATGAACCCTCTTCAACATGCTCATCATAGGTAGCTCATTCATCTCCACATTGCTAGACAATCCTTAACATGTCTATATCACTAGTTTTTTCCTTTAATTGATGAATAACAAAATTTGGGCTGATATTTTCAAATACAGTATCCCCTTGACACCTGTATATGTCCTTTCCAAAAAATGTGCTAGTAATATCTAATAAGTATTCACTAGGATTTTCCTCAAATAGAGAATTATTCCCACACCAATAGACATCTTTGTTTGTATCCTCAATATCAGTGTAGGCTCATCAAATAAATATTTTTTCCATATATTGGACATAATTGGATGTACCTCATCATCTTCATCATGAAAAATCCCTTGGTATGAGTCTTCCAAGTATTCAAAATTAGTTTAATAACTTGAGGAACAAAGAGAAGCAGATTCACCAACTTCTTCATCACTTATGCCCACCACAATTGATCCATGCTCTAAAAATTATTCACATGAAGGGAATTGTTCACTTCCAAAAAAGAAAATCCCCTTAAGCGTATTGGCATACCCACTACTAGAATCTATGGATTCAATATCTAACTCATAAGAGGAATCATATTCAACTGAAGATTGTGCAAACCCAACTTCACTTATCTGACTCCTAACTTAAGTCTTGTCATAAACACCAAAAGTACCTCCAGTTCTAGGTGACACAGGATTAATTCAATCAAAATACACTTGTGCAATTTCATGTATTTCCTGTGTAGATTCATGGCTTGAGATATGTAGAGGGGAATAATGAGAGATGGCTTCCTTGAAATCACACTCTGTTTCTTCATCCTCATCACTATCGAGTGCATCTATATCTATACTGTCTGTGAAATGACAACACTCAATAACTAATTGTCCTGAAACTGATGCTCCTTGTAGAGTTGGAAATTTTAATCTTTTTCTCTCTTCATTGTGACATTCATTATCCACATTGTGGGAAGTAATTGGATACATATAACCATGCTAGACCTCTTCAACCATATTTATCCAGTTCACCACTTGATCAATGCTTTGGGGCTTCACATCTTTAGGCCATTGGCTAGATCCTGGAATGAAAGCCTCACAAAATAGATCGATACACATTAGTTCATTTGGTCTAAATCCTATGGGAATTTACATTAAAATATCCAAGAACCTTGAAGACAAGCCATATATTGACTCATTTGTTCACCTCTTTATCTTGTAAAATTTTGTAATAGATAATGTCAAATTCATCCCTCCCCTAGGTGGTTGGTTAGAAATTGATCCTTGCTTTGAACTTCTTGCAAATGATGTAACAATAATATCTAATGGGTCCTCCTCCTGAAAAAAATTCTTACTTTCTGATTGATCCAGCTAGACTGTTTGGACATTACTAGAACTAGCAATACTAGGTACTACAGATCTCCTTGTAATTGAGTACTTCAGACTATTCTCAATATTCATAGCTTCTTGGTAAGCTTGATACAAGGTTTTAGGCTCTTTATCTCTCAATAGGAAACTCACATTTTTTTCAAATGCTCCCAAGTACACAAACAAGCACTCAACATCATTTGGTCTTATGTATTCAGGGATGTCCCTTCCAACTTTGGAAAATCTAAGGTTGAAGGCAGGGACTAATTCATCTTTACCTTTAGATATTTCCATGAAATCTCTTCTTTCTACACTTGGGTTGATCCTATCACCAAATTTCTCTAGGAAAGAATCCTTGAGTTCATTCCAACAATGTATAGAGGCAATAGGAAGAAAAGAGAACTAGTCTCTTGCATCTCCCTTTAATGATTGAATAAAAAGTTTCATCACCACATCTTCAAAGTTAATTTCACAATCACCCAATACATCTACAAATTCCTACAGATGTTTATTTGTTGATTCAAATTTTCCACCACTAAACTTTGTTATCTTATCCCCGATGTTGGGTGGCATATCATTCGAATAGCCAAAAACATTGTCAAAGTTGATAGCTTTGTATACAAAGTCCGTTTTGATGGGCCCAAGGCTGCTTGACTTGTATGATTCTATCCATATTTGTACCATGTGGCACAAGCTGAAAACTCACCCCTAATTCTTAAAAAGGAATTAAAATACTTATCCAATGTATTCAACACTACTTCAATTCCTTTTACAAGTATAATACCAAGATCTTAGCACAAGTATTTGCTACAAAAGGTTGCCTAAGATCTACAATATGATATGCTTCATGCAATTCATTAAAAGAATTTCAGCTTACATGTGAAGCACGCTAAAATTCTTGAGTATTTTGTAATATAGTGCTATATCACTTACTAGGGAATCATTTTCATGTCAAGCATTGGAAATTTATGATGATATCATTTATAAAATGTCCAAATTCTTTCAAATTTTACAAGAGTACTTGTATGTTGGTATCTATGAAATGTTTCTTGATATTATGAATGAAGATCTAAACAAATGATGTATGCTTGGACATGTTCTTTGAGTCAGAGTCACCACCTCCATTCAGAGGCAAAATATTCAAATAAGATGAAACTTCTTTGCAAAATAAAATAGGTTCTAGGCTATCTTCCACATCAAAGTCACATTCAGATCCTTGTTGCCTTCAGTACAAAAATTGTGGACTAGGTTCAACAATTTGAGAACATTCAAATTAAATCACCATTTGACTCTACATTTTTTGTTTATTTCTTTGGAGAATAAGAACTCCCCAAAAGAGACCATTTTTTTGGTGTTTTCCACTGCACCTAAGATATCTCTAAGGAATAGACAATTCCTATACTCAAGACTATTGAAATGAATGGCCAACTAACAAGATCTAGTCAATGACTAGGATCTTCTGCACTTTAGGCTCTATGAGACCAAGGAGGGTATTCCTAGTGTGTTCATTTAGGACTTCATTATATTGAACACCTCATTACACAGATCAACAATGATGAAGGATAATTCTACAACAATTACTATGAAATTATCTTGTTTTGAAGTAATTTGCTACCCATTCATCAAAATGAAGTAACCACTAATGAAAATTAATAGGTATGAACATTGGAATTAATGGATTTGGAACAAATTAAACCCTAAATTTACTTTGGCCATTAAGTAGTTGTTGGATTAAACCCTTAGGTAAATCTTTAAGGAACATGTTAGTGTCTTATTTATTGGGCAAGATGGAATTGCACACATAAGAACTAGTAAAACAAAGATAACCCAATTACTCAATGGAACAGGCTACTCTCATAATACTTCACATCATAGAGCTTGGATTTTCTGATACATTACTAATTATCACATCCTTTGCAAATAAACATAAATTTATGCCCCTATTTGAGTATTTAATTGATTACTTGAATCAAAACAAAGAAAAAAGACATACATTTGAGTAAATGCTCAAAGCAGAATAAAAATATCATTAATATTTCTATTCTAAATTCACATAAACTTGTAGGAGAGAAACATATAATAATTATAGGTTCACTTATATTCAAGCCACATTTGTGAAAAAATTTAAGCTCATTATATGAGTTCCTCCATAAAGCTCAAAATTAACAAGCTATCCTATTCCTATCTATTCATATACTTTTGACCAAAACCTAGCTGGAGAGTTCAGTTTCCATTTTTCTTCTACAAAATGATTCTTGGTTTCTCTTTAATAATATAAGGGAAGCAACAAGCTTCGGGCTCTGATGTAGCTTTGCTACAAATTTTCATTTCATCAAAATTTTAGCTACATTTACTTGCATTTCAAAAAGAAACCCACATGTTGAATCTTGAGAATAAGGTGCAAGTGGGAAAAAGAAAACACAATTGCCACAAGAGAGGAAGAATGCAAATTACTACCAAAATCCTCTTATCACCATCTGTGCCATAACAAACTAGGTACCAAGATGCCGTGAAGGCACACCACTAATTTTGAATACCAATAGGTGCCACGTACATAAAACTAAGACCGCCACAACAAATAGCATCAACACAAGAAAACTTAAGACCCCACACGCACAACAAATTATCAATTACCCATAATCCCATCAACACCAGTGCCATGCTTGTGATACAAATGAATGCTCCTCATAATTTCTAGAGGAAGGGAGGACACCTTGGCTTCCTCCTCTCTTTTTTCTTTTCTCAACATGTTCTAGTTTTCCCACTAAGGGTTTTAACTGCCAATGATGGCACAAAAATCACCTCCTCATCAAAGGGAAAACCATCATTCAACAAGGCCAACTACTAATCATAAGTAGAGTCGATCTTGATGTCATTGTTAAAGGTGTTTCTTGTTAGGTTGATGGGTGAATGTTAGCATACATAAGATCCACACCCATACCTTACATTCCTTTGAGCGCCTATAAGCGATCACACTAGGTTCTTTCCTTTGTCACCTACTCCCTCTACAACATCACTGGGGAATTGCAGCCTTCGACTGTGCTTGGTAGGTGTGAGTCTAGGATTTTTGGAAAAAGTACTTTCCTCCATGGCTGGAGCAGCCTCTCATTCACTAGAATCAAACCTCATTGAACCAAAGCAAGCATATTTATTTACCATCTTGCTCATCTTCTTCTCTGCTAACTGCTCACATGACCTTGCCTTAATCAATCACACTTCTAAATGCAAACTATAAGTGACTTGAATAACACCTATTCCTTTTGTATTTATCACGTGGAGCAATGATGTTCACAATCAATTCTTAACATGCATGTGTAACCTAGGTAGCTCATTGGTAAATGTTTTGGCACCGTTTAATTCCTAGTTGCATGGGAGTTCATAGAATACCCCTCATGATTACCAACATTTTCATCTTCACACAAATTGAGATCAACTCAATCATTCTATAGGATGTTAGCCATTAATGCATGCTAGTTACATAGATAATTAATGACCATCACATGCTATTTTCCATTTTGAATGCTATCCATCGATCTTCGGCCTTGATGGATGATCAGATGATCAACCCTTTGTTTGAATTCCTTTGATTTCTAGCAATGCTTCACTGAAGTGCTCACAACCAATCATTCTTATCCATGTTAGATGATACCTTTTTTGTGTGGGGCTCCACCAACCAAGTAAACTAAGACACATGTTGAGATCTTGCTAATCTCGCTAGTTTTAACCATCATGCACTTTCGTTTAGTGGGCTAGCAGGGAACATTGAAGATCATTATGCCAGATTGATCTTGGCTGCTCATTAAATTTTCTGGGCTATGGGAGTGGTAGTGGGTGGAAGTGTACGAATGAGGTAAACAATCTAACAATGCATCTACACTTGTAAATAAGACATTGCATCAAAGATTCAATAAATTTAAGGTAATTTAAACTAAAAATCTTCAGAAATCTGTCCTATTGCTCTCTAACTCTAAAGATTTCTTTAATCAAGTTACTCTCAGATTTTAGAAGCTAATTGATTGCTAAAATAACACTTAGAGAATGTGAATTAAACTATCATGAGTCCTAAATGCAACTAAGATGATTCTACAGCAAAACTTCTGAGAAAGAAACTACTATAAACAGCCATAATTGATGAATTAAAATGCTTGATGAATGCTTCTATTTGCTTGATTGCTTGAATGCTTGAATGCTTAGAAAACTTGCAGAGTAAATTTGCACAAGTTAGGATGCTTTTCCTGTAGCCAAAGACCTATATTTATAGATTTCACGGCACACATTTGTGAAGGGGTACAGGATAAAAGGCTAGGATTCAATCTGGAGAATTGAATGGTATGAGATGAGAAGATGGAGCTAATCATGGAGGATTGTTCCTCCCCATGAAAACACCAGGCAAGATGAGAGGAAAGATTTAAGGAATAAGATTGAGAGGATTTCCTGTAGGTTTGTCCCTGAGGCTCTTCCTGTGAATGACAGTTGAATTAATTAGATTTAAAAAATCTAATTTTATTGGTGAGTGAATAGAGGGATATGATTTATGCATCAATTTAAATATTTTTGATTTATTTAAATTTAGCAAAAGAGGATTAAATAATTTAATAAATCAAACTATAGGATTTGTTTATTAAATTAAAAATAAAAGGAAAATGATAATTAAATAAAATATTCTAGGATATCTTTATTTAATTAAGAAGAAATGTGATGAGGTAATTAAATAACACAAATTATTTATGTTGTGTATTTAATTTAAGATAGAAATGTTAAATAAAGTATAAAAGAAGTAATAATGATAATAATTAAATAAAACAAAGTATTTAATTTTGTTTATTTAATTAAGAGAGAAATAATATGATAAAATAGAAGAATTAATAATGAACTTAATATAAATAAATATTTCTATTTATTTACTAAGTAGATGAATTTAAGATTAATTAATCAAATAAGTCATATTTAATTAATTAGATTCTCCAGACCATTTTTAGGTGTTTACATTTTTCCCCTCTTTGAAGTGGTGTGTTTACACATTGCTTCAAAGAAAATTTTGCCTCAACTGCCAGTATTGACGAGAAGTTAAAAAAATATGCCCCTGATCTACCCCAAATGTTGAATTTTGAAATGATAGCGATATATGTCCCCACGGGAGATAAATTGATGAATTTTGAATTTTTTATAATTTTTCAAAAAATTTTGAACTTTTATGATGATTTGATGATGATTTGATGAACAAGCAATGATGAAACAATTTATCTCCTGATAAAGAAATACCAATTCCTCCATTTGATTATGATGATGATTGATGATCCTAATAGCTTAGAAGATTATTGATCTCATGATAGGTGAGATTCAATGATTGATTGATGATTGACCTCATGATAGGAGAGGATCAATGATTGATTGATAATTGACCTCATGATAGGCGAGGATCAATGATAGATTGATGATTGATTGACCTCATGATAGGTGAGGATCAATTATTTATTGATAATTGACCTCATGATAGGCGAGGATCAATGATATATTGATAATTGACCTCATGATAGGCGAGGATCAATGATAGATGCTCACAAGCTTTGATCAAAGTCTCATCAGAGCTGATTCAGATTTGATTAGGAAATGTGGTTTGACTTCTTTGATTGCTATGATATGCCCCGGTATAGGAGTGATTAATGTACTGAGACTTGATGATGCAAAATGATGAATGGCTAGGAGATGGGATGAGGAAGAGATAATGGAAGGAGAAGATGAAAAGTAAGAACAAATGAATTCAAGTATAAACATGATGTTCCC
This sequence comes from Sequoia sempervirens, assembly GCA_007258455.2. Taxonomy (NCBI): domain Eukaryota; kingdom Viridiplantae; phylum Streptophyta; class Pinopsida; order Cupressales; family Cupressaceae; genus Sequoia; species Sequoia sempervirens. Next base: position 419,434,477 of record VDFB02193867.1, read on the forward strand.
CCAGTCAAGTTGCAAGCCAAGATTGATTGGTGATGATGATGATGATAAGAGTGTTGTTGATGAGGGAAGGATACATCCCGAAACAACACAAAAGGATAGGGAAGTATACATCCCGATGATGATAATGATTGGATAAAGGCCTGTAACAAGGTTGGGAACAAAACCAAGGATGCAATTAAATGATTTGTGCTAGACTTAATAGATTAAGATTGGATGGAATTTGAGATGATTGAAATGAAAGAAAATGATTCAGAAAGAGGTGATTAGGAAAACAATTATATATTATCCTAAGAATTATTGAAGAGATAGTGATATGATGAGGAGAGGGCATACATGTAGCTTTTGAGATTAAAATTGGTAGCTTTGAAACAATCTATAAATGCATATGCAAGACTAATATGGATGCAATCTATTTTATCATGCAAATCTATTTTACCATGCAAATCTAAGTGTCATTTCAACAATCTTTCGATTTTGCTTTGTATCATCACTGAGCTTTAAAAATGTTGAAAGTGAATACAAGCATCAATGATACAATATAAGTCCATGATGACCTGAGTATTTCTTTCATGATTTTTTTGATATTCCAAGCGAACACAAGCATCGAGGTATAATTAAACTGAGATGACCTGAGCATTTCTTGCGTAAACAGACAAGAATTAATCATTTTCTTAAGTGAATCAGAATGTCATCCATGATACTTGGTAGAGCACTTCCCATGACAATTCAAAAAATAATAATGACTAACTCACAAACAACAAACAAAGAAAAGTATCATTCTCCTTCCTTGCTTCTCTAGTTCAATACATCATCGAGTAGCTCCAAAGAAATGATAAGAAAATGATAAAATGAAAATTACAACAATTCAAATTCTACTTAATGTATTTTTAAATCATTATTCAGATTAGATCATTGATGTTGAAATGTGTGTGCTGATGTTTGCATGATATTCTCAAACATTTGACCAAAGAACTAACCTAAAGACCTATCCTAGGGGCCTCAGTGACTGATCAAAAATTAGTCTTGCCTACATTATACAGGCAGAGACCACGTAGTTCAACTGAGACAGACTCTATTTTTGTGTTTTGCGATTTTTGAATGTTTTTGTTTTGATCCTCGTAGATTTTCTGATGTTTTTGGATTTTGACAAATTTTCTGATATTTTTTTGGATTTTGACCAATTTTCTGATGTTTTTGGATTTTGACCAATTTTTTGATGTTTTTTTTGGACTTTGACCAATTTTCGATTTTTTTGGATTTTGACAAATTTTTGATATTTTTGGATTTTGTTTTGATGGATTTTCTGATGTTTTTAGGATTTTGATAGATTTTTAAATTTTTTGGATTTTCAAGATATTTGATTTGGAATGAGATGGTATGACCGATTGAAGGAACAAGATGAACCACAATAGAGGTAATGCAACCATGGATAAATGATAGATCAAAATGAAAGTCACTGCAAAACATGTCACACAAGCAACATATCTCTTGTTGAAAGATGACAATAGTTGATTGATTAATATGCCAAGAATGATTGATTCCATAAGGCATGATGATGATAAGTACTTAGGATTACTAATATCCTCTAAGTACAAAAAGATTGATGATTGTTGAGATTGATTGACAAAAGATATGAGGATTGGATAATGTTTTACAGCTAGGCTCAAATATGATTTGCATGATAAGATTCAAGGTTGCAAAGGGACATGATGACATGGATTTTGATAAGCTAGGAGATATGGAATGGAATAATGCAAGGATAACGATAATGAATGGGATGATCAAGATCAACTAGACAAGATATATACACAAGGACCAAGTGCTTTGCCCCCATTCCTCATCAAAACCAAGGATGAAAAGAAAGGATGTATCTAGTAAGAATGATGGAATATGGATGAGATAAAAGATATGGTACAAAAGATATGGATAAAGCATATAGGATAAGCATATATGATGTTCAAGAAGATTCTTAACCTTATCAAGATCAAAAGTGGAAATGTAAGGAATGAGCATAGAAAGGATAATGACCATGAATGATAAGATGGATGAGACTTGCCCCTAAGTGTAGAGTGCAAGAGGAATATGGAAGATAGGATATGGATGATAGGGAGATGGAGGAAGGAATTTAACATTGAGTTTCACGACCAATTATCCCTTTAATTAACCATGGCAATGGGGATTAGACTCATAAATGCTGGTAGATTAATGGTATGATGGAAGAGACTAAGGATTTATGCAAAGGTTTGGATTAAAGGGGAATGATGGGGGATGAATGTTGGATAATGGATAGATGGAAAGGATGACAAGCTCAACATTGGCACACACCTTGAAGGATGGTGGAGTGATGGAGGAAGAATGGATTTGGAAAGTGATAGGTTATTATATGGAAGATTGGAGGAAGCTTTTGGATAAGAAAATTTGGATGCCAATTTTGATTTTATTGCTTCTATGAGACTTTTAGGAATCCACATGATTTTTGACTTTGATATTTGCTTAGTGGGCCTTTGTGGCCTTGAAAATTTTTCATTTATGGACCTTTGTGGTCTTTGAAAATTTCCTTTTTTCTTTGATGGGCCTTTGTGGCCTTTTGAAATTTTCTTTTGATTTATGGACCTTTGTGGTCTTTGAAAATTTCCTTTTTGCTTTGATGGGCCTTTGTGGCCTTTTTGATTTTTCCTTTGATTTTGGATCAAGTTTTCTTTTATTTTTGCATGTCTCTTCAAGGAGACATGTTGATCCTTTGATACATGTGGATTTTGATATAGAAGCTTCTGATATTTGGCACCCAAATTGCTTCCAAGAGCAATGGGAGGGGTGGATTGAGATGAATGGTATGGAGGTATTATGGATGAGTTAATGTGGGTAGAATTTTGAAAGGGCATCAAGGATGTGTGCCTTTGTTGTTCTTGAGGAATAGGATATGGACCTAGGATAGATGGAAATTTTGATGGACTAGGATGAGGACCTAGGATAGATGGTAGGTTTGATGCACTAGGACACTTAGGTGTATAACCAAGGCCATGGTGATATGGGTGTTTTTGAATAGAAAGGGGTTCTAGGATACCTTGTTCATGAATTCCTAATCCTTTGCCTTTGTAGTTCATACTTTGACACATTTGTTTACCAATGGGATATGTATTGTTTGTGAAACAAGATGCAAGTTCATTTTGGGGAGGATATGATATGGATGAAAGGATAGGTGTTGGAAGCAAACCATAATGGATAAAGGTGGAGGATCCTAATTTATAGGTGTGGGGTTCATGGATAGCTTGAATAGGTGTGATAGAATCTTGACATGGGGATGATGAGGTGTTTCTATCTTGACTTGGAAAAGGATCATGAAGTGGTATGAAAGGAATATATTGATCATAAGAAGGATAAACATCTTTGTGGGATGAAAGGGTATCCTTGAATCGAAGTACATGTTGATCTTGATGAGGAAAGGAATCATTAGATTTCGTAGAAAGCATGTCTTGATTGTCAATTGGTAAGAAATAATTAGATAGGATGGAAGAACTATCATGATCTTGTGATGAAATAGAATCATGATATGGTATGGATTGATTAGATGATGTGGAAAAAGAACTTGGAAGGATACTTGTCTCTTGAGATGGATGTGAATTATTTTGGATGAAAAGTGAAAGGAGGGGATCGTCATAAGATTCTTGAGAAATGGGATCTTGATAAAAGATGGGAAGAATTTGTGAGATTGTGGAATCATTGGATGGAGTGGAAAGAATATTTTGATCTTGATGTATAGGGGAGTCTATGCTAGCATGCTTTGGAGTGAGAGTTTGACATGAATCATTGGATCTAGAAGATATGATAGAAGAGGATGATTGGATGGAATTGTTAACTTGAGTGAAAGAATCTTGAGATTCATTTTGGCTTATGGTGGATGGAGATAAATGCATGACATGATAAGATTGTTCAATATCATTTGTATTTGAGGACTGAGATTTTGGATTATTGAAATTTTAAAAAAAATTCAAAGATATTGAACTTGGATGATGGAGTTGTTGGTGAAGAAGGTCTCATGTTCATTGTTTGTTCAAGAGGATAAGAACAAATGTTTGGCAACAAATATCTCTCTGTGGTTGTTTCCCAGATTTTTTGTTGAAGGTTCTTTAGTTGATAAGCTAAAGCATTCAATTGATCCTCCTCTATTTCAGCCATGGTGGTTTGAGTTTCAATTTTTTTTTTGTGATGATCTTATCTAAATTTAACGAAGGAAAACAAAGCAAGCAAGAATAGAATAGTTGATTTAAAATCCTAGAATCTAAATAGATAGTGTATGTTCAAGAACCAAACATGGTTCTTCTTGATTTTCACTAGTTTGATAACAAGATAAGACAATTCAAATAGACTCACTCCTAGAGACAAAAGGTCATCGTTATATACTCAAACGACCCACAGCTTGGATTTCCATCAACTCACACAGCCATGTCACCCCCTAGAGGGTGCCCATGTTTTTGTCTTTTGCAGATGCATACTCAAAGTGACGGAAGTGGATACCAAATCCCCTGAGCAAATAGTCCTTGGCAATTATATGGTGAGTGTTTGAGGGTAGATTCTTCCTCGCCCCTGCACCACCGAGTATTACAATGTTTAGAAACTGACAAGCATGCTTCTATTTCTAGGTTCTTAGATTGGGTTTCCATTCAGAGTGGCAAATAGATAAACTCCCTCGAGAGACCTCCCAATTTTTAGAACAAAGATTTTGGGGATGGTTATCCTGCACACTTCCATTGAAAAAGGGTTTCCCTAGATTCACATAATTTTTAAAGTGGGTTGGAATGCCATGGCTTTTGGCTATCCCCACTCAGGTTATTCCCATAGGGTGAGTACTTTTTCCCACTACGGCAGGCCTATCTAAAGGTTTTAATGAAAGCTTGAAAATGTGCAAAGTAAAAGTGAGTTTGGTATTCTGATGCACCTAGTCAAGGGGAGAGCATAAACCTATCACCCAATCACAGCAAAGAAGTTGTTCACTTTTTAAAACCTAAAAGACAAATTATCTAATCTATATGGAGATATTGCTCCATAAAAAGCATGATGTTCAATTTTAATCCCACAAGAAATAATGAAGTTTCTATCCTAGGATTGATCATTTTTTATCCGTTTGCTATCCTAGGATTGATAAATTTTAACCAAAAAGAGATTAAAGAACAAAATCTAGCTACGGATGCATCAGATCTAGATAAAAAGACACATTTTTATCGATGCTATTTGGTCCTAAAGTAGGAATGAAACAAAATATATGATGGGTTATTTTCCCATGAGTGTTCAAAAACACTATTACAATGAATATCAAATGATCTTTCTTTCACTTGAATGCTCCATTTTCTTCTTAAAACCTATGTAAATGCTCCAAATTTTAGATGAGATCAATAAATAAGAAGATATAAGGGTTATATGAATGATTAAGCAAGAAAATCCTAAACCTTAGACTAAGTTACAATGTGATTTGACTTTAAATATAAAATTGAAAATTTTAACTCTACAAAAAGTGATAAATACCTACACCATTGCATATCTTATGAAATTCTACCCCATTTAAAAAAAAAGTATCGAAAAAAGACATTCATATGACCAAGATATGGCCATTTTAAGATTGACTATAAAAACACTAAATCTGAAGCGCTAAAACAGAACTCTGAGGTGCTAAAATAGAGCCCCAAGGTGTTGCAAAATTGTACTGAAATGCTAAAATAGAGGGTTGAAGTGCTAAAAAAAGTCAAAGTGCTAAAAAAAAGGGTTAGGCACTAAAATAGAGTCCTGAGGCGCTACAGAATTGTGCTGAGGCCCTAAAACAGAGCTTTGAGGCTCTAAAATAGAGCCCCAAGGCGCTGCAGAATTATGCTGGGGTGCTAAAACAGTGGTGTGGCATGCTAAAATAGTTTTATGGAATGCTATAGTTTTCCTCTAACACACTACAGAATCTAGCCGGCATGCTATAAAAAACCACAATTTCGCTAAAACAAACACGCCGATACCTGTAAGACACTTTTCACAAATTTTTTGCAGAATATGGGGTTATGCCCCACAATGGGCACCAAAATGGAAGTGTAAGAATGAGGTAAAAAATCTAACAATGCATCTACACTTCTAAATAAGACATTGCATCAAAGATTCAAGAAATTTAAGGTAATTTAAACTAAAAATCTTCAGAAATCTATCCTATTGCTCTCTAACTCTAAAGATTTCTTTAATCAACTTGCTCTTAGATTTTAGAAGCTAATTGATTGCTAAAATGACACTTAGAAAATGAGAATTAAACTATCATGATTCCTAAATGCAACTAAGATGATTCTACAGCAAAACTTTTGAGAAAGAAACTACTGTAAACAACCATAATTGATGAATTAAAATAATTGATGAATGCTTCTATTTGCTTGATTGCTTGAATGCTTGAATGTTTGGAAAACCTGCAGAGTAAATTTGCACAAGTCAGGATCCTTTTCCTGTAGCCAAAGACCTATATTTATAGATTTCACGGCACACATTTGTGAAGGGGTACAGGATAAAAGGCTGGGATTCAATCTAGAGAATTGAATGGTATGAGATGAGAAGATGGAGCTGATCATGGAGGATTGTTCCTCCCCATGAAAACACTAGGCAAGATGAGAGGAAAGATTTGAGGAAGAAGATTAAGAGGATTTCCTGCAGGTTTGTCCCCGAGGCTCTTCCTGTGAATGACAGTTGAATTAATTAGATTTAAAAAATCTAATTTTATTGGTGAGTGAATAGAGGGATATGATTTATGCATCAATTTAAATATTTTTGATTTATTTAAATTTAGCAAAAGAGGATTAAATAATTTAATAAATCAAACTATAAGATTTGTTTATTAAATTAAAAATAAAAGGAAAATGATAATTAAATAAAAGATTCTAGGATATCTTTATTTAATTAAGAAGAAATGTGATGAGGTAATTAAATAACACAAATTATTGAAGTTGTGTATTTAATTTAAGATAGAAATATTAAATAAAGTATAAAAGAAGTAATAATGATAATAATTAAATAAAATAAAGTATTTAATTTTGTTTATTTAATTAAGAGAGAAATAATATGATAAAATAGAAGAATTAATAATGAACTTAATATAAATAAATATTTCTATTTATTTACAAAGTAGATGAATTTAAGATTAATTAATCAAATAAATCATATTTAATTAATTAGATTCTCTAGACCATTTTTAGGTGTTTACAGTGGGAAGTGGGTCCTTCACCTTGCATGGACACACATCACTTTCTCACCAACCTAATTTCATTTAACTTTCATGGGTTGGCGAGGTATGATTCAGATCTTCTCCCTGATCTGCAAATATTGTAACCTACAAATTATGTAACATTATTATTAAACGGATGGTTTTGGTCTAGCTGATGGCAATGTGACCACCAGGGAAATGACTTAGGGCATAAGTCACTGGGTTAAATTTAAAACCCGACTTTAGGAAAATACTTGATATGGTGGGTAAATTTTTGACTGGTTCTTTGGACCAATGTGTTAGATGGCTTGAGGAATGACTTAAAGGCTTGATGACCTACCAAGCAAGTCAACCCAAAAATTTAACATTTTCAAGCTTTTTTGGATGAAACCCTACTCACCTATGAGGACAGGGATTTATCAAGGGCTAACTACACTCATGGAGAGGGACAAAAATCATCCATGATTTTGAAAGATCTAAAATCTTGCTTGATGACCATTTTGAAGGAGGTGGACATTTATTGTATGTAGGAGTCCTCTTTTTCTTGTGGCTCCACATTTTGATTAAATTTTTTATTTGACATATTTTCTTTGCTTGATCCATTTTTCTTTAAGATCCATTTTAACTTGATTTTTCCACTTGGATTTTTATTTGATTCAATGGCCTTTGACATTTGATTTTAAAAATTTTATTTGTAAGAATTTTATTTTTGTTGGTTCCAAATGGAAGGTTTAAGATGTTGGAAATGATGGTTTGTGATGTGGATGGACAAGGTGCCTGCAACAACCTTATGACAAGGATTACTCATGGCCTTTATTTTAATGTTTGTATTAGATAAAGTTTCCCCCAATATCAAGGAGGTACCACTAACATCTTTAGATTTTCCAACTGAGGAATAACCAAGACCTTGACGTCTAAGATTTTCATGAAGTGTATTGGTTCTCTAATGCTTTTCTTGTGTATGCCTAGTCCTTTTCCTTGGTATTGCATGTTCTGATAGATTTTGTTTGCGATGGGGTATTTGTTTTTTTGAAAGCAAGATGATAACCCCTCATTGTGTATATGGACACTGTCACTTGGAGTGTTCTCGTCTCTAAGAAAGATTTATTTGATAAAAGTAGATGATCCTAATTGATAGGGTGTCTTAGCTTCATTGAAATTTGTGATAGCTTTCTAATTGATATCCTTGGTTTGATTTTATGACATGTCATATTTAGATGATTCTATTTGTGCTTCCAAGCCAGTGTCAAAATTTTCTTTATGGTCATTGTCATAGAGTCCAGTGAATTCAGATATAGCTTGATCATTTTTAAATATGTCCATAGTGGAAGAATCTTATTCTAGAGGAATATAATCTTTGTGTCATGTGGAGGAAAGTGTCTCATTTTGGCAAGTGTCCCTAGTCAAGGCCTGAATAGGGTCATCATCAAGTGTTTGATCATTAATGGCATAAAGTTCAAGGAGTGGATCACTTTTGATTTCTTGGTGTATGGTAATGTCCTGGTCAAAGATGGGGTTATCTTGGACGATATGATTGGGAATGAAGTATTTGTCAAGGGTAGGTGTATTTTTGATGCCATCATTATTTAAGAGAACTTCTTGGATGGACTTAAAGATAGGGTGGTGGGATGGAATAATTTGATCTTGACATGAGGGTGAAGTTATGATGTCATGCTTTGGACTTTCATTGTGACATGTATCCTCAAGTTTATTAAATGGGATGTGACTCTGGACAATGATAGGATTTTCATGAATAAATATGGCTTGTGATGGAGTGAATTGGAAAGGATTAGTGGATGGAGGACTCATGTAGGATGTAGATGAAGGACTAGGATAGGACATGGAATCTTGGAATGTACTAGCGGATAAGGAACTTGAATAGGACATTGAAAGTTGGATAGGATTAATAGGTGAATGATAGGACATGAAAACTTGAAATGGACTAGTGCAAAGTTGTCTTCCCTTATCAAAGTTAGGATAAGGGTGACAATTAGATGTTTTTTGTGTATTAATTGCATTGATTGTGTTAAATGACTCTTGGTAGGGAGGGTAGATGGTTGAATGACTAGGACTTATGAATTTTTTGTAGGAAGGGTATGTGGGTATTTGACTATGGACTATGTTTGGTTGGTATTTGGATTGGAGGAATTGTCTTTTGAAGTTTGAGGCTTGTTGGTATTGACCCTTATAGAGCAATTCCTATTCAACTTGACTAGCAAGTGTATCAATGGCAATGAAAGATATGGTGGTGAAGTGAAGTCTAGAAAATGAAAATGCAAATGTATGCAAGAGTGAAAAATGTTGTCTAAAGGGGATCTCAAATGCCAAATGATAATCAGGACTATTATGAAAATTATGACACTATTTTTTTTTAATTTTTGGGAATAATGTATGAAAAATGAGGAGTAAGATTATTTGAATGTTTCTAAGGTATGAAAATGAAAATTTCTAAATGATTTGGAGGAAGGTTACTTAACCACCCTAAGCTTGATCTTTATCTCAATTTGGGTCATGAAACGACTTATTAATGTGACTGAAGGACAAGATGACATAGTGAGATTTCCTAAGTAGACTTTTGAGTTGGAAAGTCTCACAAAAAGAACAATGACTAAAGGAAATGATGATGACTAAGCCCAATAGTAACCTACTCTTGAAGGAAATGATTTTGCAAGGTATGGTGAGTTTTCCTAATCTAAAGTCTACAGCAAAATAAGGGCCTAAAGACTACTTTATGCTAGAAAGTGATGATGATGATGCCTATAAGTGCAACTATAATTTGCAAGGATGATCCTATGGTAAAAATGCAAGCTAAAGGATACAAAGAATGGAGGATTTGATCAATTCCTTATCTTGTTTTTTGACAGAAGCCACTAGAAAAAGATGTCTAAAAGCAGTTTGAAAATGTTTGAACTCAGGTTTTGGTCTATGATAGTGTTTTTGTTTTTGCTAGGAAATTGCATCATTATAGGTCATAGACACATCACAGTTTAATAAAATGTGGTGTTACAGGTAGCAAATATGATTTAGTAAAGCAATTACAGTTTTCTACAAAGAAAATGCAGTTCAAAATAGGTGAATACATTGTTACAAAGAGAAAATGTGGCTAAGTAGAGAAAATGCAACACATAAAGCATAAAATATGGTTTATTATATTGCATGCATCACAAAATATCTCAAATGTAGTGCAGCTTGGGAAATGCATTGCAACAAATGCATCACATGCAAAGTGAAGTCTAATTTGTTTGCAATTTTGGCAAAAAAATTGAATTGTTTCAAGTTGAATTATTGTTTTCAAATCTATGAGATGGTGTTTTTTTGTTTGTATGTTTGAGAAAACACTTGGAAAACACAATATTTTATCTTTGAAAATAAGCACAATGAAGGCAAGGACAATATTTGCTAGATTCCACATGGGTTTCCCCAATCACACTTATTCTTAGCATGTGAATCTAGAAGCTTGGCCGCATGGGCTCCCCCTTATAGTGCACTACTTCTCAGGCCAACCAAGCTTCCAAACCCCATAAAACTCCCATGGTAGGTTGATCACCTCTACTAAGAAATGCAATAATGTGGATGTCTTCACAATGACTGTTGTTGCACTAGGAAATAGAAAGGATTTTGTCTACTACACAAAAGTTTTTAGTTTGGGACCCCCGATCGAGTGGCCACATATGGTGCAAGATTAGCTCCAATAAGGAGGAACTCCAGCTTGAAGAGGTTAATTTCAATAGGGTTTTGGACAGTTCACTTGTCTGTGTGACACATCCGCACTCGTAATCGTATGTTTTCCATTAGGATTCGCATTTATATACTAGTCTCAGGTAGCTCGGCCAAAGAGCTCTATTGTTGGCTTGAGTTCCCTTAGGGTGAGTAATTTTTTCCCACCAAGGAAAGCCCAATTCCTAGAGTCAATAATTGTTTCTCTTACACCTAGAATCATACAAGTGTGCAAGGGGAGAGGATACTTTGATTATTGAATCAAGGTGACACAAAAGTAGATGGTTTTGGTTTTCTGATCACCTAGTTTACACAAGGTGAGATCATAATCACCTACCACCTTCAAGAATAATCAAGCAAATGACAAGAAAATTTTCCTTTTAAATCACCAATGAAAGTGTTTTCTAATCTAAAAATAAAAAAACACAAATTTTTCAAAGTAATATCCTTGAACAATCGAACCTACAAAACCACTCGTTAGTAGTTTCAAAAGGATGCCTTGGACTTATTGATGGTGTTTTCTGCACAACAACAACTCAAACAAGATACAAGTATCTAATCTCTCTTGAAAGGTAAATCTCTATTAGCAAGCCTCAAGACATAATCCCAAGGTCTCTAATGTTAGGTTTTGAAAATGCATAAACAACTCATATAATATGTGAAAATGCTAGTAATCACATGGGGCCTTACAAACAAATGTTGAATCTTAGAATTTATCAAGATTTTGAATATGGTGATACTTCAAATCCTAAATCTAAACCAGGTGATGAAAGAAACAACAAAATATGAGAGTTTAAGAGAGATTCCTAAAATTAAAACTACTCGTAAGATCAACAATGCAAATGATGAAATGCTTGAAACATACCAATCCATTGAAACTAATTCCTACTCAACCTAGATTTTATCTACAATCTTACATAATTAGTGCAATATTCTAAGGTATTAAAGATTTTTAGATCATGAACATCCATTCAAGTCAACCCTATTGCAATTTAAATGAACAAAAACTCACAATTGAACTAAGCACAATGAATATAAGGCCTAGGATAACTTTTCAAAGCAACTCACAATCAACCAAATGCTAAAAGTATGGACCAAGGATTGATGCAACACTTCAAGCATTAAACCATAAACACCATTGAATCATATCTAATTCTAAATCTAGAATATATCCAATATTTACCAAGCAATTTCAAAAGATAGAACAACAGGAACCATGCAAGATAAGTCAACACAAGAGAGATCACAAGAAATAACAATGTCTTCAATTGTATTGAATCATCCAATAAAAACAATTTGAGTGTTTTGTATTATAGAACTTGCTTCAAAATAAAACTACCTCCTAACACTAGCTTCCACTCTATTACTCTATTTGCTTTGAATTCTAATTTTTTCTTCTACTTCTACTACTACTTTTACAAATGAGGAAAAATACCCTATTTATAGAGATTACATGCTATGTCGGCCCAAATAGGGTCACAAAAATTAATTAGCCCCAAAACAAGGTTGGCCAAGAAAGTTCTAGAATAAAATAATATTTGCATTAAATGCTTGAACTCATCTAGGTCAGATTGGGTTCTCCAATATAGCTTGATCCAATGCATGTGAAGGATGAAGAAGGAAAAATGGGGAAGCACAAATTTTGATGAAGCCTATATTAAATACTTTCCCCCCTTATCTTTACCTTGCCCCATCAAGAAAATATTCTCCAAGTCATCCAAAGGTGGAATAATTAATATTCCAAATTTAATATCTTCCCTTGCTTTCTTGATAATTTTATCCCATTCCACTGACCTATGGGCATCTCCACCTGTTGACAAGATCTCTTTGATTACATCATCTCCTCTTATTGATAGTTTGCAAAGGCTTCATAAGATCCTACAAATACCTTTTCAGCCTTTCATTTTCCTTCTTCGATTCTTGTTTAGTTTTCACTTCTTTGTTCAACCTTCCTAAGATTGCAACACTAGATCCCTGAAATTCTTCAACTTCTTGCATCATGGAGGTAGGCCCCCAAGTTAATTGTCTGAACACTGTAGTCTTGGCGAGTCACCTCATCCTTATTTTTATCTTGAGTGATGCCCTCTTGTTGTTTTACAAAGGAATCAATGCCTAAATTATGAACAATATGCACTTCTTCAATTTTTCTTCCTTCATGTGATCTCCCTTATCCTTTTATCTATCATCCTCTTCTTCTTCAATTCTAGCCCCCTACCCTGAAGTTTTTGCAAATTGGATTCTTTGGGAAGCCCCCTTCTGATGCTCTAGATATTTCTCAAACCCTACAATAAACTCCAACATTAGATGATCAACACATAGAAATCAATACCTTAGTAACTACCTATCTCCATCCCTTTGAAACAATGTTTAAATATAACCAAACTTCAACCTATATTGGAGGTGGAGCCACATAAGCACCAAGGACATAAAGTAGTTTTCAACACTAGTGGGGTTGGGACTAGGTCTGGATCAAAATTAGGACTAGGAAGAGCATCAGAAATTGAAATAGTTTTGAAAATTGGCAGGTCAGAATCCAGACTAGATTAGAATCAGGATCAAGAATGGATCAAAATCGGGACCAACAATGGATCAGAATCAGGATTGGGAATCAATTGGATTCAAGACTGGGAATGGATTAGAGGTGCGGAAAACATTGCATCAATTAGTTAACTCACATGGGAATCAAAGAAAAGGAAAACATGGACTCAGATCTAGAACGAGACAAGAAAACTCAGACAAGCTCCTTATTGAACTCCAAACTTGATCCTGGTCTTGCAACAAAGACAACGATGAAGAAAAGAAATGAGGGTGGGACCAGAATTGAAATTGAAATTGGAAATTTCACAAAGTTCAAAGTTCTTGTCCAATTTTGGTTCTGCTCCCGACCAAGAAACAAACAACAAAAAGAAAATGAGGGTGGAGACAAAACAAAAACTAGAGCTAGAAATTTCACAAAGTTCAAAGTTCAGTTCCAATTGCAGTTCCACTCTGGACAAAGAAAAAAAACCAAGGAAAAAAAACACAAGGGGAAGCAAGACCAAAACAAAAATCGTACCTAGCCCAAACATGAATGACACAACACAAAGAAAATGAGCAGAGTCAAAGTCAGAGCGGGAACAAGATATGGAATTTTTAGAAAGTTCCAAGTTAGCTTCCCATCTCAATTCCACTTCTGACCAAGAAAAACAAAATGCAAGGAAAAAGACAAACAACTCAATGGAGAAATAGACTCGAGAGTGAAAAAACACAACAACAAACAAAGAAAAGAGAAAGGGAAAAAAGCGCTGATGCGGACCTGGAATGAAATTCGGACTTGGAACTTTGGAAAGTTAAGAGTCCAAATTCTACTCTGATTTTACTTTTGGCAGAACACCAAAAAAGCAAAGGACTTAGGAGTAAAATGAACAACTCCTAAGACCTAGACAAAACAAAAATAAATACAAAGGGGAAAACAAACCAGAGAGTGGAAAAAAAATTGACAAACAATGAATTGAACCAAGAAAGGAAGGAAAAATCAGAGTTGGAATGAAACCTAAACTAGGAACCTTGGATAAATTTAGAGTCTATTTTCAATTTTGGCTTCACTTCTGACATAGCAAAAGAAAGAAAAAAAAAACAAAAAACAAAGGGGGAACCCATTTTATTCCAAAATAGTAAGCATTCAAGCATGTTCATGGGAAATAAAATTCCACAATCAAAGGACCAAAAGGCCACAAAGACAAAAACAAGAGAGGGTCCCTACATTGAGTGGGGGTGTGTGTGCAAAACTACACAACAAATGGTGACTCCTATTGGGAAAATGTTCTAGAGCATTTCAATGAAAAATTGGAATCAAGAACCCAAAATGTCTAGTTTCATTCCACACATTAGGTCATTTATCTAATGGAGCTTCAAAGTTCTAAGACAAGAAAATATTTCCTGTATCAAGGTCAAAGTGTGTGCTCATGTATTCATTTTCCTTTCCTTAGTATCCATAAGAACCAAACTTCACCTAATCAGGTTACATAAGGATTCTAACTATAAAATAATCCTAGATAGAGCTTTGCTACTAGTCAAGCTTCCATATCCCCAATGAGGTTATCATTGTGGTTCACCCAAGAATGGCTCTAATACTAGCCAGGTGTCCATAGCCTCAGTAGAGATACTTGGATACTCCTAATAAGTTGAATTCATTCTTTTGATTTTTTTAATATTTTCTATTTTCTTTCTTTTGATATTTCTCTTCTTTTCACCTTTTTATTTTCATTTCAACTTGTGAACAATGAAGTCCATGCTCAACACTGAGAACCAAAATGGCGTTGAAGCAAAATATAATATTTTTCACCTGACCAAACTTCATAAGGACTATGTACCACCTTGGAATTAAATATTTTGTGTAAAGATGTAAGACCCAAATACATTCTAGGTTTATCTTGGTCCCATGACTCATATACTCAAAAAATTTAGCACATATGACATTAGATGAAGAAATTTCACCAATTAGATCCTGGAAGGATGATTAAAGTTTGTAAAATAAGCATCCAGAACAAACCCAGATAACATAATGATTGACATGCAAGTACAACAAACCCTAGAGAAAAAAAGAGACTAGAAGAAAAATTAAAACAAAGAGAAACCTATTCTAAACCAAACAGACCTACTCTAATCAAAGTGAAACATAAACAAAGTAGCAAACAAAGAAATCCTATCCTAACCAAAACAAAAGTAGCAGAAAGAAAAGAAAACCTAATCTAACTATTTACAAAAAGGTGTTGTAAAAAAACTCAGGACTAGAAGTAATTCCTCAAATACTACCCATTGATAGGCAATGGGATGTCCTCTCCCATGAGAGTTTTCAAATGAAAAGAATTGTCTCCCAAAATCTCTGAAATCTGGTAAGGTCCAAGCCAATTTTTTTCAAATTTACCATGCTCTCCCTTACGGTCATGGGATTTATCCCAATAAATAACCAAGTCTGAGATTCTAAAGGATTTTGACTTGGCTCTTCTATCAAACAATCTCTTAACTACACCTTGAAGTTTGGAAAAGTTTTCTAAGGATTGATCTCTTCTCTCTTCAAGGTGTAATAGCTCAGCCAGATGGGCTTCACATTTATCCCCTTCATCATAGTGTTGGTTAATGAACTATAAGGTGGGATCTTCAGTTGAATAGGAAATACAGGTTCTAGACCATAAACAAGGTGGTAAGGGGAGGTCCCTAAAGAGGTCTTATGTCTGGTATGGTCTGCCTAGAGAGCAAATCTAAGTTGTGTGTGCCAATCCTTGGGATTCTTTACTAAGAGCTTACAGATGACTGTCAAAAGATTCTTATTGGAAGACTCATCTAGTCCATTTCCTTGTGGGTAGTAATTAGATGCAAACTTAATGGTAACTCCATGATCAAAGGCCCAATTATAAAATTTCAATGGTGCAAATGCAGGACCATTATCATAGACTTAAGCCAATGGACAACCAAAGCGATTAATAATACCTAATTCTATGAAATCAATTACCACTTCTGAAGTACACTGTTTGCAAGCAAGAGCCTCGTTCCATCTTGTAAAGTAATCAATTATAGTAAGGATATACCTATGGCCCGTAGAAGAAGGTGGATTGATTGGACCTATAAATTTTAGTCCCCACTATGTAAATGGCTTTACCTTGATAACTTCTTGGAGTGGAAGAGCTGCATACTTCTCCCTACTTGCTGCAGTCTGACATATATTGAAAGTTCTAACATGGTTGTGTGTATCTTTGAAAAATTTAGGCCAATAATAACCAACCCTCAAAATTTGATTTGTTGTAGAGGGTGCAGATCCATGGCTTGTACCATATCTATTATGAAATTCTACCATAACCTTCTCAACTTTTTCCTTTCCTAAGCACCTTAGATATATACCCTCATGATTCTTCTTATACAAGGCAACCCATTTCATCATGAAACCATCACTCTTCAAACATAAATCTCTCCTCTGTACAGAATTGATATGTTCAGGGCATCATTGATTCAAGAGGTAATAGATTATGTCATCATACTAGTCTCCTAGAGATACATCCTGAAGGTGCTAATGTTGGGCTGCAAGGTTAGGACCCATTTCAGCCATTGTTTTGTTCAATCCTTGTCCTCTTACTAATTTCATAGGCTAAATCTCCATATCATAATCTTGTAACATGGTTACCCACTTAGCCCTACATTCTCCTAATTCATTTTGCATCAACAACAACTTGACTGCAGGATCAGGAACTATTGCAAAGACTTTGTTCCTTAAAATGTAATGCCTAAATTTTTTCACAGCTCTAACCAAGGCATATGCCTATTTTTCCATGCTTGGGTATCTCAACTATGCATCCTTTAAATGATCACTCATAAATGCTATGGGGTTCTCATTCCCTTGATCAAACTTTTGAGTTAAAATTCCAACACAAGAATGATCAGAGGAAAATGAATATATGTAGAATGGCTTAGCATAGTCAAGGCTTACCAAAACTAGAACTTCAACAATGGCTCTCTTAATCTTTGCAAATTATTCTTTTGCCTCAACACTCCATTCAACTTTCACTTCCTGCTTCAACATTTCATTCAATGACTTAACTATCTTTGCAAATCTAGTGATGAACTTCCTCACAAAGTTTATTTTACCAAAGAATAATTTCATTTCTTTCTTACTAGCAGGGGGCTGGATCTTGAGTATGGCCTCCACTCATTTAGGATCAATAGAAATTCCCTTTTTTGACATGACATGTCCCAAAAATTTCCCCTCTATAACCCCAAAGATGCATTTCTTGGGATTAAGTGAAATGCCAAACTCTCTGCACCTTTGAAACACCTTACATAGGTCTACTATATGATCACCTCTCTTTTTAGAAAAGACAATCAGATCATCCATGTAAATAATTATACACTTGCCAATAATATCCTTGAAAGCAATATCCATAGCCCTCTAAAACGTATCTCTAGCATTATTCAAACCAAAAGGCATCCTTCTATAGGAAAAGGTCCCCCATTTTGTATTGAAAGTAGTCTTATGTCTATCTTCATACTGTACCATCACTTGGTTGTACCCAGAGTATCCATCTAGAAAGGACATCATTTGAGATCCATTTATAGTCTGGAGCACCTCATCCAATGAAGGGACTGGATAATTTTCCTTTTCTAATGCACGGTTGAGGTTTCTAAAATCAACACACAACTTGATCTCTCCATTATTTTTCCTTATTGGGACCAAATTTTCAACCCAAGTTGAGTGTCTTACTAGAAATATGATTCATGCTGAGAGTAACTTCTGCACCTCCTTTTGAATGATGGGTTCCAACAAAGGATTGATTGGTCTTTGTCTCTACCTAAAAGGTTTAGTTCCTAGCTTAACAGGGATGGTGTGTGTGATAATTGAAGTGTCATATGTCTTTAGGTCTTCATAACTCCAAGCTATCACATCTTGATATGTATGTAGGGCATCAATAAATTTTATTTCTCTTTTGGGGTACATACCTTCCTGATGAAGACATTCTTAACACTCTTTGGAGTTCCCATATTGTATCCATCACACTAGCTACTGATAGATTCCTTCTTAGCCTCTTTTTCTTGATGTTTTATTTTTTCAAGATCAAAGGTCCTCTCTAACTATACCATTCCCCTTGGAATAGTGTTGGTCTTCAAATTAGTAACTGCTAAGTCCATCTCTGCTTCTTGAGGTTCAGCTTCATCAATGATCTGAGAGGTGAATACATCAGTGTTTGTAATGAAATAAAAGATATGATTATCATCTCCAAACACCTAGAATTTAGTCACATTATCAGGTACTGATGGTACTAGGGTTAATTCCACAGTGAATTTCCTTAAGCTAGAAAGCGATAATGGTTGTAAGGTACTGGCTACTTGAGCTAGGGAATCTACAGTTAGATTTTTGGTACATGGAATCAACTAAATATTAAAGGCATAAAACCCTTCAATGAGATCCCATACTCTATTCCTATAATTGGTCATCCTTCTATCATGGCATGAGTATTGTTTCCTAACTTGATTAACCACTAACTCAAAGTCTCTAGACACTTGCAAAATTTTAACCTTCTTCCTCAATGCCATAAGTAGTCCATTAATCAAAGCCTCATATTCAACTACATTATTGGTGCAATGAAATTGGAGTCTATGAGCAAAAAAATAAGTCTTACCTTTTGGGATAATAAACTCAAATCCTGCTCCAACACTTTGCTTTGATTTTGACCCATCGAATCTCAATGTCCAACAATCAAAAACTCTAGTTTTCTTTGTCATATCTCTTGTGTTATTGCTACTGGAATATTCCTCTGAAAGCGTCACCTTCTATCCTTTGGGGTCATCTTGAATTTTTTTATATTAATCCTAACTATTGGAGTGGGATTAATGCATCTCTGTATTTTCTCAACAGTTGTTTGGCATAGGCCACACTCCAATTCTAAGTGAGAAGCATTGTGAACTCTACACCAATTTGGAAAAAGCATCTCCTCAAAGTTCATGTCTCTTCCCAAATGGATTTGATCTTCCACACACTTTTGAATGAACTCTTGAAAGTTATCCAACAATCCGAGTTGACTATCTTCAATATCTTCACTTTCTTCAATTGGCTCTACTAGAGCTACAATGCTAGATTTTGTTCTATAGTCAATGGGTGTTGTATGCAACATAAGAAATTATTCAATATCCTCTTCCTCTTCAAAATATTCCAATACATAATTACCCATACCTACCTTTGACACCAATATTTCATTCAAAGTATTCTGATACTTTGTGATTACATACTTCATCTTTGGTTTCCTTTCAATCCTGATTTGATTTGGCACTCCTTTCCAGGGGAGCCACATGTGTGATTGGTTGGTTGACACATATCCATTCAAAGCCTTGGTGAAGTCTCTCCCTAGGATGAGCCCATAAGAGTTAGGGATGTCTACAAATTGAATGTTAATGACCTACTAAACTCTAAGATCTGAGGCAATTTGTATGGGAATCATATTGAGCTCTCCTACTACATTTACTTCTATTATTTCCAGCTGAGTTACCTTCTTTTGTGAGGAAACATGAGTAATTCCTAGGGCTCTACAGATAGTGAATGTAATCACATTGGTAGAAGCACCTGAATCTATGAGATAGTTGTGTAGATTCTTTCCAAAGATGCAGAAATAAATAAGGAAGGGAGGTGTCATAGTCTTTCCTTGAAAGAGGGTTAACTTTGTATGCATCTGGGAAACTTGGTTCCTATATTTTTCCTTCCCTTTGTCCCCAGATGGTATTTGAGTTTGACTCTGATCTTTCAACACTTGGGAATTAGATACCTTACTGATAGTCTCATTAATTGTTTTATCTTTTGCTATCACATTTTCATTATAAGCTCCTAAGACTATATTTCTTATGAAAGGTACTCTTAGTAATTCAAATGCAGACAAACTTACCTTAAGATTTTTAAGTTCCTTAGCCACATATTCACCTAGTTTCTCTATACTCATGTCTGTAGATGCTTCCTTGAGGTGTTCCACCACTTTCCCCTTGCTCATCTCTACACTCTTCCCTTTGGATGTCCCAACTTGCTCTTTTCCTTCACCAGATAGGTATTGCTTAGGCACATGGAGATATGTTGGATTATTGTTGGCACTAGGATTAGGAGGTGTAGTGAAGTTATTTGGAGGGATAGAAGTTGTGAATGGACCTCTAGCTTGAGGGAATCTATTTGGCAGATCTCTCAAATCATACCTCTTAACTGGCCTATGGAACACCTGCATTTCTTCAACAATAGTTTCTTCCTCCAATGGACCATTATCATTCTCTAGAATCTCATTGAACAACTAAGAAATCTCATCTATATTTAAAACTTGATCTTCATCTCCATCAAGATGGCTTGATTCTTCCTCTAGTCCATTCTCTTCTTCTTTTGGAAAAGAAGCGTGATTCTCCACCAAAATATGAGAATCATAAGGTCGTGATGATATCAACTCTTGACTATTGGAATTATTCTCTACTTCATACTAAAAAATGGATGCAATAGTTTGAAATTTTGGGCAATCCAACTTAGAATTTTCACTGGTTTTATGAAGCCTACACCACCCAGATAAAGTTGCATCTACTTATAACACACCAATTGAAGGTTTATCTTGATTAGGAGGTTGATCCAATGGAGTAGGAATTCCTTCATTATTTGGCCTTGTGTTCCAAGTTATATTCTATCTTGGTGGTTATCTCCTTTTAAATCCTTATCCACCAGCTTGTCCTTTATCAAAATTTTGACCAGAAGATTGCCCTCTTTCAAAATTTTGTCCTCTATCAAAATTTTGGCCTCAGTAAAAGTTATTCCCTTGCCGATGCTCCTGATTCTCTCTGTTATAATTTCACTACATACTCCTTTGAGTAGCCTGGAGTTGACTATTTTGATTTCTTAGATAAGTGACCTCCATGTTCAATTTCTTCACTTGTTCTGTTAGCTCATCTAGTCTTTCTTTGTCAGGATTTCTATATGGAGCTTGAATCACATTTCCTTGCTGATATCTTGTAGTCATACCAAAACTTAAGGATTGATTCAACACTTTAGAATTTTTTTGATAATTGGGAAAACCAGCCTAGAGTTGTGAATGAATGTGTTGATTGACATTATACTAAGGGTAACAAACCATTGGTGGAATCTAATTCATGGTAGGACCTAGGTGAGGGACCAAAGGAAACTGAGGTACTAGATTCATAATAGGGGTATGATTGGTAAGATCCTAATTGATAGCCTGGATTTGGCCTAGATGAGCAGTGGGCCCTAATGATGGAAAAGGTTCATGCAAATGTTGTTTCAATTCACTACTAACCTTGACAGCTTCAGTATATGTATCAATCAGAGTAGCTGGAGGGTTAGGCCTCCATTTCAAAAAGGTGTTAGTAAGACTATCTAGGCCATCATAATAAACTTCTAGGGAAGTGGCATTATCAACAACATAAGGGGCATGTAGCCTTGTATAATCATGATGAAATATGTTGTTAAAGGAACCTATAGGATCATTCACTTCCCTCTTGACCTTAGTGAACTGAAGGTAAAGCTCATTAGCACTAATTGGGATTTTAAATTTCTACAAGAATGTAGTTTCTAGCTCGACCTAGTTATGAATTGACCCAACGGGAAAATGGTTGTACCAATAGAAAGCATCCTCTCCTAAAGAATAATGAAAGAGCCTACATGAAACATCCTCATGGTTAATTCCCCTATCCCTAAGACAGGTTTGTAAAATATTGATGTGTTCTTTTGTTGTCCTGTTAGGGTCATTAACATCAAACTTGAAACATAAGTGTTTAGGGTTCTTGGGCACGACATTGTAATTGCTGAAGGATAATGTAGATGGGTTATTTGCAAGGAAAACCATTGGTAGAAGTGGGGGTGGTAAATATTGATTTATGACAGGTTGGGGTTGTTGGATGGGAATGGCTTCTGAATTAGATGAGGATGGACTTGATGAAGATGAGGATAATGGAGATGATGGAAGTGGTTGGGAAGATGAAGATTCTCCCCTTCTTCTGGTCCTTCTTGACCTAATAGGAGCTTGAAACTCTTGAAATTCATCTTGTCTTGGCATAGATTTGGTTCTTCTTTTGAATTTTTTAGAAAATATATCAGATAGAAAATGATCCAGCTTGCTTATTTAGGCCCTCCTTCTAGCGCCAATTTGTTGATGGTGTTTTCTGCACAACTCAGACAAGATACAAGTATCCTATCTCTCTTGAAAGGTAAATATCTATCAGCAAGCCTCAAGAGATAACCCCAAGGTCTCTAATTTTAGGTCTTGACAATGCATAAACAACTTAGATAATATGTGAAAATGTTGGTAATCACAAGGGGCCTTACAAAAAAATGCTAAATCTTAAAACTTATAAGATTTTCAATATGTTGATACTTTGAATCCTAAATCTAACATAGATAATAAAAGATACAACAAAAATATGAGGGTTTAAGAGAGATTTCTGAGATTTAAACAACTCCTAAGACCAACAATGCAAATGATGAAATACTTGGAATGGACCAATCCCTTATAACCAATTCCTACTTAACCTATATTTTATCTGCAATCTTACAAAAATAGTGCAATCTTCTAAGGTATTAAAGATTTTCAAATCATGAACATTCATTCAAGCCAACCCTATTACAATTGAAATGAACAAACACTCACAATTGAGCTAAGCACAATGAATATAAGGCCCAGGCTAACTTTGTAAAGAAACTCACAATCAGCCAGCTGTAAAAAGTATGAACCATGAATTGGTGAAACACTTCAAGAATTAAACCATAAACACCCTTGAATAATATCTAATTCTAAATCTAGCATGTATCCAATATTTATCAAGAAACTTTGAAAGATTGAACAATAGGAACCATGCAAGATAATTCAACACAAGAGAGATCACCATAAAGCATAATGTCTTCAATTGTATTGAACCATCCAATAACAACAACAATTCAAGTGTTCTATATTACAACACTTCCTTCAAAATAATACTACATTCTAACACTAGCTTCTACTCTATTACTTTATTTGCTTTGAAGTCTAATTCTTCTACTACTACTACTACTTGCTTATAAATGAGGAAAAATACCCTATTTAGCCCTATAGACACCTAAAAATGACCTAGGCCTGCAAGCTTCATTTTTACCACTTTCGTCCTAGCATAATTATGACATTTAATTATGTCCTTGGTCCACATTTGACTATTGATTAAATAATTCATAATTATTTAATTAATTCATGTCATTTATTCTTCATGATTATTAAATAAATAAATTCTATTTATTTATTAAATATGTCATTAATTGTCTAAGTCTTCCCTCAATTAAATAAATTTCTTAATTTATTTAATTTCCCTTGTCAAATATTTCTTCTGATTATTAAATAAATAAATTTTATTTATTTATTTAATATCGTGATTGTCTTAATTAAATAAATTGATTAATTTATTTAATTAATTAGTCTTATCTCTAAATTAAATAATTAAATTTATTTAATTGCCAATTAATATTCTTCTCATTTTAAATAAATTAATTATTTAAAATGTCATCACAATCTTAACTGTCAGTCCATTTTGATAAATAATCTGAAAAAGATTATTTATTATCTCATAAGATCCATAATTTGAATTATCTTAATTCAAATTAGTAATTATTCTTCCAAAAATCAAGTAATCGGGCAGATTATTGATTTTCCAAATCTGATCTTCAGTCCAAATCTTATCTTCTTGATTTTTTGAAAATATTTATTTCTTTAATTAATTTCCTCATTTATTCTCCATCGTCGATCCGATCATCTGAGATTTTATTCTGATCGTTCGATTAAAGAATTTTCCCTAACCCTAATTAGGGATTCTCAGGTTTAATTTGGACCTCTCATTTTAGGTTTTCATCATCAATTAATCTCACCCATTCATTCGAAATGACATTTTCTATAAAATGCCATTTTCCTCTCACTTTTCGATTACACACGCACATGCTGACATTTCACATAGACATTCTAGGCATTTACTTGCGCACTTAGTTTTTCATATGCAATTTCAATATTTGTTATAGTCATTTGATCAAAGTCTTAGACATTGTCATAGGCTTAGGCATTTAGATCTTTTAAGCAAATCCTTCAAGGCTTGTTGTAGGACTTAGACATTTTCAGATTTTTCTCACACAATGAATCTGAGGGCCACATTATCCAGCAAGTAAGAAGGTATTACAAAAGTGAAGCATGGAGGTATCGGCGATCAGGTATAATCATTTTGTGTTTTACTTCCTTTGTGTTTTGTAAGATCTTCGGGTTTCATTGTCATTTATTGTTTGTTGCTAACACTCCTAATCAATCCTAAAAGAAATCCCTTGATTACATTTGTGAACCCGAATCCATTTTTTTGGTTTTTCATACATTTTTTTGTGTTTTTTGCTATTTTGCAAGTACAAGTATGGAATGACACAACTATTTTTTAAAAATATCATGACGCATCTAATGCTTCGCGACGCATCCACTGACAGAAGAGCTACAATCACCCTGATAAGTTGCAACTAACATCTGGAATGACGCATCTGATCAGTCATGCCACATTTGAAGTCCATAATGATGCATCTGCTCTGTCGAGGCGCATTTGACTAGTAAAAATTTTTTCTTTCATTTTTGACATTCTAATTTTTGGATCTTAGGGTTTTCTAGTTTTTGTTTCTTTCCTGGTTTTTATGGTCTTCTATTTTTCTCATTTTTATTCCTGCATGTTGGCTAGCTTAGGGTTTTGGGTTACTAATCTTCATTTGTAGCTTGTGGCGATCACTATTCATGTGTTGAAGATCATTGCATAAAGAACTACTAATCTTTTGTTTGCAGATTTGAATGTTGAAGACAGAATAAACAAACATTGTGCTTGTTTTTCTTTCATAGATTAGCAAACATTTGATTTTGGTGCATATAAAAAAAGAACACTCATGTCTTCTTTGATTGATTGTGTTTGTGGAATGGTAGGTGAGTATGCTCTCACTTGGTGAAAACCTCATGATCAAAAAACCAAACCCATTCTTATCTATTATTACCCTGACTTGGTATATCAGAGTATCCTCTCCCCTCATGCTTTCAGGCGATCTTGGGTGTAAGAAATGGTTATCAACTCTAGAAATTGGGCCTTCCTAGGGATTTCATCACCCCAATGCAACTCAAACCAGAAATGGAGCTAAATCCAAGCTACCCCTGACCGGTATATAAATATAAACCTTAAGGGAAAACCTGAGGTCGCGAGTGCGGATGTGTCATACAGACGGAGTTGTACTCCCTTAAACCCTATTGAGCTTAACATCTTCAAGCTAGAGTGCCACCTTAATGGTGATTAATCTCTTGCCCCATGTATGGCCACTCGAACGGGGGTCCCTAACTAAAAACTCTTGTATAGAAAGCCAAAATCCTTCTATTTGCTAGCACAACACTAGTCGGTGTGAAGGCATCCACACTTTCATAGTTTGTAGTAGAGGTGATCAGCTCGCCATGGGATTTTTATGGGGGTTGGAAGCTTGGTTGGGCTGAGAAGATAGTGCACTGTAAGGGGGAGCCCGTGCAGCCAAGCTTCTGAATTCACAAGCTACAGATATGCAGTTGGGGAAACCCGCGTGGAATCTAGTGAATATTGTCATGGCCTAACCTAGGATCATGCTTATCTAATGTGTGTTTGGTTACTTTTAAACTACTGTGTTTATCAATTTTTTTCTAGTTTTACCACAGTTTAAAACAAAACATTCTCCAAACAGATCAAAATTTCCATCAAATTGACAAGAAAATCAATTTGAAATTAAACTGAGTCGCATCTGTCGAACTGCAACTGATTTTTTGCAACGTAACTGGTCTATTAAACCACATCTGACACTTAGAATGACACATATTTGGGTGTCACGATGCATCTGACAACTGAAAAGCCGCATATTCTAAATCAAGTCACATTTGATAGTCCAAAAATTGCAATTGCAAAATTGAACCGCATTTGCTACACTGTGACACATTCGCAACTTCAAGCGACACATCTGCTTGTCAAAAGTTAAAACTTCACATTCAAAACCTGAGGTCTTCAAATTGTCAACCATTTGTCAAACACTATCAGCAAGAAGATTATGTCAGAAACCAAACTTGAAATTGCTCAAAGTCTTGACCATTAGTTTGCATTAGTCACCATAGGTTTCATCATCGTCCATTTTTTTTTAGTTACATACATTCAACATTAGGTTGTCCCTAGGTTCATATTTGCATATTTAGGATTAGGCAAATATCAACACACTTTGCAAGGTCATTGTTTTCAAAATTAGACTCTCTTGGACCAAGTTATCAAAACCCCCTGTTAGTCATTGTCCTCTTTTGTGAGATTTTTTTTCCAACTCAAAAGTCTAGTTAGGAAAACTTACTAGTCATTTAGACCATGTAACCTTGTCATTTTCAACAAAGTCCTCTAGTAGTCAAAATCAAAAACAAATTTTGAGCTTAGAAGTGCTTAGATAACCTTGTCTTACATTGCATACACATTGCATATCCTATTCACAAAAATCCAAAAATATTAGTCATTCTAGTCATCATTTTGAACTTAGACTTCGCATAGTGTTATACTTGTATTTAGTTGTCATTCCCATTTGAGCAATCTCATTTATGCACAAAAGAGACAAATGGAAAACTTTCGACAAGACCCCACATTTACTATCAACAATCCTCCACATGACCCAAACTAGACCTTTTATGATCCATTTTCCAATTTAGACAATCAACCTCCAATGACAATGCAATCCTCATCAAACAGTCCATTCAAACCATTCTTACAAAAAGATGAAAATGGTCAACTACTTGAGGAAAATTTAGAGGCATTGGCATAAGACCCAAAGGCCTGTCAACTCATTGAAACAATGGTTTGTCATGACAGAGACAGAATCTTAGCTATTCTCTTGAGTGAAGGAGCTAAGTTACCACAAGGATTTGACGTTAACATGATAAATTTGACACCTCCTAACCCTAATGCCAACAACACACATAAAATGTCACATAGTGGTCAACTTCCAAATACTACGAGCAATACTTCCTTTGGGACCACAATGACAGTGCATACCACTCCCAACGTCCCAAACACCCCCAACATCCCCAACACGACAAATATCATGACAGTCAATGCCATGACAGTAAATGCCATGGGGGCATCATCAAGTCACAACAATCCCCCCTTGACAACTCCATCCACTACCATGAGCACAACTTCATCATATCTGTCTAGTGGTATTTCAAAAAATCCTTTCGGAGCAGGCACAAGACGTGTATTTATCCAAGGACAACAACAAAACGTTAACACGACAACATAGTCAAATGTCATTGCCTCCCAAGGTACAAACACAAACGTTCCCCTTGTACAAAATCAAAAATTTACACAAGGTGGCCAAATAACACAACCCATGACATCATTAACACACCATAACACCATGGTCATAACCCAAATAATGACACACATGGCTGGGGGACACATCCCAACCTACTCATCTAACATTCATACTCATCAACATGCACCCAACCATAGCTTCCAATACTAACATGTCAATCAGCACACGTCATACATACCACAACAGTCCATACCACCACAATATGCCAATATTCACACACAACAAATAGGAATGCATGGCGTACTAGGTAATCCAACGTACATAAACATAAATAACCCTACCATGGACACCCTCCAAACAAGAATGAGGGATATGGAGAAAACTATCCAAAACATGTACATTTCAGGCAAGAAATCAGAAATATCATATGACCTAAATGTATACCCATTTAACACGAGCTTATACATGCCTCCATTTCCACTAGGATATGTGTCACCCAACTTCACAAAATATAGAGGCAAGACAAATCCCATTGAACATGTTCATGAATTCGCAACCAATTGTATGGACATCTCCTACAAACAAACATACTTGAGACTTTTTTCTAAAAGTCTAGCAGGTCAAGCCCTTGAATGGTTTTCAACTCAAAAGGATATCCAGACATGGGGTGAGCTTAAACAAAAATTCATAAGAAATTATGCATACAACATTGACATGGATAACTCTATCACAAGCTTGTGCAATCTCATGCAAGAGGATTCTGGTGAGACATTTATCCCATTCTTTCAAAAATGGAGAAGCCTTGCTAGTCGATGTCACATTGACATCCCTGGAAGAGAAAAAGTTGACATGTTTGTCCAAACACTTTTGGGACCCCTAAAATTTGCATTGCAAATACATTGTTGCACAAATTTCATAGAATTGGTTGAAAAGGGGGTCCAAATTGAGAAAGCCCTTATTGCAAAGGAAGAATTGAGATATGCTTCCAAAAACACAAACGTCAATCCACCTACCAACAAAAACAAATATTGGGTTAAAAATAAGCATGTTACAAATGACGGTGTTGTTGACGCTAAGACTGCAAACATTGTAGGTCCCGTATTGGCCCTGAAAAGGGTTCAACAACAAAATAAACCAACAGCGACATTGATAACTCCTCCCAATACTTCTTCAAACAACCAAAATGGTCAACACAATCAGGGACAATATCGTTAGATGAGACAATTTCCTAGGGGTCGCACATACACCCATTTGGGTGAAACCATTAAAGAAGTCCTTAAGAAATGCCTCCAGCATGGGGTCATCATACTTCCAAAAATAAAACTATACGACCCAAGAAAATTAAAACCAGCATGGTGGAATGACAATGCACTTTGTGAATACCATCAAGCAAAAGGGCATACAACCTCTAACTGTCGACAATTGAAAAACCTAATACAAGATCTTATCAAAAATTGCACCATCGAAGTAGGTAGATCACAATTCACCTCCAATTCAGATCATACTATCCACAAGAATCCACTACAGGACCACGGTTCTCATAATGCTTCCACTTTAGGTCCATATAATCAAGCTAACTTTTCCTAAGCAAAGTACGATTACTCTAGTGGACCAATTATAAATAATGTCCAAACTGACAATGAGTGCATCAATACCATTACGATCAAGAGAGCACCCCAATGTAATGCTACTACTCAAAGTGGCAAGGTCACTATAGCTGGTCCACCTCCCACTAGACAAGCCAAAATCACTATACCAGGCCGATTGGCTAAACAATCACAACCTGCTCCATCTGCTAAACAGCCAAAACCTGTCCCAACCATACAGTAGTGGAAACCCAAAAGTTAGCTCAATCTAATTAACCAACTAGGAAAAACTCCCACACAAATACCTATCCTTGAGTTGCTTCGTATCTCTCCCACACACAAAGAGATCCTAGACAAAACTCTCCTAGAGTCGTCGGTCCCCAAGGACATCGATGTGAATCAATTTGAAACTATGGTGGGATATCTCACTATGCTGCACCATGTCACCTTCTCGGATCAAGATTACTCATCACATAAAACCAAACACAATGACACATTACGCATAGAAACTTTTGTCCACAACCACAAAGTTAGATGGGTTTTAGTAGATGGCGGAGTAGGGTTAAACATATGCTCCCTCAAACTGGTTAAGGCCTTAGGGTTCTCTGATGCATGCGTAGACCCAACAAAAGGTATAGTGATCAAAGCATATGATGATGAGGAATGCTCTTCATAGGGTGTTATCTCTCTCCCTATTAGAGTGGGACTAGTCATTGTAGACACAACCTGTCGGGTTCTCGATTTGGACTTCCATATAACATCTTACTAGGCCACCATGGATTCACGCCTTAAAAGCCGTTCCATCCACATACCACCAATGCCTCAAGTTTCTATTTGACGGCATAAAAGTAACCATATACAGAGACCCTGACCCTTTCCAATATTGTACCAACTTAAGGGGTATGTCTGAAAATTGAGTACCTATTAATAGAGAAGCACCTGGCTCCTCATCATCCAAGTATATCAACCCTTCCACACTCACGTCATCTTCCACATCCACTCCATCCATGTCTTCTACCATACCACCACCTTCCACCATCCCTAAGACTGAATCAACTGTCAAAATCTAGGACCTCGGCTACAGAGAGTTCAAACTAAATATAACATACAGCATAACAACAATACCCACGCCTCCAAATATATATGGTCGGCCATGTTTTAGAATGGAACCTCAAGAAACTTTCAAAGTTCCACCGAACACAGTTTTTATCAAGTGGGGAGACATGAGTGATGAAGACCTTGCTGACATCATAGGATGGATCTATAAGGATATTGTCGCATTACCTCCATTACCAGTTCAAAGATATGGCAAAGGTTACAACATCATGAAGGCTAAAGGCTATGATGGTACTAGTGGCCTTGGAAAAAATAAAACTGGTTGAAGGGAACCCATAGAACCTTTTCAAATTCTGAAGTATCTTGGATTAGGGTTTGGATCACTCGACAATGATGATCGACGTACCTCTGGACTTTCAAATGAGTGAGTACATGATTTGGATAGTGTCGAGACTACTAGGGAAACCCTCATCAAAACTGACTCCCATGAGTGGGAATTTGGCTCAGAACAATCCCTAAGTGACTATTGTCTTGATGGTTTGTTTGTCGAACCAAGGGAACTGACCTCTGACCAATGATTTTGGCAAACATTCAAAATTGAACAAGCACCAAATAGTCAAAGTCCTACTACCACCTCCCATTTCGTACAACACCCATCATTTGAACCCCATTAGTCCAATCCATCCGAGGTATCAGACGACATTGACAACCAGGGCTCTATGACCTTCACTCTGTAGACACCTAAAAATGACCTAGGCCTGCAAGCTTCATTTTTACCACTTTCATCCTAGCATAATTAAGTCATTTAATTATGTCCATGGTCCACATTCGACTATTGATTAAATAATTCATAATTATTTAATTAATTCATGTCATTTATTCCTCATGATTATTAAATAAATAAAATTAATTTATTTATCTAATACGTCATTAATTATCTAAGTCTTCCTTTAATTAAATAAATTTCTTAATTTATTTAATCCCCCTTTTGTCATTCATTTCTCCTTGATTATTAAATAAATAAATGTTATTTATTTATCTAATACGTCATTAATTACCTAGGTCTTCCTTTAATTAAATAAATTTGTTAATTTATTTAATTCCCCTTGGTCATTTATTTCTTCTTGATTATTAAATAAATAAATTTTATTTATTTAATTGCATCACTAATTAGGTCCCCTTTTTGTCCAAAATTAAATAGATTCTAATTTATTTAATTTTTGTCCACTTTCCACTATAATTAAATAATTATTTTAATTATTTAGTTATTCATTAGCCTTTTCTCTCATTAAAATTAAATAAATTTGATTTATTTAATTTAGTCAATTCTCTTGAGTTTTGAATTAAATCATTATTTAATTCAAAAATGATTCCTTTTGTCACATTCCTCCATAATTTAATAATATCTTTATTATTTAATTATTCATTGGTAACCTAGAGTAAATAAATTTTATTATTTAAATTCTCCAGCAACCTCTTTGTCCGTGCCAGTCTTATCTTCCAAATTAATTCTTATCTTTTGACATCTCATTTAATTTTGACCCTTGATTGAATTATCTTATAATTCAATCTTGGCCATTTGTTTCTTGTCATTGCCCTAATTTTGACCTAACCCTAATTCATATTACAAGGTTTAATCTCGACCATTGATTCTAGGGTATTTGTCATCTTCTCATCCTGGCCACACATTCAAAATTGCAGCTTTTATAAAAGGGAAATTTTGTTCTTATTTGGCTCTCTCTCTCTCTCAAGGATTATTCTTAGTCTGTCAATTTAGGTTTTTGTCATTTAGCATTTGCAGTCATTGTTATTCTAATGTGAAGTCATTTCTTTTATACAAATCCTTCAACACTTGCATAGGGCTAGTCATTCGTCATAGTTGCTCATACAAATCTGAGGGAATCTCTATTTACTGCAAGCTAGGAGGTGTAACAAAGGTCAACCATGGAAGATGAATACTTAGGGTAACATTGTTCCTTTTGTTTTCATATTATTTCCTTTGTGCTTTGTTATTTCATTAGAATTTTAATGTTATTGTGCTAACCCCTCTAACAAAATCTGATTTTCCCTTGATTACATTGGTGAACCCGACTCCGTTTTTTTGTTGTTTTCTGTTGTTTTGCAGGTACAGGTACGGATCACCGCAAGTGTTTTTTTTAAAAACATTGTGACGCACTTGATGCGTCACGACGCATCCGCTCACGTAAGCGACGCATACGCTCTGACAAGCTGCAACTGATAGATAGAACGCCACATTTGATTTCCAGAGCCGCATCTGAAGACCCAAATGATGCATATGCCATAACGAGCCGCATCTGTTTGGTATAATTCTTCTTTTAGTTTTGGGGTTTTTATTTTTCAGATTTTGAGTTTTTCTAGTTTCGGGTTTTTCTGATCTTGTATATTCTATTTTATTCCTGCATGTTGGCTAACATTAGATTTTGTGTTACTAATCACCTCTTGTAGTTGTGTTTGTCGTGTGATTTTTGTTTTCATAGGGTTTTTTGTTTTTTTCTGTTGTCTTGTAGGGACAGGTACGGATCGATGAATTTTTTTTTTAAATATTGTGATGCATTCGATGCGTCGCAACACATCCGAGAACCCTAGTGTCGCATATGCTCTGACAAGCCGCAACTGACAGATAGAATGCCACATTTTATTTCCAGAGCTGCATTCGATGACCCGAGCGACGCATCTGTCTGTCGCGCTGCATCTGTCTAGTAAATTTTTCTTTCGGTTTTGTCATTTTGATTTTCAAATTTTTGGGTTTTTCTGTTTACTAGTTTTCTGGTTTTCTATTTTTTTGTGTTTTTATTCCTGCATGTTAATTAGATTAGATCTTTTTTGTTACTAATATTTTCTTGTAGCGTGTGGTGATCCTTTTTCGTGTGTCCAAGACCATTACATACAAGACTACTAATATTCATTTTTTGCAAATTCGCATGTCAAAGAAGGAAGAAACAAACATTGTGCTTGTTTATTTCTAGATTAGAAAACATTTTTTTTTGTGCTTATAAAAAGAATCATGTCTTTTATGCTTGATTTTTCTTGTGGAGTGGTAGGTGAGTATGCTTTCACTTGGTGAAAACCTTGTGATCAGAAAACTAGACCCATTCTTTTCTGTTATCTTACCCTTCACGATTCGGTATATCGGAGTATCCTCTCCCCTTGCACATTTGTGTGATCCTGGGTGTAAGAGAAATGGTTACTGACTCTAGAACTTGGGCCTATTCTGGTGGGAAAAATTACTCACCCCAAGACGACTTAGACCGGTAGCACCCTAACACCGAGGGACTTCTAGCCAGTATATAAAAGTGGGTTCTTGGGGAAAGCCCAAGAATCACGAGCGTGGTTCTGACGAGATGGATCTGAAAGGGGACTCTCACCACATGGATCACACCCCATGAATAAAATGCCCAAATTAAACACCTCTTGTCTTAGTGTCCAACTGTTCTATTGGCCGTTGCTTGGTATAGTGAAGGGTACAGTATCATGCCCGAAGATACTCACTACTGATCCCCTTGAGTAGAGATAGCAATTCTTGGGATGTCACTACCCAAAGGATCTGAATTTGGTGTGCTCGAATGACGTTAATGAGCCCTGGAGGGGAGACAATCCCACCAAAATTCTAAGCTATCCACTCTCAAGAAGGAAAGGTGTTTATCACCAATCTGGGGTATATAGGTGGGCTATACCAAGTATACAAACCTTTGGCCCATTGGCCTTTTTAGGATTGTGCATATCTCATGTGTGTTTGGTTACCTCTTAAAACACTGTGTTTGACAAGTGCATTCTAGTTCTATCACAGTTCAAACAAAACATTCATCAAACAAGTCAAAACTTCCATCAAAACACAACATGAAAATCATGTTGAAACTGAATTGAGTCGCATATGTTAAACCACAACTATTTTACTGCAATGCAATTGCTCTGACAAACCGCATCTGAGACTTAAAACAATGCATCTGTAGGCATCATGACACATCTGACAATTGAAAAGCTGCATTTACTTAACCAAGTCGCATTTGACTATCAGAAATCCGCATCTGATAAACTGAACCGCATATGGAAACTGTGACACAATTGCCAAACTGAGACGCATTTGCCTGTCAAAATTTTAAGCTTCACAGCGAAAACCTGAGGTCTCCAAACTGTCAACCATTTGTCAAACTCTGTCACCAAGAAGACTCTATCAGAAACCAAACTTGATATTGCTCAAAGTATTGTCTACTAATTTGCATTTACTCACCATAGGTTCCATACCCAATCCCTTTTAGTTTCATACATTCAACATTACATTGTCCCTAGGTCCATACTTGGATACTTAGGATTAGGTGAATATTAAGCACACCTTGGAAAAATCATTGTTTTTGAAATTAGACCCTTTTGGACCAAGTTATCAAACCTCTTTTTAGTCATTGTCCTCTTTTGTGAGATTTCTTCCAACTCAAAAGTCTAGTTAGGAAGACTCACTAGTCATTTAGATCTTGTCAACTTGTCATCAAACAACAAAGTCCTTTAGCAGTCCAAATTAAAAACAAAGTTCAAGCTTAGAAGTGCTTAGATAACCTCATCTTACATTGCATACACATTGCATACCTTATTCACAAAAATCCAAAAACAAGTCATTTTAGTCATCATTTTGGACCGTAGACTTCACATAGTGCCACACTTGCATTTAGTGGTCATTCCCCTTTGAGCAATCTCATTTATGGTCGAAACCAGACTTCAAAAGAAAAAGAAACAAATGGAAAACTTTAGACAAGACCCCAATAGTCCTCCACATGACTCAAACTGGACCTTGAACGATCCATTTACCAATCTAGACAATCAACCTCCAGTGACAACACAATCCTTATCCAATAGTACATTCAAACTCTACTTGCAAAGAGATGAAAATGGTCAGCTACTTTAGGAAAACATAGAGGCATTGACACAAGACCCAGAGGTCTATCAACTTGCTGAAACAATAGCGCGTCAAGACAGAGACAGATTTGTAGCTATGCTTTTGAGTGAAGGAGCTAAGTTACCACCAGGATTTGACATCAACACTCTAGATGACCCTAATGCCAACAACGTACATAACATCTCACATAGTGGTCAAGTTCTAAATACTACAAGCAACATCCCTTTTGACACCACCATGACATTTCATACCACATCCAACATCCCAAACATCTCCAATACAATAAATGCTACATCTATTGGGGGATCACAATCATCCACAACATCCACAACACTGCCCCAGCTGAATACAACCACTCTTGGCTCCCCGACACCATTGACAAATTATTCCAATCCTCCATTTATCACAATAGCAAAAACCATGGGGGCATCATCAAGTCACCACAACCCCCCCTTGACAACTACATCTACTACCATGAACACAACTTCAACAAAATCATTCAGTAGTAATTCACAACATCCTTTGGGAGGAGCCATAGGATGTATCTTTATACAAGGACAACAACAAAATGTAAACACGACAACACAGTCAAATGTCATTGCCTCCCAAGGCACAAATACAAATGTCCCTCTTGTACAAAATCAGCAATTTACACAAGGTGGCCAAATAACTCAACCAATGACATCATTAATACATCATAACATTCATGGTCACAACATCCCACAAATAATGACACACATAGCTGGGGGACACATTCCAACATACTCATCCAACGTGCATACTCATCAACATGCACCTAATCACAACTTCCAATACCAACAACACACGTCATATGTACCACAACAACCTGTACCACCATAATACACCTATACTCACGCAGGAACACATGGTGTACCAGGCAATCCAACATATGGAAATGTAAATGACCCTACCATAGATGAACTCAAAGCAACAGTGAGGGATATGGAGAAAAAAATGCAAAACATGTTTATTATAGGCGGAAAATCTGAAATATCATATGACCTAGAGGTATACCCATTTGACACAAACTTACGTATGCCTGTATTTCCGCTAGGATATGTGTCACCCAACTTCACTAAATATAAAGGCAAGACAAATCCCATTGAACATGTTCACGAATTCGCAACCAACTATATGGATATCGCCTACGAACCAACATACTTGATGAGACTCTTTTCCAAAAATTTGGCAGGTCAAGCTCTTGAATGGTTTTCAACGCAAAAAGATATCCAAACATGGGACGAGCTCAAACAAAGATTCATAAGAAATTACGCATACAACATTGACATGGACACCTCTATCACTAGCTTGTGCAATCTCACACAAGAAGATTCGGGTGAGACATTTATCCCATTCTTTCAAAAATGGAGAAGCCTTGCTAGTCGATGTCACATCAACATTCCTGAGAGGGAAAAAGTTGACATGTTTGTCCAAACACTTCTAGGGCCCCTAAAATTCGCATTGCAAATACATTGTTGCATGAACTTCACAGAATTAGTGGAAAAGGGGGTCCAAATTTAGAAAGCCCTTATCGCAAAGGGAGAACTAAGATATGGTTCCAAAAACACAAACACCAACCCACCCGCTGACAAAAACAAATATTGGGTCAAGAACAAGCATGTTACAAATGATGGTGTTGTGGACGCCAAGACTGTAAGTCCTGTATTGGCCTTGAAAGGGGTTCAACAACAAAATAGACCAATAACGACACTGACACCTCCTCCCAATACTTCTTCAAACAATTAAAATGGTCAAAGTAGTTAGGGACAATATTGTCAAATAAAAAAATTTCCTAGAGGTCGCACATACACCAATTTAGGTGAACCCATTGCAGAAGTCCTTAAGAAATGCATCCAACATGGGGTCATCACACTTCCAGAAATAAAACCTTATGACCCAGGACAATTCAAACCAGCATGGTGGAATGACAATGCAATTTGTGAATACCATTGAGTCAAAGGGCATACAACTTCCAATTGTCGACAACTAAAAAACATAATTCAAGACCTTATTAAAAATCGCACCATCGAAGTAGGTGGATCGCAATTCAGTTCCAACTCGGATCATACTATCCACAAGAATCCACTGCAGGACCATGGTTCTCATAATGCTTCCACTTCAGGTTCACAAGAACCAAGCTAGCTACGCCCGAGCCAAGTATGATTATTCTGATGGACCCATAATAAATAATGTCAGAACTGACGAAGAGTATATCAATACCATTATGATCAAGAGAGCACCATAGTGTAATGCTACCATGCGAAGTGGCAAGGTCACTATAGCTGGTCCACCTTCATCCAGACAAGCCAAAATCATTATAGCAGGCCCATTTGTTAAGCAATCACAACCCACTTCATCTACTAAACAGCCAAAGCCTGTCTCAACCCCACATCAATGGAAACCCAAAGGTCAGTTCAACCTAATTGACCAATTAGGAAAGACTCCTATGCAAATATCTATCCATGAGCTGCTTCGTATCTCTCCTACGCACAAAGAAATCCTAGACAAAACTCTCTTAGAGTCGTCAATCCCTAAGGACATTGATGTCAACCAGTTTGAAACTATGGTGGGATATCTCACCACACCGCACCATGTCACCTTCTCGGATCAGGATTACTCATCATCTAAAACCAACCACAATGATGCATTACACATAGAAGTTTTTGTCTACAAGCACAAAGTTAGACGGGTTTTAATAGATGGCGGAGTAGGGTTGAATATATGCTCT
This sequence comes from Sequoia sempervirens, assembly GCA_007258455.2. NCBI lineage: Eukaryota > Viridiplantae > Streptophyta > Pinopsida > Cupressales > Cupressaceae > Sequoia > Sequoia sempervirens. Next base: position 419,472,532 of record VDFB02193867.1, read on the forward strand.
CTCAAATTGGTTAAGGCTCTTGGATTCTTTGATGCATGCGTAGACCCAATGAAAAGTATAGTGATCATTTCATACGACAATGAGGAACGCTCTTCATGGGGTGTTATCTTTCTTCCTATCAGAGTGGGACCGTTCATCATAGACACAACTTGCCAGGTCCTGGATTTGGAACTACCATACAACATTTTACTTGGCTGTCCATGGATCCACACTTTAAAAGTCGTTCCGTCGACATATCGCCAATGCCTCAAGTTTCCTTTTGATGGTACAAAAGTAACCATATACGGAGACCCCGACGCTTTCCAATATTGTACCAATTTAAGGGGTATCTCTGAAAACCAAGTACCTATTAACCAAGAAGCACCTGGCTCCTCGTCCAAATATGTCGATCCTTCCACACACATGTCATCCTCCACATCTACTCCATCCACATCTTCCACCATACCACCACCTTCCACCAACCTTAAGACTAAGGCAACTGTCAAAATCTAGGACCTGGGCTGCGGCGAGTTCAAACTAAATATAGCATACAGAATAACCACAATACCCACACCTCCAAAGATATATGGTCAGCCATGTTTCAGAATGGAACCTCAAAAAAAATTTAAAGTTCCACTGAATATAGTTTTCATCAAGTGGGGAGACATGAGTGATGAAGACATTTCCGACATCACAGGATGGATCTATAAGGATACAATTACATTAACTCCATTACCAGTTCAAAAATATGGCAAGGGTTACAACATCATGAAGGCTAAAGGCTACGATGGTACTAGTGGCCTTGGAAAAAACAAAAATGGTCGAAGGGAACCCATAGAAACTTTTCAAACTCTGAAGTATCTTGGGTTAGGGTTTGGGTCACTTGACAATGATGATCAACGTATCTCTGGACTTTAAAATGAGCGAGTACATGCTTCTGACAGTGTCGAGATTACTAGGGAAACCCTCACCGAAATGGACTCCCATGAGTGGGAATTTGGCTCAGAACGATCCCTAAGTGACTATTGTCTTGATGATTTGTTTGTCAAACCAGGGGAACTGACCTCTGAACAATGGTTTTGGAAAACATTCAAAATGGAACAAACACTAAATGGTCAAAGTCCCACTACCACTTCCCATGACACACAATAACCATCATCTGAACCCCCTCAGTCTAATCCATCCGAAGTGTCAAATGACATTGATAATCAGGACTCTAGAACCTTCACTCCTTATTATGACAACGAATATGACACTAGTGAAGGAGAATACTGGATAGAGTCCGATGTCGAGTTGGATGATGATAACCTCATCTACAACATCACCGAGTCCATCTACATGCTATCGGCATCCTCATTCGAATTCACTAGCCTTAATGATGGCATTTCATTAGTCTACCCTGAACTACTCGATTGGGACCAACAAGGACCGCCAATTCTGGACACATTTCATAATGATGAGGCAATTGCTGAATTCATGGGATTACGCAAAGGCATACCTAGCGGGGACCACAAATCAAGATTTGCTATCGATTTGGACTGCATGGCATACTTCGGTGAGATTGTTTAGTCCTCTAGTCGCAAAAGTAAAAATAAGGTAAAAAATGAAACGTCTCTAGGTGAAAACCGAAAGGCACCTCTTGATGATATAATAGTAAAAATAAAGGACAAATCCATGGGTGAAAACCTCTCTGAGGTGCCCAAAGATGGAGGACTAGACTTTCTCCCCGTACAATAGGAGAAATCAGCCATGCTTATTGAGGACACCATAGTGGATAACATTTCAACTACAGAAGACCCCCAAATGGTTCTATTTGCGGCATCATTGATAGATGAAGAGAAACCAAAATTTCATAAATTCTTTGCAGAATGGAAAATAAACTTTGCATGGTCCTATGCTGACATGCCAGGATTGGACCCTAAACTAGTTCTACATCATCTGCCACTATTACCTAATGCTAAACTAGTCAAGCATAAGTTGCATAAAATGCACCCTCAAGTTGCTCTATTGGTTAAGGCCAAGCTAAAGAAATTACTGGATGTTGGATTCATAAGGTCTATAGATTATGCTGAATGGATTTCTAACCTAGTGCCAGTGATAAAGCCAAATGGGCTGATTCGGGTATGTACAGATTTTTGAGACCTAAACAAAGCATGCCCAAAGAATGACTTTCCTTTGCCCAACATTGACATTATAGTCGACCTAACTGCAGGACATGAGATGCTATCCCTCATGGATGGTTTCTCTAGTTATAATCAAATCCGCATTGCTCCTGAGGATCAACACAAAACAACATTCACTTGCCCATGGGGTACATATTGTTGGAACATCATGCCCTTCGGTCTCAAAAACGTAGGTGCCACATATCAAAGGGCTATGACCACGATCTTCCATGACATGATGCACAATATAATGGAATACTATGTATATGACCTATTGGCCAAATCAACAACTAGGAAAGATCATCTGAAGGTACTCAACAAAATTTTCAAGAGACTGGAAGAGTACAAAGTTTGACTAAACCCTAAGAAGTGTGTTTTTGGGGTCACATCAGGAAAATTGTTGGGATACATCATCTCCCGACGAGGCATAGAGGTTGATCTAGCAAAAGTCAAAGCAATCATAGACATGCCTCCACCTAGAGGGATTAGTGAACTCAGAACCCTGCAAGGCAGAGTGCAATCTATTTGCCATTTCATAGCTCAATTGGCATATAAGTGCCACCCATTCCAATACCTATTACGCAAAGGTGTCCCCTTTGTATGAATAGATAAATGTCAATAGGCCTTCCAACAAATCAAAGATTACCTGCTATCAACACTAGTCCTCATGTCGCCTAATCATGGAAAGCCATTAATACTATACATCTCGACCACTAGTTCAGCACTGGGGGCATTACTGGCCCAAAGTGATCATGAAGGGAAAGAAAGAGAAATCTACTACATCAGTCGCACACTGATAGGTTATGAGTTGAATTACACATACATTGAATGTGCATGTCTCGTGGTTGTCTTTGCAGCCCAAAAACTAAGGCATTATATGCTCAATCATCAAACACAACTGGTTGCCAAGATCGACCCATTAAAATATCTACTAAGTCGAGCAGCATTAACAGGCCGGTTGGAAAAATGGGTCATGATCCTAAGTGAGTACGACATACAATATGTTGAATGCAAGGTAATAAAAGGGCAAGTAATAGCAGATCATCTGGCAGATGCACCAATCCACATCTCTCATCCATTGGTAACTGATTTTCCTAATGAGTCCATTTTTCATACGAAACCAGCAACACCATGGAAACTCTATTTTGATGGGTCTCATACTGGTCATGGCTCAGGCGCAGGAATATTGTTCATCACACCACAAGGGGATTCAATTCCTAAGTCATTTTGAATTGCTTTCCCTTGTACAAATAACATTGCCAAATATGAAGCACTAGTTATAGGTCTCAAGTTGGCAATCAAATGGAAAATTCAGACATTGCTTGTATTTGGGGATTCCCAGCTAATAATCAACCAAGTGAATGGTGACTATAAAATAAAAGATGAGAAGTTGCTTCCTTACAAGAGGATGGTGAACAGTTTCCTAACATACTTCCAATCAGTATCTTTTGAACAAATCCCCAGGGCACAAAATAAGGCAGCTGACGCAATGGCTACTATTAGTTCTCTCTTGACATCCCTAAAAATGTGTCACAATTTGAGTTCCTAGTAGAACAGCTGTTGATACTAGCACATGATATCCTAGAGTCAGAAATGGTTTGCGAACTTGTTGGTCCCAACTCTCCTTGGTATTAGGGCATTTATGATTATCTAAAGACTCAAACCCTTCCACCAAACCTATCCAATAACCAAAGGAATTCCTTCATTAGGAAATCTGCAAGATATGTCATTGTCAGTGACACCCTATACCACCATAGTTTCAACAATACCCTCCTTAGATGTCTTGACACCGATGAAGCATGTATGACCTTACGAGAAGTGCACGATAGTATATGCAGATCTCATTCGAGTGGTCCTACTCTGGCTAAGAAACTAACGAGACTTGGATATTATTGGCTGACAATGGAAAAAGATGCACTGGAATATGTCAGAACTTGTCGCAAGTGTCAGATCCATAGTGATTTGGTCCATACGCCAGCACAAGAACTTTGGCCAATCACTTCTCTATGGCCCTTTGCTCAATGGGGATTCAACCTCATGGGTAAGATTCATCCAACCTCCTCCAATGGCCATAAATTCATTATCACCACCACTGAGTATTTCACAAAGTGGATCGAAGCCATCCCATTGACATACATTACTAGCAAACAAATATCAAAGTTTATCCTCAACTACATCATTTGCCGGTATGGCCTTCCACAGTCCATCATCACTGACAATGGATGTCCGTTCAAAAACCAAGATGTATGTGAGTTATGTGAGCAATTCCATATCCAACACCACTTTTCATCCCCATCCTACCCCCAAGGAAATGGCCAAGTTGAGGCGTCAAATAAAACCATTGTCAAGATCCTCAAAAAGACTGTCAATAACGCTGGCCGCGATTAGCACATACAACTTAATCCTGCTCTGTGGGTCTACCGAACTAGCATTTGTACGCCAACAGGAGCCACCCCATTCGCCCTAGTCTTTGGCACTAAAGCCATCTTACCCATTGAGGTCAAAATTCCTTCGCTACGGGTCTTTTTGAAGGGTCTAACTAATGAAGAGGAATACCGACAATCACGCTTGCACGAGCTAGAAATGCTGGATGAGAGAAGACAAAACTCACTGAATCACCTCCAAGCATATCAAAATTGCCTTTGTCGCAGCTACAATAAAAAGGTTATGGTCAGAAAGTTTGACATTGGCGACCTAGTTCTCATGCAGAACCCTAAAAACCAAGCAGATAGAGAAAAGCCAGGAAAATTTGAACCAAACTAGCTGGGTCCATATATTGTCATATCTTCTTTTGGTTCTAGAGCATATCAACTGGCAACTCCAGATGGGGAACAGTTGACTGAGCCCATCAATAGTCTAAATCTCTGAAAGTTCTACGCATAGCATCAGAGGATGGAGCTGAAGGCCCTAAAAATACAAAAAAATTGAAAGATGATAAAAAATCATCACCTTGATGAAAACCTGGCAAACAGGAATCTTCATGACACCAAAAAAATCAAAAAATTAGGAAAATAGTAAAGAGAAAAATGAATCGTTCAATAGTGAAAACCTCAAAAACAGGCGCTTTGGACAAGTACTATGGTGAAAACCTGGCAAACAGGTGCCATGCATAATCAATCCTTGCTCTACCATCTATTGTCACTTGGTCTAAACCTGGCTAAGGATGAAAGGTATCTTCGCCATTTATTCTGCAAATCACCATCACATCCTACTCTACCTGTCATAGTGGATGACCGATTGACATCATGTTCTAACGACTGTCCATCTAGCAAGTCAGCAACACCCCATCCATGATTCCTTGCAAATGGCTAAGTATTAGACCTAACTGGGGGCAAAATGTTTATCATGCAACTGCAGTGGATGTCACATAAGACCAAAAACATCATAAAAAGTCCTGAAAAAAGACCAAAAACATCATAAAAAGTCCTGAAAAAAGACCTAAAAATTATAAAACATCCTACAAAAAACCAATCAAAGCATCAGACTACTCGAAGTTGTCATTTCTAGTCAAAGTCAATCAAATCAATTAGTCTTTATCATTTGTTCAAACTATGTTGTCTCTGCGCATTTGCTACGTAGGCAAGACTCATACTTGAGTCCCCAAGACATGAGGTCAGTCCTTTTAGGTTTTGTCACAATAAATCATGGTGCAATCTTTGGTCATCAAGACAAAGTCATTGGTCATGTCGAACTACGAGGTCTCTGAGTGTATGACGTAGGCAAGACTCATACTTGAGTCCCCGAGGCCGCACTAGGTCAGTCCACTAGGGTTCGTGGCACTACACTGGCACACACACAAAAGTCTTCAATCAGTTCTCCACATGGGGAAAACTCCTAAAGCAAGGTAAAACAATCATTCATTTTGTCATGACAATATCATCAATGCAATCTCATATCATCAAGGCAATATAGGCATATGTCAAACACAAGTCAACCTCGGTCAAAAAAAGTCAAATTACCTTTATAAACTAGTCAAACTATCAAATTTTTGTTAGTCTTCAGATGAGTCCTTCTGAACGATAACCTCAGTCATTTACACCTTAGGACGTGTCCTTCCTAGGCATCGTCATCATCATTTAGTCTTTTGAGCGATCTTCTTGGCATCTAAGGATCACTCTTCCTGACATCAGTACTCTTTAGATGAGTCCTTCTAAAGAACCAACTCGGTCATTTATGCCTTAGGATGTGTCCTTCCTAGGCATCATCATTATTTTGAGGGACCCCTTATGACCATTAGGGATCAAATCCTCCTGACATCAACATTATTCAGGATGTGTCCTTCCTGAATTCACCAAGTCTTGACATTTTCAAGGTCATCAAAACTTTAAACATTCAAACATATCGACATCATTAAACATGACACCTTGGCATCAGAACAATGGATATCCAAATGCACTTGGCAAACACTTGACAATTGTCTTTTCATCTTTTATCATGTTATTAGTTTTTCAACGAGATCCCACTAAGCAAGATTTAGAGAAGCAGCGACGTAGCATGACAATTGACACGCATGACTACTAGCTTCTCAACAAGATCCTGATCTTGGGATTTAGAAAAGCAATGACATATCATGATAGAGACTTTCTTTTTGTAGTTTGGAAATCATGACACTAGTTTCTCAAGGATGTATTGGAAACAAGATTTAGAGAAGCAACAACGTTTCATGATCTATCCTTGTATTTTTCTGCTTGTGGCTAATTATGACAAAAGGACTGGGGCAACCACGCTCTTAGTATGAGTCATAATCATCCTTGTCTATGACTGTTTTGTCTTGGGTAATGGTACGACCTTGCACACCTTGATCTATGTCATATCATGGTGTTTGTTGGCCATTACAATAGTTTACCCAATGATGATTAAAGAGAAACAAATATTAAAAGTCCTATAGTAAAGTTTTGAAGGATTTGTATCTTCTCATAGGTCTCATATCTTCTCCTCTTTGGTCTAATAATCTTCTCTCTTCAGTCTCGCCATCTTCTCTTGTCCATCCCATGATAATATGCTGTGACATCCAAAAACATAAGTGCATACATGATCATATACATTGCATTAGGTCCATACATACATCATACAAGGCATTAAATCATATACATAATCACAAGCATTGCATTAACATAATCATCATCATTGCATCTTTTACATAAATGCATCATGCACATCATTAACATAATCATATAAATATTGCATCATCATGGCATCAAAATCACAAATAGACATCATAGTATATAAATGGCAGTATAAATTAAGCATCATACATCATACATAGCATAATACATAATGCATAGAAAATCACATAACACATGTAGGTCACATCAAAACTGCATCATCATATAGAATCATCTCAAAAATATACAATGTCATAGGATAGAGTCAAGGGATATCCCAAAAATGGAGCTCACAGGCTCAAATAATAAACATAGTGTGTCCAAATGCAAATATGCCCCTAGGGAAGGCTCTCATCATCTCCTCGGGGAGAAGAATGTGGCACAGACAACTCTGTCATGGGCACTGAAGCAATAGGGGGTCCTGTAGCAACCTCTATCTATGATGTTGTCGGAACTGTGAAGGCAGGTGTCATCTCAACAGTAGTGAATACCTGTGAGGTCACTACAGCTAGACTCTGAGAGGATGGATCTATCACTAGTGGCCAACCCTGTACTGACCTCTGCACTAAACCAATAGAACCCTGGCTGTGCCCTGAATGGTGACTCAGAGTATGCCTGCGGGAATGGTGTGACCTGTGGCCTAACATGTGTCCTGTGGAAGTTGACCCTCCAACACTGGTATGGCTCCTAGTACCACTGCCACAGCTCGACCTGTGCCCACTGCCTGTCCTCATCTATGATCGGGACAAGGTAGGATCTCGCTGCTCTGGCGGCACTGCTTGCTCATAAAGGGTCCTGTACTGCCCCAACCTAGTGCTCACCCTGGCAAGTTCCCAAGCCATGCCCCCTATAGGTCCTATGCATAGGGCGAAAAACTCTGTGCACCACCATGCCGCATCCTGCTGGCGGATCACCACCTGATCTCGCTCTACACGGGCTACCTCCAGTGCCGACTGTAGAGACCTGACCTGTGCCAAACTGGTGTCTAATCTTTGCTGAAGATCGACCACTCTCTGATCAGTTGTAGCATCTGGTGGCAACTTTGAGGATAGTATCCCCTCCTCCCCCTCCACCATCTGCCATCTCAGGAGTCTCTCTGCCTCACCTATGGCCTCATCCTCCTCATCATCATCATCATTATCCTGCCCTGCCACATCTGCCTCCTCATCATCTTGCCTTGCCACCTCCACCTCCATCGCGGGCATATCCTCATACCTCTCTACCTTGGCCTCCTCCTCTTGTCCCCTCACCTCCCCCTCTACCTCCTTCTATCCCATCACCTCCACCCCCTCTGCCTCCTCCTGTCCCCTCACCTCTACCCCCTCCTCCTGCCTCTCTGCCTCCCCCTCCTCCTGTCTGGGTTGCTCCTCCATCTCCCCCTCCTCACCAACCTTGGGGATAGCATCTAACGCTACCCTTGCCACACGCTGTCACACCCTGTGGCCTGGTACCTAGCTGTCTCACCTCTGCCTTCAACCGTCTCTGCCATCATCCCCACCTCTAGCTCCACCCCTGCCTCTGTCTCCACCTCGGCCTCCATCTCCACCCCTCCCCCTATCCCTACCTCTACCTCAACCACCATCTTTGCCTCTATCCCCTCGTCTGGCTCGTGGCACTCACGGAATCACTGATCGCCTGTCAACTGGTGTTGGCCCATCAGGATCTATCAATGGCACGGGTCTGCGTGCCTACCACCATAGGTCATAAGCTGGTGTGGTACCTGGATCCGCTGCTCCGCCTCTCCAACCCCAGGCCTGGGCTACTAGCCCATCTATCTACTGAGTCACAAAGGCCACTAGAATGGTCGGCCCCCATGCATACTCTCGGGAAGATCTAGCATACTCTGCCATCCCCACAGGCACATCCTGCTGCTTCCTGAACTATCTCAACACACACTGCGGTAGGTACATCTCAATGATCAAGGAAGTCTGCACTATCTTGCCAATAAGGTATCTGTACTGCCTGCAAAAGCTAAGGTGCTCATCCTCATCATCCCATGCCCCACAATCCCTGTATGGTCTCCAGATGAACGTCACCATGGTATCGATCTGATGCCGCCACCATCCTATCTCGCCCATCTGGGTCTGCTGTAATACGCCGGCATAATAATAGGAGTAGGGCATCCCCGCTACAAGCTGTGGTCTGTCAATAGGAGGGAAGAATATGGCAATGTGCTCCCATGCCTAGATCATCATAAGAGTGGTCCCACAGGAGATGTTCTCTCCTCTCCTGTATACCACATCATGAAGCTGATGATATAGCATCCCTAGCAAGTAGGGACCCCATGCATAAACTGTCCTATCTCTCCTCATGCCAACCAAGATGTCCCCCCAACCAATCGGAAATCCATGTCCTTGTCAGTCAGGAACCAAAATGCCACCAATAAGAGTCGCCAGAAATGCATCAAAGTGACTATAGTGCTCCGCCAGGAAATCCCAATGGATCTCATAACCCTGAATGTCAAGTCCGGCACCCTAATCCTGGTAGTATGCAAGAAAAGTATACTTTCCATGACGTGGATCATACACAATCCACTCCCCTCGAATCAGAATCTGGAGAATACGGTAGACGTCCTCCAAGGTAATGGTAGCCTCACCTGTCGGCAGGTGGAAGGAGCAAGTCTCATAATGCCATCGCTCGCACAATGCCGTCAGCAAACCCCTGTTCACCTAAATGGTGGGCATGAACGCAGCATAGAATAAGCCTAATCTCATCAATTGTTGCCACTTTCATGGGCCCAACTGATCGGCAAACCGAAAAGTGGTCGGTCTGGTCTCTCTCATGTAGATAGGGGCAAGCTGCCTCTGCAAAAAGCCAAACACTACATTAGCACTTTTAGGAAAACTGACAACATCTGAAAAGTAACTAAGGTCATGCAAACATCAACACAAGTTGTATTAACAAAATAGGCAAATGCATTGCAAAACAGCACTTGCGTCACGAAAAAACAATTGTGTCGTTCAAACATCAAATGCGTAATACTTTAGCACTTGCGGCTCGACATCACATTTGCGTCCCTAAAAAGCGAATGCATTTCAGCATCGCTATTGCATCACAATATAGTGATTGTGGCATTTAACATGGCGATTGCAGCTCAAACTAACGATTGCGGCATTCCACCAGTCAATTGCGACTTAGAAAGTCACTTACATCGCACTATTTGGCAAATACGACATAGAAAATTGGTGAGTTCAATTTTGTTTGAGCACTTGTGTCACAACGCATCAAATGCGTTGAACATCATGAAGGCTAAAGGCTATGATGGTACTAGTGGCCTTGGAAAAAATAAAAATGGTCAAAGGGAACCCATAGAACCTTTTCAAATTTTGAAGTATCTTGGATTAGGGTTTGGATCACTTGACAATGATGATCGATGTACCTCTGGACTTTCAAATGAGTGAGTACATGCTTTGGATAGTGTCGAGACTACTAGGGAAACCCTCATCGAAACTGACTCCCATGAGTGGGAATTTGGCTCAGAACGATCCCTAAGTGACTATTGTCTTCATGGTTTGTTTGTCGAACCAAGGGAACAGACCTCTAACCAATGATTTTGGCAAACATTCAAAATTGAACAAGCACCAAATAGTCAAAGTCCTACTACCACCTCCCATGTTGTACAACACCCGTCATCTGAACCCCAGTAGTCCAATCCATCTGAGGTATCAGACGACATTGACAACCAGGGCTCTATGACCTTCACTCTGTAGACACCTAAAAATGACCTAGGCCTGCAAGCTTCATTTTTACCACTTTCATCCTAGCATAATTAAGTCATTTAATTATGTCCCTGGTCCACATTCGACTATTGATTAAATAATTCATAATTATTTAATTAATTCATGTCATTTATTCCTCATGATTATTAAATAAATAAATATTATTTATTTATCTAATACGTCATTAATTATCTAAGTCTTCCTTTAATTAAATAAATTTTTTAATTTATTTAATCCCCCTTTTGTCATTCATTTCTCCTTGATTATTAAATAAATAAATGTTATTTATTTATCTAATACGTCATTAATTACCTAGGTCTTCCTTTAATTAAATAAATTTGTTAATTTATTTAATTCCCCTTGGTCATTTATTTCTTCTTGATTATTAAATAAATAAATTTTATTTATTTAATTACGTCACTAATTAGGTCCCCTTTTTGTCCAAAATTAAATAGATTCTAATTTATTTAATTTTTGTCCACTTTCCACTATAATTAAATAATTATTTTAATTATTTAGTTATTCATTAGCCTTTTCTCTCATTAAAATTAAATAAATTTGATTTATTTAATTTAGTCAATTCTCTTGAGTTTTGAATTAAATCATTATTTAATTCAAAAATGATTCCTTTTGTCACATTCCTGCATAATTTAATAATATCTTTATTATTTAATTATTCACTGGTAACCTGGAGTAAATAAATTTTATTATTTAAATTCTCCAGCAACCTCTTTGTCTGTGCCAGTCTTATCTTCCAAATTAATTCTTATCTTTTGACATCTCATTTAATTTTGACCCTTGATTGAATTATCTTATAATTCAATCTTGGCCATTTATTTCTTGTCATTTCCCTAATTTTGACCTAACCCTAATTCATATTATAGGGTTCAATCTTGACCATTGATTCTAGGGTATTTGTCATCTTCTCATCCTGGCCACACATTCAAAATTGCAATTTTTATAAAAGCGCAATTTTGTTCTTATTTGGCTCTCTCTCTCTCTCTCAAGGATTATTCTCAGTCTGTCAATTTAGGTTTTTGTCATTTAGCATTTGCAGTCATTGTTATTCTAATGTGAAGTCATTTCTTTTATACAAATCCTTCAACACTTGCATAGGGCTAGTCATTTGTCATAGTTGCTCATACAAATCTGAGGGCATCTCTATTTACTGCAAGCTAGGAGGTGTAACAAAGGTCAACCATGGAAGATGATGACTTAGGGTAACATTGTTCCTTTTGTTTTCATATTATTTCCTTTGTGCTTTGTTATTTCATTGGAATTTTAATGTTATTGTGCTAACCCCTCTAACAAAATCTGATTTTCCCTTGATTACACACTCCTTATTTTGACGACTATGACACTAGTGAAGGAGAATATTGGATAGAGTCCGATGTAGAATTGGATGATGATAATCTCATATACATCACTGAATCTATCTACATGTTGTCTACATCCTCAGCACAATTTACCAGTATTGACGATGGCATCTCCTTAGTTTACCCTGAGCTAGTTGATTGGGACCAACAAGGACTGCCAGTTCTGGACACATTTCAGAATGATGAGGCAATTACCGAATTCATGGGATTACGAGAAGGCATACCCAGTGGGGACCACAAATCTAGATTTTCCATTGATTTAGACTACACTGCATACTTTGGCGAGACTGTTTAGTCCTCTAATTGCAAAAGTAAAAATAAAGTAAAAAATGAAACATCTCTAGGTGAAAACTGAAAGGCACCTCTTGACGATAAAATAGTAAAAAATAAAGGATGTATCTATGGGTGAAAACCTCTCTGAGGCACCCAAAGATGGAGGACTGGACTTCCGTGCAACAAGAGAAATTGGCTATGCTTATTGGGGACACAATAGATAATAACATCTCAACTGCAGAAGACCCCAAGATGGTCCTATTTGCCACATCATTGACTGATGAAGAGAAACTAGAATTTCATAAATTCTTTACAGATTGGAAAATCAACTTTGCATGGTCTTATGCTGACATGCCAGGATTAGACCCAGAACTGGTTCTGCACCATCTACCACTATTACCTAATGCTAAACTAGTCAAGCAGAAGTTGCACAAAATGCATCCCCAAGTTTCCCTATTGGTAAAGGCCGTGTTAAAGAAATTGCTAGATGCTGGATTCATAAGGTCTATTGACTACACTAAATGGATTTCTAATCTGGTCTCAATCACAAAACCAAATGGGTTGATTTGTATATGTACAGATTTCTGAGACCTAAATAAAGCATGTCCAAAGGATGAATTTCCTTTGCCAAACATTGACATTATAGTGGACCTTACAATAGGGTATGAGATGCTATCACTCATGGATGGTTTCTCCAGTTATAATCAAATCTACATTGCTCCTGAAGATCAGCACAGAATGGCATTTACTTGCCCATGGGGTACATACTATTGGAACGTCATGCCCTTCGGTCTCAAAAATGTAGGTGCCCCATATCAAAGGGCTATGACCATGATCTTCCATAACATGTTGCACAATATAATGGAAGATTATGTAGACAACCTGTTGGCCAAATCAACAACTAGAAAAGATCATTTGAAGGTACTCGACATAATTTTCAAGAGACTTGAAGAATACAAAGTTTGGCTAAATCCTAAGAAGTGTGCTTTTGGGGTCACATCAGGAAAATTATTATGGTTCATAGTTTCTTGAAGAGGTATAGAGGTCAATCCGGAAAAGGTCAAAGCAATCATAGACATGCCTCTGCCTAGAGGAATCAGTGAACTCTGAACTTTGCAAGGTAGAGTACAATCTATCCGGTGTTTCATAGCCTAATTGGTAGATATGTGTCCCCTTTGTATGGACAGACAAATGTCAAGAGGCCTTCCAACAAATAAAAGATTGCCTACTATCAACACCAGTCCTCATGCTGCCCATTCATGAAAAGCCATTGATTCTATACATCTTGACTACTAGTTCAGCACTGGGGGCATTGCTGGCACAAAATGATCATGAAGGAAAGGAAAGAGCAATCTATTACATCAGCCACATACTGATAGGGTATGAGCTAAACTACTCATATATTGAATGTGCATGTCTCGCTATTGTCTTTGCATCCCAAAAACTAAGACACTATATGCTCAATCACCAGACACAGCTGGTCACCAAGATTGATCCATTGAAATATCTACTAAGCCGGGCGGCATTAACAGGCCGGTTGGAAAAATGGGTCATGATACTAAGTGAGTATGACATACAATATGTTGAGCGTAAGGCAATAAAAGGGTAGGTAATAGCAGATCAACAAGCGGATGCACCGATTCAAGTCACTCATCCACTAGTAATTGATTTTCTTGAGGAGTCCATTTTTCATGCGAAACCGGCGGTACCATGGAAACTATATTTTGATGGGTCTCATACTGGTCATGGCTCAGACACTGGAATCTTGTTTATCACACCATAGGGGGATTCAATTCCTAAGTCATTTGGGATCGCTTTCCCTTGTACAAATAACATTTTCGAATATGAAGCACTAGTCACAGGTCTTAAGTTGGCAATTAAATAGAAAATTTAGACATTGCTTGTATTTGGAGATTCCCAACTCATGATCAACCAAGTGAATGATGACTATGAAACAAAATATGAGAAGTTGCTTCCCTACAAGAGGATGGTGGATAGTTTTTTGACATACTTCCAATTGATTTATTTTGAACAAATCCCCAGGGCACAGAATAAGGCAAATAATGCAATGGCTACTATTAGTTCTCTCTTGGACATCCCTAAAAATGTGTCACAATTTGAGTTCTTAGTGGAATAGCTCTTGATACCAGCATATGATATCCTAGAATCGGAAATGGTTTACGAACTTGTTGGTCCCAACTATCCTTGGTATTAGGACATGTACGACTACCTCAAATCTCAAACCCTTCCAACGAACCTATCCAATAACCAAAGAAAGTCCTTCATTAGAAAATTTGTAAGGTATGCCATTGTCAGTGACACCCTGTACCACCATTGTTTTGATGATACCCTCTTTAGATGTCTTGACACTGATGAAGTATGTACAACCTTACACGAAGTACACAACGGTATATGCGGATCTCATTCGAGTGGTCCTACTCTAGCTAAGAAAGTAATGAGACTTGGGTATTATTGGCTGACCATAGAAAAGGATGCAATTGAATATGTCAGGACTTGTCACAAATGTCAAATACACAGTGACTTGGTCTATGCTCCAGCATAGGAACTCTGACTGATCACTTCTCTTTGGCCCTTCGCTCAATGGGGACTCGACCTCATGGGTAAGATTCATCCAACTTCATCCAACGGCCACAAATTCATTATTACCACCACTGAGTATTTCACAAAGTGGATTGAAGCCATCCCATTGACATATATTACCAGCAAACAAATATCAAAGTTCATCCTTAATTACATCATTTGCCGGTATGGCCTTCCGCAATCCATCATCACTGACAATGGACATCTGTTCAAAAATAAAGATGTACATGAGTTATGTGATTGATTTCACATTCAACACCATTTTTCATCTCCATACTACCCACAAGTAAATGGCCAAGCTAAGGCATCGAATAAAACCATTGTCAAAATTCTAAAAAAGACTGTCAATGATGCTAGCTATAACTGGCACATACAACTCAACCCTGCTCTATGGGCTTACCGAACTAGCATTCGTACGCCTATAGGGGCCACCCCATTTACCTTAGTCTTTGGTGCTAAGGCCATCTTACCCATTGAGGTCAAAATTCCTTCGCTACGAGTCTCTCTGAAGGGTCTAACTAATGAAGCGAAGTACTGACAATCACGCTTGCACGAGCTGGAAATGCTAGAAGAAAGAAGACAAAATTCACTGAACCATCTCCAAGCATATCATAATCATCTTTTTTGTAGCTACAATAAAAAGGTTATGATCAGAAAGTTTGACATTGGCAACCTAGTTCTCATACAGAACCCCAAGAACCAAGCAGATAGAGAAAAGCCAAGAAAATTTGAACCAAACTGGCTAGGTCCCTATATTATCATATCTTCTTTTGGTTTTGGAGCTTATCAATTGGCAACTCCAAATGGGGAATAGTTGATAGAGCCCATCAATAGTTTACACCTCTAAAAGTTCTATGCATAGCATTAGACGATGGAGCTGAAAGCCATAAAATACAAAAAATTGAAAAATGATAAAAATCATCACCTTGATGAAAACCTGGCAAATAGGCATCTTGGTGACACCAAAAAAAATCAAAAAATCATGAAAATAGTAAAGAGAAAAATGATTCGTTCAATAGTGAAAACCTGGCAAGCAGGCGCTTTGGACAAGTACCATGGTGAAAACTTGGCAAACAGGCACCATGTGTAATCAATCATTGCTCTGCCATCTATTGTCACTTTGTCTAACTTAGCC
This sequence comes from Sequoia sempervirens, assembly GCA_007258455.2. Classification (NCBI taxonomy): domain Eukaryota; kingdom Viridiplantae; phylum Streptophyta; class Pinopsida; order Cupressales; family Cupressaceae; genus Sequoia; species Sequoia sempervirens. The sequence goes on from VDFB02193867.1 coordinate 419,488,882, forward strand.
TAGGATGAAAGGTATTTTTTCCATTATTATGCAAATCACCACAACATCCTACCCTACCTTTCCTAGTGGATAAATGATTGACATCAAGTCCTGATGACTATCCGTCTAGCAAGTCAGCAACATCTCCTCCATATTCCTGGAAAATGGCTAAGTCTTAGACCTGACTGGGGGCAAAATGTTTATCATGCAACTGCAGTGGATGTCACATATGATCACAAAAACATTGGAAAAAAGTCCTAAAAAAGACAAAAACATTGGGAAAAAGTCCTGAAAAAAAGACAAAAACATTGGTAAAAAGTCCTAAAAAAAGATAAAAACATTGGCAAAAAGTCCTAAAAAAAGACAAAAACATCCCAAAATGTCTTGAAGAAAGACCAAAAACATCGCAAAAAGTCCTGAAAAAAGACCTAAAAATCATAAAACATCCTGAAGAAAGCTACAAACAAAACACCAAACGGCAGCTCTGAGAGTGCAAACACACTATCATCTCTTGTCAAAGTCAGTCATGTCAAATCAGTCTTCGTTATTTGTCCAAACTATGTTGTCTCTGCACATTTGCTACATAGGAAAGGCTCATACTTGAGTCCCCGAGACATTAGGTCAATCCTGTTAGGTTTGTCAAAATAAATCATGAGGCATTCTTTGGTCATCAAGGCAAAGTCATTGGTCGTGTCAAACTACGAGGTCTCTGAGTGTATGACATAGGCAAGGCCATATGTCAATGAGCCCCCGAGGCCACACTAGGTCAGTCCATTAGGGTTCATGGCATCACACTGGCACACATTTCAAAAGTCTTCGATCATTTTCCACATGGGAAAACTCCTAAAACAAAGTAAAACAATCATTTATTCAGCATGGCAATCTCATCAACACATCACTCATATCATCAAGACAATATTGGCATATAGTCAAACACAAGTCAAACTCATTCAAAGCAAGTCAAATCATCATAAACCGGTCAAACTATCAAATTTTGGTTAGTCTTCAAATGAGTCCTTATGAACGATAACCTCTGTCATTTACACCTTAGGATGTGTCCTTCCTAGGCATCGTCGTCGTCATTTGACATTTTCAGTGATCCTCTTGACATCTAAAGATCTCAATTCATGACATTAGTATTCTTCAGATGTGTCCTTCTGAAGAACCAACTCTGTCATTTATACCTTAGGATGTGTCCTTCCTAGGCATCATCATTATTTGGAGGGACCCCTTACAACTATTAGGGATCAAATCCTCTCAACATCAACATTATTTAGGATGTGTCCTTCCTGAATTCACCAACTCTCAACATTTTTCAAGATCATCAAAACTTCAAATATTTTGATATCTCGACATTATTAAACCATACATCTTGACATCAGAACAATGGATATTCAGATGCACTTGGAAAACACTTGACAATTTTCTTTTGGTCTTTTATCATGTTATTAGTTTTTTAGCGAGATCCCACTAAGCAGGATTTAGAGAAGCAGCGACATAGCATGACAATTGACAAGCATGACTACTAGATTTTTAGTGAGGTCCTGATCCTGGGATTTAGAAAAGAAATAGCATATCATGATAGGGACTCTATTTTTGTATTTTGGCAATCATGTCACTAGTTTCTCAAGGATATCCTAGAAACAGGGTTTAGAGAAGCAATGATGTGTCATGTTTTGTACTTGTCTTTTTCTGCTTGTGGTTGATTATGATAAAAATACTGGGGTAGTCACGCTCTTGGTATGAGTCATGATCATCCTTGTCTATGACTGTTTGTCTTATGTAATGGTACAACCTTGCACACCTTGATCTATGTCATATCATGGTGTTTCTTGTCCATTACGATAGTTTTCCCAATGATGATTAAGAGCAATAAAAATTAAAAGTCCTATAGTAAAGTTTTGAAGGATTTGGTCTAGGAATTAGCATGCATTTCTGTCAGTCTCATGTCTTCTCCTCTTTGGTCAGATCATCTTTCTCATCAGTCTCGTCACCTTCTCTCGTCCATCCAACGATGATATCATGTGACATCCAAAAACATAAGTGCATACATGATCATATAAAAATTGCATTAGGTCCATACATATATCATCCATGGCATTAAATCATATACATTGTATTAGGTCTATACATACATCATCCATGGCATCAAATCATATACATAATCACAAGCATTGTATTAACATAATCATCAACATTGCATCTTTTACTAAATACATTATGTACATCATTAACATAATCATACAAATAAGCAATGCATCATCATAGCATCAAAATCATAAATAGGCATAATATGACATATATGATACATCACAAATCATACATCATACATATCATAATACATAAAGCAAAGAGTATCACATAACACATGTAGGCTACATCAAAACTGCATCATCATATACTATCATCTCAAAAAGGTACATTGTCATAGGATAAAGTCAACGGATATCCCAAAAATGGAGCTCACAGGCTCAATAATATACATAGAGTGTCATAATAACAAAAATCCCCTACAGTAGACTCTCACCCCCCCTCGTGGTAAGGAATGTGGTGGCGGCAACTCTGTCATAGGCACTAAAACAATAGGAGGACCTATCACAATCTCTGCCTATGCCACTGATGGAGCTGCAAAGGATGGTGTCATCTCAACTGTAAAGGACATCTGTGATGTCACTACTGCCTGACTCTGAGCAGTAGATGGATCACCAACTAGTGGCTGTACCTATGCTAATCTCTATACTAAACCAGTCGACCCAAGACTAGGGGTATGCTGGCGTGAATGATGTGACCTATGCCCTGAAGTGTGCCCTATCAAGGTGGACCCTCCAACACTGGTATGACTCCTGGTACCACTGCCACTACCTAACCTGTGTTCACTGCCTGTCCTCGATTGTGACCGGGACAAGGTAGGATCCCACCGCTCTGGTGGCACTGCCTGCTCGTATAGTGTCCTATACTATCCCAACCTCGTACTCACCCTGGCAATCTCATGAGCCATGTCTCCCATAGGCCTTGTGAATAATGCTACAAAATTGGTACACCACTAAGCTGCATCCTACTGACGGATCACCGCCTGATCCCGCTCTACACGGGCTACCTCCAATGCTAACTATAATGATCTGACCTATGTTGTGCTCTCATTCAGTCTCCGCTGTAGGTCAGTCACCCTCTAATCTACTGTGGCATCTGGTAGCAACCCTAAAGTGGACAGTATCTCCTCCTCTCCCTCCACCATCTGCCATCAGAGGAGTCTCTCAGCCTCATCTATGGCATTGTCCTCCTCCCCATCATCATCAACCTCTGTCTCCTCCTGTCCCACCACCTCCACCTCCTCCTGACCTCCTACCACCACATCCACCTCCTCCTCTTGTCCCCCCACATCCTCCTCCTGCCTCTCCTCACCTTCTCCCTCCTGTCTGGGCTACTCCTCACCCTCACACTCCTCACCAACCTTAGGGATAGCATCTAATGCTACCCTTGCCACATGCTGTCACACCCTGCGGCCCTGTCTCTGGCCGTCTCACCTTCGCCTTCAGCCGTCTCTGCTATCATCCCCACCTTTGGCTCCACCTCTGCCTCCATCTCTGCCCCTACCTCCGTCTCCACCCCTACCTCTGTCCCTGCCATCATCCCCACCTCTGCCTCCATCTCTGCCTCTGCCTCTCCCCCTACCACCTTGCCTAGCTCGTGGTACTCAAGGAATAACTGACCGTCTATCCACTGGTGTTGGCCCATCCAGATTTGTCAAAGGCACTGGCCTGTGTGTCTGCCACCATAAATCATAAGCTGTGGTCATACCAGGATCCGCTTCTCCTCCCCTCTAACCCCAGGCCTAGGCTACCAGTCGTCTATCTGATGCTCTACGAATGCCACTGGGATAGTTGGCCCCCACGCGTACTCCCTGGATGATTGATCATACTCCGCTGTCCCTATGGGCACATCCTACTACTCTCCAAACTATCTCAAAATATGTTGTGACAAGTACATCTCAATAATCAAGGATGTCTGTACTGTCTGGCCAATCAAGTACCTGAATTGCCTACACAAACTCAAGTGCTCATCCTCATCATCCCACTAACCACAATCTCGGCACGACCTCCAAATAAAGGATATCATCATGTCGATACGATGCTACCATCACCTTGTTTTTCCCATATGGGTCTACTATAATGCACCTGCATAATAGTACACATAGGGCATATCATTGGCCAATTGCGGTCTCTCAATGGGAGGTAAAAATATTGCAATGTGCTCCCAAGCCCAGATCATCATCAGGTTTGTCCTACAAGAGATGCTCTCTCCTCTCCTATACATAGCATCATGTAGCTGGTGATAAAATGTGTCCCTAGTAAACAAGGACCCCAGGCATAAATAGTCTTGTCCCGCCTCATGCCCACCAGGATGTCTCCCCAGCCAATAGGGAACCTGTGTCCCCGCCGGTCGAGAACCAAAATACCTGCAATCATAGTCATGAAGAATGCATCGAAGTGCCCATAGTGCTCCACCATGAACTCCCATCAGATCTCATAGCCTTGAATCCCTAGTCCTGTACCCTGATCTCGATAGTAGGCACAAAAATTTTGGTCACCGTGCCAAGGGTCGTAGATGATCCACTCCTGGGAAATCGGCACTCGCAAAATACGGTAGACATCCTCTAAGGTGATGGTAGCCTCACCTGTCAGTAGGTGGAAGGAGCAGGTCTCTGAGTGCCACCACTCACACAACGCCATCAGCAAACCCCTATTCACCTGAATGGCGAGCATGAATGCAACATAGAATAAACCCAGTTGCATCAATCGTCACTACTCTCGTGGGTCCAACTGATTAGAAAACTGAAATGTCATCAGTCTACTCTCACGAGTATAAATAGGGGTAAGCTGCCTCTACAAAAACCAAATCAAGTCGTCAGAACACATTGAACAAATTGTTAAACTACCAAAAGCATCTAAGGTCACACAAACATTAAAACAAGTTCTATTCAAGACATAGGCAATTTCATCACAACCAAGCAATTATGTTGCAAAAAGTCAACTGCATTGTTCCAAACATCAGATGTGTCGCAATAGGTCAATTGTGTCACATTATCACACTTGCATCATGAAATTTTTCCTTTGCATCTCAACATGGCGAATGCGACATGCCTTGGCAGTTGCGTCACTCAAAACAGTGACTGTGTTGCAAAATGGTGATTGTGGCATTCCAGTAGTCAAGTGCAACTCGATAAGTCACATGCATCACAAAAATTGTCAAATGTGGTGAAAACCGTCGGTCCACCCTTTTTATTGTCGCACTTGCATCGCAATGCATCAAATGTATCGAACACGAAAGCAATTGCGGCTTACGGGAATGCATATGTGTCACGGTGCATTCGTTGTCTACCCTAGAAACATAAATTTGGCACATAAAACGATAAAATGACAAAGTAAGTTAAGGGTACATACCATTGGCTCTAAGCCCTCTGGCCGTCTGAAGGTCTGCATGATCTCTCCACGATGCTCTGACACTAGGATCACCATCGTCGCTGTTATTCCTTTCGCTTTGAGCTCTCAAATTTTGCAAAATAAATAGTAAAAGTGAATTGACTTTTACCCCTTTGTCAACCTATTTATAAGGTCAAAATGACATTTTTCAAACAAGGTCAATACTGGAGGCTCATTTGACCACCTTAACTTCCTTATTAGTTGTTTTAAACATGTTAGAATCTGAAACCGACTGCACCGTTGTTTTTTTGGTCATTAAATTGATTTATTTGGACCCTTTGCAAATTTTTTCTATCGCTAACCCAAAATTTAAAAATTTCTCAAGGGGGCAATGATACTTCGTGCCTTTACTAGGGCATGACTTTGACTTATTTTTCTTTGTCACAATGTGACATGCTACATTATGACAAAGAGGGGCAAAATGTAGACACCTAAAAATGACCTAGGCCTGCAAGCTTCATTTTTACCACTTTCATCCTAGCATAATTATGACATTTAATTATGTCCTTACTCCACATTTGACTATTGATTAAATAATTCATAATTATTTAATTAATTCATGTCATTTATTTTTCATGATTATTAAATAAATAAATTTTATTTATTTATTAAATACGTCATTAATTGTCTAAGTCTTCCCTTAATTAAATAAATTTCTTAATTTATTTAATTTCCCTTTGTCATATATTTCTTCCTGATTATTAAATAAATGAGTTTTATTTATTTATTTAATATGTGACTGATTGTCTTAATTAAATAAATTGATTAATTTATTTAATTAATTAGTATTATCTGCTAAATTAAATAATTTAATTTAATTATTTAATTGCCAATTAATATTCTTCTCATTTTAAATAAATTAATTATTTAAAATGTCATCACAATCTTAACTGTCAGTCCATTTTGATAAATAATCTGAAAAAAGATTATTTATTATCTCATAAAATCCATAATTTGAATTATCTTAATTCAAATTAGTAATTATTCTTCCAAAAATCAAGCAATCGGGCAAATTATTGATTTTCCAAATTTGATCTTCAATCCAAATCTTATCTTCTTGATTTTTCGAATCTCACAAATTGGGCAATCTTATCTTCTTGATTTTTCAAAAATATTTATTTCTTTAATTAATTTCCTCATTTATTCTCCACCGTCGATCTGATCATCTGAGATTTTATTCTAACCGTTCAATTAAATAATTTTCCCTAACCCTAATTAGGGATTCTCAGATTTAATCTGGACCTCTCATTTTAGGTTTTCATCATCAATTAATCTTGCCCGTTCATTTGAAATGGCATTTTCTATAAAATTCCATTTTCCTCTCACTTTTTGATTACACACGCACATGCTGACATTTTACATAGACATTCTAGGCATTTACTTGCACACTCAGTTTTTCATATGCAATTTCAATATTTGTTATAGTCATTTGATCAAAGTCTTAGACATTGTTATAGGCTTAGACATTTAGATCTTTTAAGCAAATCCTTCAAGGCTTGTTGTAGGACTTAGACATTTTACGATTTTGCTCACACAACGAATATGAGGGCCACATTATCCAACAAGTAAGAAGGTATTACAAAAGTGAAGCATGGAGGTATCTGCGATCAGGTATAATCATTTTGTGTTTTACTTCCTTTGTGTTTTGTAATATATTTGGGTTTCATTGTCATTTATTGTTTGTTACTAACACTCCTAATCAATCCTAAAAGAAATACCTTGATTACAAGCCCAAATAGGGTCACAAAAATAATTAGCCCCAAAACAAGGTCAGCCAAGAAAGTTCTAGTATAAAACGATATTTGCATTAAATACTTGAACTCATTCAGGTTGGACTAGGTTCTCCAATATAGCTCAGTCTAATGCATGTGAAGGATGAAGAAGGATGGGGAAGCAAAATTTTTGATGAATCCCTGTATTAAATGCTTTCTCCCTTGTCTTTATCTCGCCCCATTTATCTTGCACCATTAAGAAAATCCTCTCTAGTTCATCCAAAGGTGGAATAATTAATATTTTAAAATATCGATGATAATTAACATTCAGCTCCATCCCTATTATAATGTATCACATCCAGCTCTCAAATACCCCTACAGTCTTCAGACCCACCATTCTGCTAAGGGGAGTGATTGCTTCATAGTATTCTGGTTTAATCTTGGCTCTATAAAACTACTTGGGAAACTTATAAATGTGTGGCCTAGGATTCTCCAAGAAAGAATTGATGACCTATAAGGCTTTGCTAGTGGTGGGGGTAGCTTCTCCACTTTAATATTCTTTGGCCTCACCCCCTACCTTGAAATTTTTGTATATTGGCTTCTTTGGGAAGCCCCTTCTGATGCTCCAAACATTTCTTAAATTTTGCAATAAACTCTAGTATTAGATGATCAACATATAGAAATCACTACCTCAGTAACTACCTACCTCCATCCCTTTGAAACAATGTTTAAGCATAACCAAACTTCAATCTACATTGGAGATAGAGCCACAAAAGCACCAAGGACATGAAACAATTTTCAACACTGGTGGGGTTGAGACTGGGACTAGATCAAAATTGGGACTAGGAAGAGCATCAGGAATATGAAATAGTTTTCAAAACTAGCAGGTTAGAACTGGGACTGGATCAAAATTGGGATTGGGAATGGATCAGAATCGGAACTGGAAATGGATAAGAGGTGGGGAAAACATCACATTAATCAGTTAACACCTGTAGGCATCAAAGATAAGGAAAACGCAGACTCAGATTTGGAACAAGACAAGAAAACTCTAACAAGCTCCTTATCAAATTCCAAACCCAATCCTGGTCTCATAACAAACAAAATGATGAAGAAAAGAAATGAGGGTAGGACCATAATCAAAACTAGAATTGGAACTTTCAAAAAGTTCAAAGTTTGTGTCCAATTTTAGTTCTGCTCCCAACCAAGAAACAAACATAAAGCAAATAGGGGTAGAGATGGAACAAAAACCGAAACTGGAACTTTCACAAAGTTCAAAGTTTAGTTCCAACCCTAGTTCTGCTCTGGACAAAGAAAAAACACCAAGGAAAAACAATGCAACAAGGGGAACCAGGACCAAAACAAAAATCATACCTAGCCCAAACACGAATGAAACAACACAAAGCAAACAAGTGGAGTCGGAGTCAGAGTGGGAACAAGATCTAGAATTTTTAGAAAGTTCCAAGTTAGGTTCCCATGCCAATTCCACTTCTGACTAGGCAAAACAAAACACAAGGAAATTGAAAAACAACTCAACGGAGAAATAGACCCAAGAGTTTAAAACACAACAATAAGTAAAGAAAAGATAAAGGGAAAAAAGGGTTGATGTGGTCCCAGAACAAAATTTGGACTTGGAACTTTGGAAAAGTTTAGAGTCTAGTTTCCGCTCCAATTTGGCTTCTAGAAAAACACCAGAAAAGCAAAGGACTTAGGAGTAAAACAAACAACTCCTAAGACCCAAACAAAACAAAAATGAAAAAAAAAAACAAAGACAAAGGGGAGAAAAAACCAGAGAGTGGGAAAAAAACTGACAAACAACAAAGAGAACCAAGAAAGGAAGGTAGAACTGGAGTCAAAATGAAACTTGAACTAGGAACCTTGGAAAAGGTCAAAGTCCAGTTTTAGTTCTAGCTTTGCTTCCAACAGAGAAAAAGAAAGAAGAAAAAAAAAAAGACAAAAGAAAAACAAAGGGGGAACCCATTTTGTTCCAAAATAGTAAGCATTCAAGTATGTTCATGGGCAATCAAATTCTACAATCAAAGGACCAAAAGGCCACAAAGACAAAAACAAGAGAGGGTCCCTACTTTTAGTGGGCTTAGTACACAAAACTGTAGAACAAGAACTATGAATGATTCAAAGCCACATGCTACAACAACACATTAGTAACCAAAAAACCACTAAACTAACAGATTGCAAAAAAAAATCAAGACAATTTTGGACAAAATCTGAAAGTAGAAGTTTACCATCCGAATGCATCACAACAAAGTGAATGTGTCACTCTACAAGTCAGATGCATCTCAAGCTAGTATGTCAAGATTTTTCAAATGAATGCATCGGTATGTAGAACAGATGTGTCTCAATGTTCAAATGTGTCATTTTGAATGTCGATTGCATCGTAATATTGGTGAATGCATCTCTATAAATGTCAAATGTGGCTCAGCTCTGTAGATGTGTTTCTCTATTTGTTGAATGTGTCATGACATAGTGATTGTAGTGTTGGAAGCTATAAATGCATCATTTTGTACCTATAGCTACAAAATAGAATAAAAAATCGTACAAAAAAAAAAGTTTCAATTTTCATGTCGGGTTCACCAATGTAACTTAGGAAAATTCCTAGGTTAGCAAACTAGTGCATAAATAAACTAAAAACCCAAAGTGATAATGAAGAACATGGGAGTAAATAACATGAAAACAAGAAAGATATCGCCTTAAGTCTTCAACCCCCATGATCTCTATTTTTTGCAATATGATGTTTGCCCTCAAATTTTGAGTGAGTAATATGTGACAATGCCAAGACCAAAGAAAAATGTTGAAGGATTTGATATGAAATGTAAAACTATGCAACTAGTAAGCAAGGATTAAAGTATGCTTAAAGTATAAAAAAATTCCAAGATAAATGAAATATGCCTAAAAACAAGATTGCATGAGATGACAAACTGAGAGAAAAATTTCCATTTTATAGAAAATGCAATTTTGGAAGAATGGCTGAGTTTGAAGATTGAAAAATTCCCTAGAATCAATGGAGAAGATTCAATAAGATAGCCCACAATTAGGGTTAGGGAAACATAGGTCAAATTAAAAATTAGTGGACAAGATTTTTTTTGAGAAAATCAAAGCAAGGGTTGACAATGCATGTGACAAGGAGATAAGATTGTCACAGAAAAGGAGGTGGCTGGAAAATCAAATAATAATAGAAATTATTTGATTTAAATGGGAAAGCTATTATTTTGAATTAAAAATTAATTTAATTCAAAAAGGTGGGACCATGTGACAGTAAATAATTTAAATAAATTATTTGAATTATTTACTAAGAGAGAGAAAATAGGAAGTGGGACAATTTAAATAAATGATTTTATGTAAATTTAGAGGAAAAGTCAAATGAAACAATTAAATAATTAATGATAATTATTTAATTGGGGGTGGAGAGAATAAGTTGGCCAATAATTAAATAAATTAAGGAATTTATTTAATTATGAGAAAACTTTAGACATTAATGACATATTTAAATAAATAAATAAAATTTATTTATTTAAATAATCAAGAAGAATTAATGGACCAAGATAATTAAATAAATTTAAGAATTTATTTAATTATGGAAAGAAATTAGAGAATTAGTGGCGCATTTAAATAAATAAATAAAATTTATTTATTTAAATAATCAAGAGGAATAAAAGACATGAATTAGTTAAGTAATTATGAATTATTTAATTACTAGTTGAATTTGGACTATAGACGAAATAATAAAAGATAGAAAAATGTGATTTGTGGGTCTAGGAAATTTTTATGTGTCTACATAAATTTTAGAGCTTTGGAAAATATCAAAATTCTAGACTTGATTTAACCCTTAAAACACATCAAAATTTCCTTGTTTAGTTGGGAGTGTGAGAAAGCATCCTTTCTCATACCTCTAGTTAAATTAGCACCCTTTTGGACAAGTTCATCCTAAGGTCACATATAGCATCTTGGCATTCACAAGTTCATTACCTAATCAAAACAATCAAAATCAAATCCTAAAGTCTAGCATTGATCCAAAGTTCTTAAAATTTCAACACCCATATCATTCACCCCTTTCATTTTTCATCTCATCATTGGTCCTAAATCCCTTAGAGGTCAACAAGATAAAAAAAAAATGATGGAATATAAACTTGATTCATACATCATGAGTGGTATAAATCAACCAAACTATCAAATTCTTATAATTCCAATTGATTATCAAAACTCACATTTATACAATACATTATCTCCTACAAACTGCAATGATACAACAAATGTGAGTATACCCAATCTAAATTTTGGACCACCTTTCCCTATGGTAGATTTAAACCAAGTTCAAAACCTACAAATCTATCAACCAAATGATCAATACATGAGTCTTCAACAAAACAACATTATCCCATCCAATCCATACATACCAAATGTGAATATACCAAGTACAAGCTTACCAAACATGAACATATCAAATCCAAACTTGGTAAACTTTTTGGATAGATATGTTTTCAAATCATACCAATATTGTTCAAAGTCCAAAAAATATGTCAAAAACTACATGTATTGATCCAAGTCAGGGTAACAACATGCAAAATCAAAGTTACCTAAATCAAGGCAATATGTTTCCAAACCAAAATAATGTTCGATTTCAACATATAATGTTAAATCTAAACATCATCCAAAATTAGAATATTGTCCAAAATAAAATTTTCCATGATCCCATACAAACACCACAAGTGTATATTCCAAATATGCTTGACCAACAAACAAATCAACTATATCAATGGTGTCAAGATAAAATTTTGCAAAATCAAATTGCTTCACTTACCAAAATAGTTGAGTCATTGGGCCAAGACACATCTCCACCCCAAAATCAATGCACTCTTCCATTAGTTAAACCATGTCATCAAATCATTGAGTTGTGTCCACAACCACATCAAGAACAATATCTCCAATGTCAAGAGGTTGGATATCAAGATCAACAACATCAACAACAAACCCAATCACCACATCTCCAAGATCAATCAAAACAATAATCATCTCAACAAGCACAAATCTCACAAGATCACAAATGTGAATACACTCCTTTTGTAGTACTAATCAAATTAGTGCTAAGAAAGCTAGTTAATGTAAAACTCATCACTCTTCCAAAGTAAGTGCTTTCAAATTTTTCCTAAAATTCCCTTGGAATAGGGGTGGATCTTATTGTTAGTATCATAGAAAAAATCTTCATAAAACATCAAATTGTATTCAACTCAAAAATATCATCCAAGACCTTATTAATCAAAAAATAATAATTGTTGAGGACAATGATCAAGATTCAACCACTAGTGATAGCAGTCACAATATCTCCACCACAAGTGTTAAAAACAATGATCAATATATATCCATCAATGAGCACCTTGAAGATTTTTCTACCACATCCAATGATCAAATAAACATATATCAAGTCACTTTTCAATCATGATCAAAATACACCAACAATACCCAACAATGATCCAATTCAAGAAATGTTAACATCATTTGATCCTATGGTTGAAAACATTGACAATGTCTTCACCATAATCATTGAAAACAATGATCAATATCTATCCATCTATGAGCACCTTGAAGATGTTTCTACCTCATTTGATGATAAACTCAACATACATCAATATTTACTTTTTATTCATGATCTATTTGATTTGAAAATGATCTATTTCAAGGAGCGTTAGAATTATTTTATCCTATTGACATAATCCAAGATCCACCCAACAATGATCATTTTTAAAACACCTCTACATCATCCAATGAGTTCAAGGACATATCTCAAGAATTTATTCCAAATCATGATCAACATCTTTCACCAAAGTCTAGCAATGGTCCTTTCCAAGACATATTGACATCTTTTGACCTCATGGTTATAGATATTGAAGGAATCTCCAACTCCATACTTGATCCAAGTACACTCAAAGATCAAGAGGATATTGATCCACTTCCCATTACTAATGAAGATATCCAAGAACCCTTTATAAGCAATCCATCCTTTAAAATTGACCCATGTCAAGAACTTGATCCAAAGTACATCGAAAGAAGTTTCAACATTAACCAAGATAGAAAATTTGTATCTCCACAATAATACAATTATCTAATGGGCACTCACCTATCTATACAAGATGCTGCAAATAATGATCATATCCATATAGCACATACTCCTCCATCTACCCATGAGATTATTTCTTTGGATGGACATGTAGATCATATCCATATAGTCTCATACTCTTGATATCATTACCAAGGAAAAAGAGTCTCCTACTCTTAACATTTATATACATGATCAAGATATAGAAAAATATAGACATATCATAAATGGGTCATGAAGAAGGCTTCTACAAAAGTTGTGAATCAAAAACATTATATGAAGGCATATCAAAAATGAATCATGGGGAATACTTTTACATGGATATTGAATCATCAACACCTCTTGAAGAAGCATTAAAATTTGATATTTCACAAGATCAAGCCAAAGATATGAATCAAGAAGTTATCCCACTTATGGAGGACCCTATCACTTACCTTTATTAGGGAAATCCATCTTATCAATGAAGAGTCTATCACCTTTGAAGATCCACAATAGAGAAAAGGAGTAACACCTTGTTTCCAAGGTAAATCATATCCTATTGCAAATAAAATGTTTCAATAGATGAATTATCAAGGCAGAGGATTAGGCCTTCATGAACAGGATATCCTAGAATCAATGCAAATTATTGGCAATCCTAAGCATCAAGGTCTTTCTTATTTGACAATTAAGGGATCTAAACATATCAGTGATACCTCTATAATACTAGGGGCAATTTTATCTAGTGAAAGCATCAACATAGGGAGCACTAAGATTCCTTATAGTGAAACCAATGCCAATATTACAACTAGCCACGTCATGAATCTTCATCCACCCATCACCCCATCCATGAATTGGGAACAACATCAAAAGAAAGAGTTAAATCAAAGCACAAAGAACATTATCAAAGAAAAAGAAGTTGAGCAGTGTAATGGACAAATCAAATACACATGGATACCAAAGAATACAAAGAAAAATTATCACTATCAAACTCCATTAGTCAAAGAAACTATGGGGAAAAATAAAAAAGGGAAAACTATCCATCAAAGATGTCCACAAAGGAAAAAAAAAGATTCTTAAGTAACATACAAAGTATATCAAGCAGTTGGTCCTAATTCCATGTACACTTTTGTATCCACCCATCATTGCTCATCTTCCCAATTTTGGAGAGTCAAGGGTTCCAAGCTATCAACCAATCCATCTCTTATTCCTAAACACACTTCATCCATGCCTCCACGCATGATATCTAATTCTTACATTGACCATGAATTGGCATCCACCCTTCATCATGAGGATTTAGAAGGCATCCTATTGTGATGTGAGCACAAAGATAAAGTTAACTTCAGTATCAAGAAAGTAGATCAAGAATCTCAAAAGTCACATTCAAGTGCACATATCTTAGCAAAGAACCTTCTTCAAGCAGAATATTGATGGCACATTATGACAAAAGCATCTATTTCAGCACCACTAGGTGGCTCAACGTGAGCTTAAAATCTTTCAAAAAAAGAAAAACAAAAAATTATGAAAATAGTAAAGATAAAACTCATCCTCTAGTGAAAAACACTACAATGGTGCTTTGGACAAGTACCATGCTGAAAACATGGAAAATAGGCATCATGTGTAGAATCAAACATCTACATGTGCTAGTTAAGGTGAAAACATCTCATCCCATCCATAATAAATCAAGCATTCCATCCATCTTATCCATAATAAATTAATTCATCCATGAACCATTTATCCAACCCATTGTCATGTATCTACATTATCTTGATCTTGATAAAGTTTGGTGTACACTTTACATTTGCTTATGGTAAACATATTGAAATGAGTTATTTTCATTGATCCTATCCTACCTAGCATTATCTGAGCCATGAAGCATTATCCAAATGAGCATCCTCTATTTGAACACCTTATCATATCAAAAGATAATCCTTGGAATCCTTTGTGTGCTTACCATATCCATCCATACATACACCTATCCAAGAATTCACCCACATAATTTCATACATTGCTAGACACTGGGGACAAATATTTACATCTTACTTTAGGATAAAATCTTGATCTATATCTTCCAACTTATGTGGTGATCCAAACATTAGAAAACATAAAACAAATTGATCAAAACACTTGTAAACAAAAAATCCAAACCACTAGCCCATGACACATTTTGACAAGAAGATGTTCATTATCAAGCTTTATCTTTCATTGAACATTAATCCAACCAATCAATATCAGTTTCATCTAACGTATGCTTCAACATCACATCAAATCATTCAAAACACATTTTTTTCCAAGCTAAGATTGAAAATCTTGATCAATCAAATCCAATCAATCCATCATCATCTTGGGATATCCTTTCCAATCCTTTTGTTGCCTAACACTATCCTTGTGTTGTTGTATATCCTCAACAATATTATCATCATCAATCCATCAATAAAATCCAATCAATCCACCATCATCTTAGGATTTTTTGAAACAAGCAACACTAAGAGGGGGTGAATCAATGTTTTCAAAAATTTTAATTCTTTTATCCTAAACTCTAGTCCACTTAAAACATTTAATCAACATCAGTATGTAAAAACAAAAAATAAGAAACCACACAACCATAACACAATGATTTTTATGTGGAAAACCTATAAGGGGAAAAACCACGGTGGATGGCCAATCCACAATAAGTTTTGAGTATACTCAAAAGAAATATTAGAAAATGAGAATGCACTTGCATTTAGGCTCACTTCCCTTACAATAGTTTAGAATAGATCCAAAAGAAAATGAACTGAGATGATAGCATCTACCAATGCTTGATTATAGTTTTGGTTTAGCTCTGATGATGGACTTTTATCTTGATGACTAATGTTGAACTTCTACCCTATTATGTTTCAGTTCGCACACACAATCTTTATGTGCAAGTGAAACTATGAATGATATCACTCAAAAAATCTTTAGGAATTCACAACATACACTTACACACACACTAAACCATGCAAAATGATATGACCGATCACCTAGATATATCTGCTTTCAAGGATTATATCCCCATAGGCCAGCTCAACAAAACTTAATTGTATTTGCAACTTGTCAACCCAAACCATGAATAATTTTGGTGCAAATCTGAACAAGTCGGCTAGAAAATAACTAGGACCAATAATTAAACTTCTAAAATTAAAGACAACTAAAATAATTCCACTTTATACATCCACTACACACCATTTTCACTGAGTTAGCTCTATCAAGCAAATAGACAAAAAATGTCCTACCAAACCTTCAAAACCACATAGCCACAAAAGAAACATCATGAGATTCAATTATAGGATACACCACATGCCTAACAAGCAATTTCAGCAATCCGCAACACAAAATCATGATCCGATGAAGCTATCTGACTGAATACCCTATTCCTTGAGTACTCTATTGGTAACACACAATTTTCCACTTTCTCTTTTGGTGTGACTGAATGCATAATTACAAACCAAAAAGATGACTTCAATTGCCATCAATAACAACACTAGAAGCCAAAAACCATCTCCACTTAAACCATATGCCAACAGGGATATCCTTCCCAATCCTTGTGTTTCTTAACACTATCCTTGCATTGTTGTGTATCCTCAACAATGTTATCATCATCAATCCATCAATCAGAGCAATCAACCCTAGCTTGGTTTCCAATAAAATCCCAAAACAAATCACTGATATTGTCACACATATCCATATCCAAATTGTCAAAATCATTTGAATAAAAAAACATTCAAATCATATCAAAATCCCAAAATAGGTCAAAAAGTTAGAAAACATAAAAAAACATGGTAATATGAACTACGTCATCTTTGAGCTTAAATGTACGCAAGGCTATTCTTCGATTAGCCCCCAAGACACAAAAACACAAAAAAATTAAATAACCTAAAAATACAAAAAAATGGCCTCATAACATTTCAAAAACATCCATATATTTGAAAAAAAATCCATCTATCTCATTTCGCTTCACCCACAATAATCAGTCATCCATAATAAATCAATCGTCACCTTCATCCTTTGGCAATACAAATAAAAAAAACCACAACAATCAACAAAATAAAGCTTCAAACACAATTAAAATTGAAGTAACAAAATTTTAAATGCAAAATTAAACTCTTGATCTTTTTAGCAAACATGAAAATCAACCTTATATTAACAACCTTTTTAATAACCTATCAACTTGCCAACATCCACTAACAAGTCCTAGAATGCATCCTTCCTACAATGGGCATTATATTTGGCAATCACTTTGGATACTTATCCTAAGAAAAATAACTTGCCACCATTCACTAACATGTCCTAGGATGCATCCTTCCTACAATGGGCATTATCTTTGGCAAACACTTTGGATATGTATCCTAAACAAAACACATCCCTTTGGCTAGAGGTATGAAGAAAATTGGCTTGTTTGTTCAATTGATATTTTCTTTGATTTATCTTATTGTGCTAATTCCAATGACCTCTCAATGATGTCTATCAAAATGATATAGAGAGAAAGGAATGGGGAATTGATCATTATCTTTCATTTGCTATGTTTGTTGGACATTTTTGTAATAGAACTTGGAAAAAACTTTCTTTGTTAGGTGTGTGTGAAAGGTGTTTTAAATACCTTTTTAACTATTACAATGGGAGGTTTCTCCTTTCTATGTTTTGGTCTGAGATGTTTGAAACTTTTGAAGTGCATCCTAGCAATGTTTTTGTATGTCAGATGTGAACAAGAATACTCCTATCTATTTGTCGAGTCAAATTCCATGGAACTAGATGCCCCACCATCCTAGTTGTCTATACCTTGGTGCATCGTATCTATGTGTATTATCAAAATTAAGGAAAGTTATTCTATTTACACCCCTAATCCCTATATAAGAAATCTGTCATCATCACTCAACACCATGTCTAATAAAGTCTCAATTACTTATAGACTTGTTGGAATTCTACATCTTTTTAGAATCAAGGGTTCATCTATCTTATTCTTCTACTTATATTCAAATCATTCTTCTCATTCTTATATCTCTACTAACATTTCTATCCAAGTATCAAATATGTGTGATATATCAAAATATCCATGAGGTTACCCATGATTGATAACTGTCTATACATCATCGCGAGCTTGACCAAATTTTGCAATTTTTGCCCAATCTCTTGAGGGGGTAGTGTAGTAGTGTAGTTCCTTCCACTTGGGTAGTAGTGAGCCATCCAAAAAAAATTGATTTTTTTTGAATTTTGATCATGGCAATGTTATTCTTTGAATAGACATAACAAGTACTTCACTTCAAAGAGGGGAAAAATGTAGACTCCTGATTGATATTGGATATCTAATTCTAATCAACCAACATCGTTTCTTCCTAAATCACTTTGAATTCATCATTTAATTGAATAATTAGCATTAGTTAATTAAATTAGAAAAATTCAGCTATTAATCAAATAATTAAATTTATTGATTAATTCATCCTTATTCTAACCAATTATTCATCGTATTTAATTAAATCAAATCATTTAATTAAATCCTCTTTTAATCCTCCCATTTGATTAAAAATCAATAAAATATAATGTCACATCTCCTCATTTACTCCAATTAATTAATCCTAAATCACCTTTCTAATCATCATTATCAAATCCTCTAGCTTTTAACTCCTCAAGAGCTAAATCAACCATGGTCAACTAAATAGGGTGCACATAAAATAAATTTCTTCTAATTATTTAATTCATCTATTTTCCCTCATAAAGGAATATTCCAAGGAATATTCCTCTCAACAACCTCTTATTCAATTTCCATCCAAAAGTTTTTCAAAAATATTTCACATCTGCAATAACTTCTCTTACAACTTTTCAAATCTTCTTATATCCTCTCAAATCTCATTCAATTCCTCTTACACCAATTTCAAATTCTCAACCATCAACATTTACTTCTCTTCCATCCTCCTCCACTCACAAATTTCCCAAAATGTTCTCCAACTTCCTCCAATAGAATTATGACACTTGGTGCATTCTCATTGGCTCTCAGTTTATCCCACATTCACCAATTTCCTCTATTCT
The DNA here is from genome assembly GCA_007258455.2 of Sequoia sempervirens. Taxonomy (NCBI): domain Eukaryota; kingdom Viridiplantae; phylum Streptophyta; class Pinopsida; order Cupressales; family Cupressaceae; genus Sequoia; species Sequoia sempervirens. Next base: position 419,508,180 of record VDFB02193867.1, read on the forward strand.
TCAACCCTTGGCTTATATAAATAGAGGCATCCTTTTCATAATATGGATCCACAACTCAGAGTATTATCACTATAGGAATTATATTCCATAGCTATCATCACTCTTCATCATTTTCAAGCATTTTTAGCTAGATTATAGTATTTTTTTACACTTGGATCATCAACAAATCATCAAGCTTATCAAAGGGATTGGGAAAGGGCTTATTTCCACATCAAAGGAGCACCACTCCCCCTATGTGATGGAGGTTTAGCTAGTTTTATTTAGATTACATGCTTTATTTTGTTGGTTTCTTGTTATTTTCATGTTTTCTAGTGATTTTGGTTAAAGAATTTCATAGGGAACACTAGATTGATCTTTCAAATATGTTTGATGCTTTTTTGTTGATCTCTTGTTAGTTTGTGTAGGTTTGGTGTTCACTGATACTAATCAGCTAACTTTTTTGTCTACGATTGAGTTTTTACTAATGATTTGTATATCTTGTCCCACATTTCATGAAGACTAGAGGTGAAACTACTAATGGGTTTGTTGTAGGATGATCGATTGAAGACCCCTAGATTAGATTTGTGTGTGTTTCCTTTTTCTCATACTAAATTAGGGACATGTAGGCTTAATTAAAGGGTCAATTAACTTGTTTGCTATGTTTGGGAGTGTGTTGTTGACATATGTACTCCCCTTGCACCTTATGGTGATCTTGGGTGACCAAAAATCACAACTTGTTCAAGTCCAATTGAGTTTATCCAGGGAGTACTAGTATGCATACACTTTCCCCTTGTGCTACATGCAAGCCTGATGAAAAATAGAAATGTCTAGTATTTCCTTCCCTTTAGTGAGACTTACTTGGGGTTTCATCACCCAAGGGATGATCTCAACCACGTGTTATTGATGGGGTATATAAAGGGGGGAGAGCCAAATCTATACCCCAATCTAGTCACGTCATGTCTAGCGAAGCATCAAAGCTAGGGTGATATTCAACCTAGATAGAGACCCGTGTTCAGTTGTGGCTTAGTGTATTGTAGGGGATGTGGATCATACCCCAATGTTACTCACCACATACTCCCTTAGGTTGAGATAGAAATCTAGCCTATCCTTCTTAAAAGAATTAACCAAAGGCAACTTAGGGGTGTTTGTATAATAGGAAAGGGTTGGCTCAGTTCAATCCTAAGTGTCTGGTAGTGAGGTCTTGACCATACTAGGTTCACTTCAGGGTATGATGTGATATTTTTGTTAATCTCAAAGGGAATATGGTTATTTTCTATTTCACTAAGAATATCTTTGGTTCTATTAAGAATTATAAGCATCAAATATAATATTTCTTGTTTAATAATAAATAGTATCATTGAATTGAAATATTTGAAATAATATTTCATGAACATCAACAAGTTTTTCTATCACTTAAGTAGATTTAGCTTTATGCATTCAAAAATTTCATAGAAAATGAAATATTTTCAATAAACTTGCATTCATTCATCTATTTTTTGGAACATTTTCAAGAATTTAAACATCTATTCTAAAACAAAGCATAAAAAAATACTAAAAATTAAAATTTCTCATTGTTATTCTCCACACATGCCCCAAAGAGTTAATCAAATCAAAGTAAACCATTTTATACTTCACCGGATTGTTTCACAACTACATATAAACATTGTGAGATTTTAAAGAGAGGGGTTTTAGTTTGGACACTTAGTAGGTTTTGTATGCACCCTTAAATGACACAACACATAGTCTTGTTCAACTAAACTAACAAAACTATCTACAAAGATTCATGAGATAGGTAGCTATCAAATTGGATTTTATATTGATTAAATTATATGTGCATACAAGTTTTTAGTCTAGAATGATTCATAAAATAGGAAAAAAGAACATAACTTAAAGAATTTTTGGCTCTTATGACATCCAAAAATTCTAAACTTAACTTCAAAAGAAGTATCCCCTAGCCTTTTATAGAAGTAAGACACAGGTACGATAAGAAAAATACATGAGACAAAATGTAAGGGACAAATCACATCAAGGCACATGGAATGCAGTGACTGGTAAGAGAATTGCAAATGAAGTCAACAAAGGCCAACCTTCATCTGCATGTTGAATTCCTTCAGGTTTTTCATCCTTTTATTATCAGGTTTCCTTCTTGGAACAAAAAACTTCTACACAAATAAAATGTAGGAACTTCCCATACATTCCAAATGATCAGGAGGAATTTTCATTACTACATTCAGGTTCATCCTCAATTTGAATATTCCAGGAATAAGTAATCCCAAGAATTAACACACTTCTTTGCTACTACTTAAACTCTAGAGTTCCAGTTTCCTAGTATCTGGTGTATTTTTACAATGAACTCTATCCTAACTTGAGCTTCCAAAGTGCATTGTTGAACCTTGTAACACCAGTAGATCTATTTGCAACTTTGATTTTCTTGACCATCCATACTCGAACTCTACATTGCAATCTGCATCTCCTACAATCACAAATTCCACTAATTAAATCCCTTTTGAAAAAAAAAACATTATAAAAAATCTCATGTAAATAAAACCATCATTAAATCATTAGCATATAAATTTCTCATAAATAACATGCTTTACAACATATCACAAATCCTTGCATGATTATTGTTTATATATTGGGTCACCAGAATATCAGACTTATTGGATAACCATGAGATTTTCAAACTTTATTTCATGTCATTACTCAATACCCAGTATTCAGATTTACCCATTAATTTCCATAGAATTTAGTATTATTGAAACTCCCATTTTTATTGGACCTCAACTATTAGACTGGAACTATAATCGAGGGATTTATAAGGTTATTAGGAAGGTTAGTAATAAACAATAAATAATAAACAAAACCCAAATATTTTACGAAACACAAAGGAAGTAAATGAAAGAACAATTATACCTGATTGTTGATACCTCCATGATTCCCTTTCATAATACCTTCTTACTTGCTGGATGATGTTGCCCTCAGATTCATCGTTGGAGTAATCTGGAAATGCCTAAGTCCTACAACAAGTCTTGAAGGATTTGATATGTCTAAATGCCTATGTCTAAAAGCCAATGCCTATGTCTAAAACAAATGCTAATATTAAAATACTAAAATTGCCTATGACCATAAATGTGAAAATAAATGCTTATAGTAATTACGTAAAATGTCAGCATGTGTGTGTCCTCTAAAAATGAGAAGAAGGTGGCATTTTATAGAAAAGGCCATTTCAAATGGACAGACGAGATAAATTGATGAAATGAACGATCCAAATTAAACCTAAGAATCCCTAATTAGGGTTGGGGAAAAATCCTTAATCGAACGGTCAGAATAAAATCAGATCGATGGTGGAGAATAAATGAGACAAATTAATTAGAAAATAAAGATTTTCAAAAACTCAAGAAGATAACATTGCCTGATTTGCAAGATTCGAAAAATCAAAGAGATAAGATGTGGACTACAAATAAGATTTAGAAAATCGAGAATCTGCCCGATTGCTTGATTTTTGGAAGATTAATTACCAATTTGAATTAAAATAATTCAAATTATAGATTTTGAGAGATAACAAATAATCTTTATTAGATTATTTGTCAAAAAGGACTGATAGTTAGGATTGACATGACATTTTAAATAATTTAATTTATTTAAAATGAGAAGAATACGAAATTAGCAATTAAATAATTAAATTTAATTATTTAATTTAGGAGATAAGACTTAATTAATTAAATAAATTAATCAATTTATTTAATTAAAGAAAGACTTATACAATTAATGACGTATTTAATAAATAAATTAAATTTTATTTATTTAATAATCATGAAGAATAACTGACATGAATTAATTAAATAATTATTAATTATTTAATCAATAGTCGAATGTGGACCAAGGACATAGTTTAAATGTCATAATTATGCTAGGACGAAAGTGGTAAAAATGAAGCTTGCATGCCTAAGTCATTTTTAGGTGTCTATAGGAACAATTTGCTCAACATTTATATTGCCTTTTTTCCTTTTTCAACATTCCTAGTTCCCGGTATCCAGTACCCAGAACACTATGTTACAAAGTAATTTTCCTTTAAAGATTTTTATTTGCTCTTTGCTTCTGGTGATCTTTTCAAACTAGCCAACACCTACCATAAGTGTTAGTTTTCACTTAGGTTCCCAAGACTTAAATTCTTGAGGTGTGTTGTGAGACCAAAAAATACTTAGATTGCATATCCACCATCAATTTGTTAATTCAAGTCCTTAGAAATAATTTTAGGGGCTTTTATCTAGTTGGGTTAGGTAACTAACCCTCATCCTCATAATCCATGCTAACTTAGGATTGTCATCCATCCTGAGTCAGTAATCCTTTGCAAACTAATCAATCTATTTCCATCTCGAGATAGATTATGTGTCATAATCATCATCCTTATCATTTGATCCAATCATTATCATTTGGCTTCACCTAGTCACACTCCTAAACTACAATCAGAGTCAATCATATTGATCCTATCCAATCAATAAATCCAATCAATCATCATATCCAATCAACCAATCCAATTCAATCAATTCCAATCATCAATCCATCATTATCTTAGCAATCATCCAAATCAATCAATCTATCATCCTAGTAATCCTTTAAGTCATCATCTAGGATGCCACTTAAGTACATCTTAGGATGTAATATCATCTTAGCCCCCTATTCATCCACACTTTCATTGGTGTTACCACCCTAGCATAGGCAACAAAACTCATGGGACAACAATAGTCTCAAGGTAGTCAACCTCAATATCCCCTAAATCACCCCACTAATGGTTGTTCTTCATAATCCAACATGAAAAATTCTATGCAACCCACTCTAGAGGAAAGCATGGTTAACCAAACTAAGCTCACCTTCAACGAGTATCTTAGAAACCTCACTAATGTGCAAATGATGGATCACGTTCTTGATTAGTGTTGTGATAAAAGCACATCCTTATTACTCATGAGGGGTGTTAAGTCACTGCTAGGATTTGATATGTCCTAGTATGTTAGGATCACACCCCCTCAATAACAAGATCCACAAAATTCTCAAGGTAATCCAAAATCATAAGTCCCACAAATCCCCCCAATTTTACCACATGACATTTGGTACCAACCTAGATTTAGAAATGACATCTATTATTAGATTCAACCCCCTCCAATTTAGATTTAAGTCATGGGTACGATGCCTGATCCCAACAATCCACAAGGTTCTAGTCTTAATAGTCCTGAAGCCTTTACTAGTCACCAAGATCCAAAAAATCCTCAAGGGCCTGGTCCTATTAACCCATAAGTTATGAACATCCTACAAGGTTCCATCCCCATACCACCTTCACCACCACTTCCACTACATCAATCAAACTAGTTGCTAGGGAATATTGGGGGCAATCCCTATGTTGCTCCACCTCCTAACATACCTCCTGGCCCAATGCACACATCAAACTTTCCTCCTCATCCATTTAAATCTGAAAATATAACTCAAGGTACCTTGCCACCCTTGCATCAAATAGGGTAATCCACAACAACCACCATCACAATTACCTCTTCAACAACCACCACAATAACCCCCATCGCAACCTCCACAACATACTCAAGTTCCTTCACAACCCCTACATCATGCTCAAACCCCATCGCAACATCAACAACCACCTCTGCATCAACCTCAAAGTAATCCAATACCACCACCACACCAATCTTAGGATAATCTATCACAACCCCCTCATCAATCACAAGTCCCTCATTAGCAATCTCAAATCTCATCTTATCAACCACCACCTCATCAATCCAAAATCCCATCTTGACCTCCTCTTCATTCAAATATCCCTTCATAACATCCACCTCATACTTAAATTCCATTATAATCACAATAGTCCTCTCAAATAATTCCAGGAAACCTTTCTTCCCAAATACCTATACCATCCTCAAAGAACCTATTATTCACAAGCTACTACATCCAACCCCAATACCAATTATTATTACTATAATTCACAACAATCCCAACAACCTCTTTCATATTCTAATCCCTTGAAATCACAAAAAAACACCTACTATCAGCAATCCAATCCACAAAAGCCTCCATATGCTTCCCAACAACAATCCAAATACAACTACTAATCCAATCCATTTTACTCCCATCAGCCATCATCATATCAGTAGGGTGCCTCTTCATCATACAAAAAGCCTACACCAATTCTCAATCCATGTATCCTAATTAATACCAATAGTCCCCTTCATATCCACTCCTACATCATATGATCAATTCATTTATCCTCTACCACCATCACACCAACAAGAAATATACATACTAATCCCTTGCAATCACAACAAAACACCTACTATCAGCAATCCAATCCACAACAACCTCCATATGATTCCCAACAAGAATCCACATACAACTACTAATCGAATCCATTTTACTCCTAAGAGCCACCATCATATCAACAAGGTGCCTCTTCATTAGACTACCAAGCCCCACCATCATACCAAAAAACCCTGCACCAATCCTTAATTAATGTATCCTGATTAATACCAACAAGCCCCTTCATATCCACCTCCTCCAACATATGATCAATTAATTTTTCCTCAATCCATGGAGAAGGACTTTGATACTTTGAATATCCTAAAAGATAAGCAACATTAGGGAGAAACATTTGCAGCTACCTACAAAGGTGACAAGCCTTGGCTAGTTGACTAAAATCCAATCTCAATGAGAACTTGGTAACCATCTTTGTTGCAAACGCCCATCTAGAACTAGCCCATAACCTACACCTCCATTGTGTTACCACTTTTGTAGAGGTCATTCAGAAGGGAACTACCATTGAGAGGACCCTCATATTTAAGGGAAAAATCAAAATATTTAACCAAGATAGCTACCATTCAGATCCAAATCTAGCTTTGTTTATATTCTATCAAGAGGTGGGGATGGATAGCTCAAGACCATTGGATCATCACTCTAACTACCTGATGAAGAAAGGAAGGAAGTTGGACTGAGGGATAGTTCAATCAGTGGTGCAATGGTGAGGATGGAGTAGTGAAATATCTTGTCCTAGGGTTCTAGCCATTAGGGGGTGGTCCATGTACTGACAGTTCTAGAAATTCACCTGCTAGTGATTGTAGGAAGTAAGAATCTTTCTCATCAATGTTTGTGATCAAATAGGGCCCAAGCCAAAGGGTTTCAAACTTCCCATGCTTTCCTTTGTACTCCAATCTTGTGTTCCACATTAAAACCATACATCCAAGTTCAAATTTCTTCTAAATAGCTCTTTTGTTATACAAGTATTTGACTTGAAGCTGGAGCTTCTTGTTTCTTTTGTGAGCCTCCCTCCTCATCTCATCAAGCTTAGTTAATTCATCCATCCTATTCTGCATCTCATCACAAATTTCAGTGTCATATTCTTGGAAAAATTATACATCTTCATTAGGTTATTGTGTGGTATTCTGGCTTCAACACCATACACTAAGTTAAAAGGAGACTACCCAATGACTTTCTTGACTGTAGTTCTATCCACCCATAGTGCCAATTGCAACTTTGAATCCCAAGCTTTCTTATTTTTCTCAAGGACTTGTTTAATGATCTTCATAAGGCTCTTATTACTAGACTCAACTTGTCCATTCCTTTAGGGATGATATGTGGATGAGTAGGATACATTTATTCCATGTTGGTTGCAAAAATTCATAAATTATTCTAACCTAAAGCACATAGCATTATTAGAGACAATTCTCTCAGGGACACTGAACCTACTCAAAATTTTATTCATCAGGAAATCAATAACAACTTTGCTAGTTTCCTTCCTAGTGGGAATAGATTCAACCCACTTGGTGAAATAGTTAGTTGCCAATAAGATCCAAGCATGTCCTCCACTAGACTTCACTTCAATCTCTCCAATAAAATCAATACCCAATTGTTGAAAAGGGGTTCTTGATGAGGCTGGTCTAAGCTACAAGTTACTTGAAATCTTCAGCTTACTAGTAAATCTATGGCAAGTGTCAAATTTCTTCACATATCTATGTGCATCCTTGAAGACTGTGGACCACCATAAACCAACCCTTAATATCCTTTTTGCAGTAGTCTTATCCATATAGTGACCTCCACATACTCCTTAGTGCATTTCAATCAACAAATCTTCTACCTGGTCACCATCCACACACTGAAGAAGCACACCCTCTGGGCTTCTCCACCAAAGCTTTCCATCAATGATAAAATATCTAATTGCCTATAGCTTTAAAGTCCTCCTCTCATTTTTTGGCATTCCATCAGGACATCTCATAGTCTACAAATACTCAACTATCCTTTAGTACCAAACACATGTTTGCATAGCGCAAATGGGAGCAATGTTTTCTTGTTCAACCTCATTGATTTGGTTAGCCTCCAAATTTTTTTTAGCCATGAGCTCAGCCAAACCTTGGCCTCTTACCAGCATAGTGATTTGAATATCTATGTTGAACTCTTGGATTATATTAATCCACCTACATCTCTAACCTATAGTTTCTTGTTGAGTGAAAATGTCCTTGACCACTGCACTTGGGATATAAGAAACTACTATTGCACTAGTCAAATAATTTCTAAATTTTTTAATAGCCTTAACTAAGGCATAAGCCTGATTTTCAATAGTATCATATTTAAGCTTGGTTTCTTGTAAGAACTTGCTAAAATAGCAATTGGTCACTCAAAACCTTCATCATTTTTTTGTAGCAATAGACCAGCTACAATATGAAAAGAGGAAAATGTGAACAACTAGAATGGTTCAGAATAGTCTAGAGTCTTCAAGACTAGTACAGATTTGATAGAATCTATAATGGATTAAAAGTATTTAAGAGGTTCTTCTGACCATATTACCTTTTCTCCTTTCTTAAGCATTTTTCAAATAGGCCTACTTATCTCTACAAATTTTGTCACAAACCTTCTCAAAAAATTTATCTACCCAAAGAAAGATTGAATCCCTTTGAAATTTCTTGATGGTGTAATCTTTTCAATGGCTACTATCCTCTCAAGATCAATCCTAATGCCATCTTTCGAAACAATATGGCCTAGAAACTTACCTTCTTTAACCCTGAAAGAAAATTTCTTAGGGTTCAAGTAAATACCATATTCTAGAGCTCTGATAAAAATATTCTCAAGATGTGAGCAATTATCTTACTCCTTACTATGGGAAGTGAGATCATCCTAATAAATAGAAAGAAATAGATCTAGAAAATCAATAAAAGCCACATCCATGGCTCTTTGGAAAGTAGCACTAGCATTTACAAGGCAAAAAGGTATTCTAACGTAAATGTAAGTTCACCATGGTGTGGTGAATGTTGTTTTGTATTGTTCTGATTCCCTCACCATAACCTGATTGTATCTCAAAAATCCATCCATCATGGAGAGCGACTCACAATCTATTACCTTTTGTAGCATTGTTTCCATATTAGGTAAGGGGTAGTTATCCTTCAAAGAAGCAACATTGAGATTCCTAAAATCTACACACAACCTTAGGTTTCCATTCTTTTTTCTTACAAGAACTAGATTGGATACCCATGAAGAATTCCTTATAGGTTAAATGATTCCTGCATCACTCAACTTTGCAAGCTCCTCTTGCATTTTTGGTTTGAAAGTAGGATTAATAGGCCTATGTTTCTACCTGAAAGGCTTTGTATTAGGTTTCAATGGGATCTATGTTGGAACAATTATTCTCTATAATCCTTTAGATCATCATAGGACCATGTGAATACATGTCTATATTTCCTTAGTAGAGAAATCAACATAGTCCTCACATGCTGTTTCATTTTTTTACCAATAATACCTTCTTTGGGGAATTTTTTGTTCCCAAGTTTATTTCTTCTAATTCTCCTTTATGTGTAGCTTCCTACATGGTATTAGACGTATTAGACCTATCAAGGCCATCAAAGACCCTTTCAAGGGAAACTAGTCCCTAGGAAATTTTATTTGTTTTCAACTAGATTATCTCATTCCCAAACAAGGTTTCCTTCCAATCAACCTCCACAACATGTGCACTAAAATCAATCTCTTGAATTTCATATTGATCAATGCAATGCAAGAACTTCAGAATGTCATTTTTTTCCTTAAAAAATTTCCAATTTAAAATGTTGTCAAGCATTGTAGGTCATGTCTATACCTTAATTCTTGAGACACCATCAAATGCTACATCATCCAACTTAACTGCAATGTTAGCCAATAAGTCTTCCTTGAAATTCTATCCCCTCTCTATCCATTCTATCCCAAAGGCATCAAATGCCTCAATGGTGTCCCAAACCTCATTTCTATATTGTATTAACCTTTTTTCCTTTGTGACAAATCTACATCTAACTTGAGAGACTACCAGCTTAGAATCCCCAAATACCTTTAATGATTTTATTCCATGTTTAGAAGTAACTTCAAACCAAGTAATAAGGCTTCATACTCAACAACATTATTGGTACATGGAAAATACAATAAAAAGGAGTATTTAAAAGGCTCACCTTGGGGAGATATGAGGATGACTCCAGCACCTGAGCCTTCTTTCGAGCAAGCTCTAGAAAAATATAGAGTCCACAAGGTATCATCTTGTGACATTTGTGATACTTCTTTCAGAATTGGTGTAGGTTTAACTTCTTGTTCCTATTTTAATTCTTCCACTCGAAAAGTGTCCATGCTAGTATCCAAAAAATTGATTATAGGGGCCTCCTCTGGTTCTTCAACAAGCTCGATCATGTGCCTAAATCTTGATTCTCTGGAAATTTTAACATCATTCTAGTCAATTGAGAATGTAGCAAAGGATAAGTAACATTGCATACTTCCTCCCATAGAGGCACTCCATTGTCTTGATAATAGCATTCCATAAATTGGTGGAATGTATATTACTATAACACTCATGACCATTGCTTTTCAGGGAATGCAACCAACTTATATTGAACTTTGTGAATTATCCCAATGATCAAGATCTCTCTAGAATCCATAGCACAACACTTCCCATAAGTGTTGTCCACCATCAAGCCCATTTCTTCTATTATCAACATTATTTGAAGCACCATAATCTATCATACAATTTTTTAGTACTTTTCCATCAATAATTAATCTCAAAAAGAAAGGATTGACTAGAATTGGATTTGCAGTGATGGTAGTGCCTAGAAAGATCTCATGGTTTCTATTAGTTGTTACTTCTAGCTCAATGTCCTTAGCTTTTCTCTTACTAGTTTTTGGCACATCAGATTCAATTTTATGCTTACTTCTATCAACAATGTTATTAATGAGAGCTAATTTTGTCTTTTTTACTCATTAATCCTCATCATCTCTAGAAAGGGGATAGTGACCTAGACTTGAGATTATTTTCCTTAATGAATATGCCTCCCAAGTGACCTAGGTTACTGCTCACCACCTTGTTCCTCAAATGTATATCACTTCTTGCTTGAGCTTTAACTACCAATGAAATTGTGTACTTCTTTATCTCCTCATTCAAAGGCATTCTTAGATAAGCATTGCATGCTTCAAGATTTTAGGAGGTGTATTCATCCTCCTTCTCTTCATCAGAAAGGATTTTTTGATGGTGTACATTTGTGTCATGTCTTCTCACATCTACATCATTTGTATCAACATCATGACTGGAAGAATAATCATTACATTCCAAATCTAACTTATTCATGAACACTTTTGAAGTTTCATCTGGATTATGAGGAGAATTGGACTCCCCTAGGTCATCTTGAGTTTCTTCTATAGATATAGATACCGCACACTGGTGTGATGAGTGAGGAATATCACATACTAAACATCATGGTAACTCCTCAGCAACATTTTTAGTACTTTTGTGCAAGGGGTCAGGTGTGGCTTGAAAGTTCTTTTGATTACCTTGATTTGGATTTCCATTATGCCAACTGGTGTAGTAAGGATAATCCTAAAGTCTTGGAGGCCTCTCATTTCTCTAGAACTAAGGTTTGTCATTCCTGGCTTGCTTTTGTAATATATTTAGAACTTGGTCTAACTTTTCATCTAGGGCTATAGCTTTAACTACCTTCTCATTTTGAGCTTTTGAATTCTTAGAGGGCCTAGGATCATCTCTCCTACCAACTTTACAAAAATACCTTCTATTATTCTCAATGTTTACAGACATTTTATATGCCTCCCTCAAGGACAGTGGATTCTTGTCTCTAAGCAAATAGCACATCTTAGAGTCATATGCATTACAGTAAACAACCAAACATGCCCTTTCATTTGGCCTCAAGAATCCTAGGAATTTATACATTTCCTTTTGTAACCTAGCATTAAACTCAGTAGCCATCTCATTATGCCCCTTGGTTATGTTGTTGAAGTCATTCAATCTAAACCATGGGTCAGTTTGGTCCCCATACTGCTCTTTGAAATCTTAGAAGAATGAATCCTTGGAATCAATGCTTGCATCTGGAAAAATTCTATACCAATCCCTTGCATCTTTTGTTAGGGATTACATGAAGTATTTCATAGCTACATCCTCATCCTACAACTCAAAGTCTTTTATGAAACTTTGAAAAGCCTTTAAGTGGTCCTCTCCACTAAGATCATTGTTACCAATAAACTTGGGGACATGTTTCTTGGCATTATCTGGGACTGGATTTGAGTATCTTGGGATGTTTTCAAAACATAGCTGCCTATATTTATCAATTTGCAACAATCTCTTCCTAGTAGGTCCTTCTTCATCTTGATTATTGCTATTTATCCTCCTATCCTCATTATTCCCAAACAATCTTGACTCAGAAACATGTTGATCACTGGTATGAGTTATTTTGACTTTCCTTAGGTTGTGTGGAAGAATTAGAGGGATTTCAAGTGGGTGAATTTTTATCACTAGTGTGTGGACTTGAAGAGGATGCTCGGGCTTGGGGACTCTAGGTTTCAAGAGTGGGGTCCTTCAGTTTGGACTCTAAGAAACTATGCTTCTTCTTCATCTCCTTGCTTTTCCTCTCTAACTCTTCATTCTCTTTCATTAACTTATCAAGAAAAAGGATAGAATCATCTTGGGGTGTATTTTTTTTAGGACCGCCCTCATTGATTTTAACTCCATCATTTGATTTTCTCTCACCCACAGGTTGTTTCCCTTTATCTTGATTATTATGGGGCTCACATTTTTTATTTTTTGGAGGTTCAACTGGGGTAGAGGTCTTATCAGGGTTACTATTCTCTGAGGTGAAAACTATCTTATCGGAAGAAGAATTTATAGGGATTTTTCCCACAACCTCACATACAACTAGCTCACACTCTAAGTCAACTTGAGATGAAAATGTATCTAATGCTTCCATCTCTTTTGATTTGCTTCTTAAAATGTCCCTCTACATCATAGCATCTTGTATCCTTTTATCCTTCTCTTTGTCCCTTTTATTTCTATTTTCATTACATTGAGAGATTCTTGCATTAAGAAATTACACATCATTCAACACTTCTTTCTCATTAGGAAAAGTATTTTCCCCATTAGATGCTACTACAACTTTAGTAGGGTTAGGGATAGCATCATGGGGAAACTCATCTCTAGTTAGAAAATTAGGTGGGATAGGAGTATATCCATGTGCATTCAGGGTGACATTCCCCTCTGCTCTAGCACATCTAGTGCTAGCATTGTCTTTTTTTATTCTTTCTCTTTATATTCTATCATTTTCTCTCCTCTTCATGGCTTGATATCCCTGATCTAAGGAGTGCTCTTCTACAACAATCTTCATAAAAACCTCCCCTCTCTCATTGGAAGGATTATCACTAAAATCTAATAAATTTCTCTCAGATTCTGAAGTAGAATTGGAAAAAATTTCATGTTTATGGGTAGGATGAGGGGTAGACTTACCTTTTCTTGCATCCTTTGATTTTATCCATTTCTTGCATAAGCTCATATTCTTTGGTAATTCACCATCCAGCTTCTTCTCTGAATGCTTCTTCATGTGACCTCTCGTTCATCTCATTTTAATGTAGAGATTCTTCATGCCTGTCAACTCCTTTGCTCTCTTTACACTTTTCTTCTTCAATTCTTTTATATCTTTAAACATTGGCTTGCATTGGTGCAAAGACTTTCGAGTCACCACCCAAATTCCTTGGGACAAATTGGTAGCAATTTTGGTATTCTTTATGCAAATTTTAACAAATACTTATAAATTTATGGATAGTTGGACACATACATGTATTTGCATGGATTTCTAGAGCAATAATTGAAACAAACAAATAAGAGATTTTCTTAGGGGTTTAATGAAATACTTGACAAAGATTGGGGCTAAATGTAGCAGACAGTGTTATTTGACTGACTCTATGAATATAATTCACCATATACTATAGTGACCTATGATAAGGAATTCTAGAGAAATAATTATTGCCAATATTACATCCCTAGTAGAGTCACCATTTTTTTGGTTGTTTTTGATGACCCAATTAGGTCTAGATATCCACCTATGAGTTTTCCAAACCTAGTTCTCAAATTCCTTTTAGATAATCAGCCAACAAATGAGATATAGCACCAATTGCTTTATCTCCTACACTTTGGGCTCTATAAAACCCAGAAGGGTAGTCCCATAATGTACATTACACAATTCATTCCAACAATTCACGTGTACATTACAAATTCAAGTAGATATATTCTTACACATTTGATTAGTACCATTGATTACAAAACAATGGGCATCGGGATGGAACACAATTCTTGGGACCACATACACATGTCAACACCTCACTGATATTGTAGTGATTAAATTGTCGCTACTTAAGATGGGAAAGCCAATGGGGAATGACCTAGATTAGATCCTACAATTCGGTGTTGTTTCAACCTGCACATGCAACAAGTTATTCATAAAAGAGGGGCTTGACTAGGCCGATGAGACTTTAACCTTGGAAATCGATGACTTAAATGTAAGTCACTATGATAAAACATTAAAACCATACTTAGTAAAAATAACATCTTGCAATTCGAAAGGACCAAATAAACATAATAGAGGGGCTAGTAAGGAATGTGTGGCAATAGCTCAAAAAATCCCTTACATCACCGACAACTAGGAAATAAATTCAACACAAAATTAGAACACTCAAGGATTATACATGGATTAATTGAAGACAAGATCAACCAAGTAAAAAAATTAAATCTTATCAATGAGATACACATGACATGCTGATGCCAAGTACAAAAGATCCTAAAATGTTAAGAATTTTATGGGCTCTATCAGAAGGAAGGAATGAAGAAAAAACTATCAAATCTAAGAATGTGGGCTCTACCACCTTTCAAACCCAAAGAACACTATAAGATTAGGAAGATGATGACATTAGTCAATGGATATATAGGGAGGAACTCAAGCCTTCATCTCCTCTCATTGAATATTTTCAAGAGGTTTAGCCCTGCACTTCAAAGCTAGCAAAAAAATACAACTATCAAGGGGGATGTCTTGGTGTAGAGGAACATGGAAGATTGCAATCAATGGAGACACCTATATGACCTAAAAATGTGGGCATAGGCTATGAAAAAAATAAAAAGGGTTCCACACCATCCATGAAAACCTTGAATAATGTCAATTTGGATAATTATTTCCTTGAAGACATACCTAAAGAAGAAGCCATCATACTCTCATACAATGATGTAGATCTCCCTTCCCTCTTCAATTCCACATCTATCTTTTCCATCAGTATTTCCCTCCATCACCTCAACCTTATTGGTTGGGACCTATGAGGGAGTGCACCTATAGAAATATTTCCTTTAGAGTATGCTTACATACATCTTATGGGATTGGAGGAAGATGAAAACCCTAATTGCAAAAGAAAAAAGAAACAAACTAAAAAAGAGTCATCCAGTGATAACCTCTTAGAGGCACTTCTTGACTCGTCAAAAGTAAAAATAAATGGTGTATCTTCCAATGAAACCTTGATTCAGCACTGGAGGATGGGGATGTTCATCTTCCTCTTTTTGGATCTCATTTATCTGAATGGTCCTCAATTCTGATTAAGAAGACACAAAAAAATAAACTGGGAATAGAAGAAGAGCCTAAGATCACCTATGTGGTTGAGTCATTGTCAAAGGAAGAGTATCTCATCATTGTTAACCTGCTAAAGGAGGGGATTATTAACTTTGCATAGTCCTATTTAGATATGCCAAGAGTGGGTCCCAAATTAGTTGTACATAATCTTGATGTTCATTCAAATGCAAAACTAGTTAAACAAAAGCTCAAAAAAATGCATCCCCAAGTGGCCCTACTTGTCAAAAAAGAACTATAAAAATTTTTGGAGGCTAGATTCATTAGACCTATTGATTACTCTAATTGGATATCCAACATAGTACCTATGGTTGAACCTAATGGGAACATTATAATTTTTATAGACATCCAAGATCTTAATAAAGCTTACCCAAAAGATGATTTTCACTTCCTAACATCGACATGTTGGTAGATATCATAGCAAGGCATGCTATGTTATCCCTTATGGATGGATTTTATAACTATAATTTGATTATAATTTCACTTGAAGACCATCATAAGAGTGCATTCACTATCCCCTAGGGAACTTTCTATTACAATGTCATTCCCTTTGGTCTCAAGAATGTGGGGGCATCCTATCAATGTGAAATGACCATCATATTCCATGATCTTGTTCATATTATAATGAAAGATTATGTTGATGATCTATTAGGGAAATCCAAAACAAGAGAAGATCATCCTAGAATCTTGAGGCAAATCTTTGAGCGATTAGATTAGTAAAAGTTGCACTTGAGCCCAAAGAAGTGTGTGTTTGGGGTCACATTTGGAAAATTATTAGGCTTCATTATGTCTAGGAGGGGCATTGAAGTGGATCCAATGAAATTCAAGGAAATAATGTAAATTCCCCTACCTCATAATCTAAAATAGTTAAGGAGTCTACAAGGAAACTACAATCTATCCAATGCTTCATCACCCAACTTGATGTTAAATATCAATCATTTACACACCTTTTGTACAAATACATAATCTTCAAATGGGATCTAGAGTTTCAAAAAGGTTTTGACAAGATTAAGGAGTATTTAGCCATTCCACCTATTTTAATGCCTCCCATTCCAAGTAAGCCACTATTGCTATATATCTCAGCCATGTCAATTGCACTAGGGGCATTACTATCCCAACATGATGAGTTATCCAAGGAGAGTTCTATCTAATATATTAGTCGTACACTTGTGGGATATGCACTCAATTACTCACCCATGGAGAAATATTTCATGACAGTTGTTTTTAGTTCACAAGAGCTATGTCATTATATGCTTAGTAATCCCATCAAGCTCATATCAAAAGTTGACCCACTCAAATATCTCTTATCAAGAATGTCATTAACTATCCACATGGCCAAGGGGGTTATGTTACTTAGCATGTTTGACATAGATTATGTGGACTATAAAGAAATTAAAGGGAAATTAATAGCATATCAACTAGCAGATGCTCCCCTGGTAGATTCCTATCCATTAATAGTAGAGTTTCCTAATGAAGGTGTCCTTATATTATAAAAATTAGATACATGGATAATATATTTTGATGGGTCATATACATAGAATGGAACTAGTGTAGGATTCCTCTGTGTCACCCCTCAAGGTGACTAAATTTTGAAGTCATTTAGGCTAGCATTCCCATGCACAAATGACATAGCTAAATATGAAGCTCTAATCATAGACCTTCGATGTCAATGATGAGTTTCACACCAAAGATGATAAGTTGCTTCCTTATAAATGTAAGGTGGATGAATTGAAGAAGTATTTCACCCACATCTAGTTTGAGTAGATTCCCATAGTATAGATAAGGTAGTTGATGTTATGGTTATGATTGGTTCCCTCATCAACATGCCTAATGATCAAATGGATTGTGAGTTCCTTTTTCAACAAATATTAATCCCAACATACAATCTCCCTGACAATGAAATGGTGTGTGATATTGTAGGTTCCAAATCACCCTAGTATCATGGCATTTATGCCTATCTACATGACAATATCCTACCACATGACCTTATCCGTAACCAACTCAAATCACACATCCAATGCATGTCCATATACATAATCATGGGAGATACACTTTATCATAGAGGGTATGATGGCACTCTCCTCTAGTGTCTCAATGAATCAAAATCACATGTTGCATTAAATAAAGTTCATAGTGGTGTTTGTGGGTTTCATTCTAATGGGATATCCTTAGCAAAAAAAAAATCTCAGAGTAGGATACTATTGGCCTTCTATAATGATCTAATAACTAAGCCCTTAAAACCATGATTCAGTTATTGGACATCTGACTTGAGCTATTTCAATCATCATGAAGGTGCATTTAACTTGTCAACCTAGGGATGTGAGCTTGAAATGGGTCAGCATAGTATGTGCACTAGGGGCTCAAGTAGCCATTGCATTCTATAGCTAAGAAACATAATGCTAAAAGTAAATTATTTAGAAGAAAAAAAAGAAAATATTAAACATCAATGAACAACTATGCTAAGCTGAAATGCATAACAAGAATGAAAATTTGAACAACAAACAAGAAGTTACTCTATTTTATTTGGTTGTAGGAACAATCACATAATAAAATTCTAGTGGTTGCAGGAACAATCAAATTTCTAACTAAGCACTAAACAATGAGTAATATTGAACTAAAACTAAACTAAGAAGACAAATTACTCACCAAGTGGGCCCCCTTGGATAAGTATCCTCTAAACTAACAAGAACTTAGATTCTCAAACTTAGAAATTTATTTCATTCACTGTAAATCATGCATACAAAGAATAATGTATCTTTATTACTAAAACTAGATAGTGGAAGTACAATGTCAAATCATGCAACCTCCTGAAGGAGCATCAAATCATTATTTATACTATAGCTAATCAAGGTAGTCAACTCCATGACTAAGAGGATGCCATTTAGGGAAAACAAGGGAAAGTGGATCAATGACGATTAAACATGCATGTAATTTGGTTAGACATGCAAGTCAAGTGAAGATTGAGCACAACAATAATGCCCATGCATGCTTGATCATTGAGGTCCACTATAAGGTGGTTACGTTCAATTGCATGAAGAATTTTTGCTAACAGCTGCCTTTGACTTGGAGCAATTCCTCAACTCGAAGTTGTGGTGCATGTCTAGTTGGAAGTGTTTTTCTCAACTTGGCTCATTAAATCTATAGGAAAAGGTCAGTATGCATAACAACTACACATCTATAACCATTCTAAGAAACATTCATCAATCACATGCAAAATCAATATAGATAACCCACATATTATGCCAAATATCAAATTTCAATAGTTTGAGGGAAACATTATGCCAATACGAACACTTACACATTAAATTTCATGACACCTATGAGAAAATAAACTATAGATTCTACCTAGAATTAGACCAAAAACTAAGCTCATCACCCCCCCAACCTAATGTCTTGTTGGCCCTCTAACAGGGGAAGAGTTGTTTTTTTGTTTCATCAAAGATCTAAAATTTTGAATTGAGAGTTGTCCAACATCAATGGCTATAGTACGTGAGTCTGGGTCCCAATAGAATCCTCCCAATCTATCAAACTTGTTCCATCTCTACCGCTCTGCAGTAATGTTAAACTAGTAAAATTTGAAGTTTGGCACAAGCCACATGAGCATGGGTGGCTGGAAAGTCATGGGAAGCTAGTATTGCCCCTTTGTTCTTCCAATCTCAATATACCTCTCAATTATTTTCAGTGCTACAACATAATTGTGGATGGAATGAGGCTCATCTATTTCAACTCATCAATTAAACTATTCCATCTCTAGGATAAACATCTCCTCATGGTCTCCTTCTTTGTTGCTATCTTTACCTCACACTCATTGTAAACTGCATCAATCTAGGGCATAATCCTATTGCCATAACTTGGTCTAAGTAGAATTCTATTCCATTCTTTGTAAATATCCCTTGGGTTTCTCACTACAACTCTAACATGTAGGGGAATATTGGATTCCAATTTCTTATAATCAATATGTTGTCCCCAACTGATCTCATTTTGTACCTAAAACATGAATGCTCTGAATTGAATATCCCCAACATATAGTAGTAGATTCCAAGCATGGTCTTTTGTGACAACATAATTATGTAAATAAAATTCACATAGCAAATTTTTCATTTCAGGTGAAGAAATCATGTAAGCATTGAAGAATTCAATGGGGGTATCAATAGAAGAATTCAAACTTGAGGCAAGTCTTGACATCATAAAAGAGAGATATTTTTCTTTCAGTAGCAGAGCATAGACCCTTGGAGGATCTCTACATTCTAGAATGTTTGGTGCCAAGGCTACCATATCGTCTACTTTTTGCTTCAGGGTGGAAATTTCTACATTTTTATCCTCAATTTCTTCATCCCTCTTTTGAATTTTCTCCAATTTTCCTCTTTCTTTTCTCCATTCTTCAACTCTTTTTTGTATTTCTTGCCATAAATTCAAAATTATCATTTGCAATGTGAAATCAGGAGGCTTATGGATTCCTACCAACATTTTTGGTGGTGGTTCCTCATATAGTACTATTTGCATGGACTTAGGTTATCCAGTTATCTCAGACTGCAAAGGTTTTTCTTCTTTTTCTTTTTGTTGAAGGGACTCTTGTTCTTGCTCTTTTTGTGGCTATAGCAATTCCGACTCTAGTTTTGGTTGTTACTACAGTACCTCTTACTCATGCTGTAGGAAGTCCTGATTTTCCTCCAATTCCTCTATAATGTTAGCAAGATCAACTAGTGTTATATTTGCTGCTCTCTTGAATATGTCTTCTTCTTATTCAACATTCTCCTTCTCCATTGGAGCTTCAAGATCCTCATGTGAGTTCTCACCAGGTTTAGGGCTTTCCTGCGGAGGCATACCAATCATAGGCCCGACTGGTATTGATTTTGTGAGAGGTTTCTCATGTTTCCCTTTGGCTATAGGATGAATAGTATCAACCTTCCTCTTCTTAGAACTTAACACTTTTATTTCTACAAGTTGTGTTTTATCCTTCCCTTTTCTCATCTCTACCTCTCTCTATTGTACCCTAGTTTTCATGAGGGTTTCAAGTGGAACTTCATCATCAAAATATGAGGAATGGCTTTCTATTTTTGAGTGCTTTGTTTTAGAAAAATTGATTTCTATAGCTTCATTTACTGCATGAAGATTCACACTAGAGCCAGCACCAGAGGTTGAAGCACTAGGAATGGATCCATCCATGCTTACTCTCCTTCTAGACCTACAGGATTGAGGTATAGCCCTAGGTGGAAAATTCTCAACATTGAAATACTTTTCCTTATGATAATTTTGATCAACTTTGATAAATTCCTCCCAAGTCATTCCAGATACATCACGCAAAGATTTTTCAACTAGCAATTTAATCAAGCAATGGTGGGAAACAAAATTATCCCTACCTTTTTGAGTCTTGGCTTCCATGATTGAGAGAAGATTGTATAGTATGTTAGGAACATTCATCCTTCTACTATGCCTCATGTGATTCAAAAGCTTGTAGTGGACAAAATGAAAGTTTGACTAGTGACCCTCACAAGTGATGTATTTGATGACATACACAACTATCTACTTCCATGTCTTAGGCAGAGACATTCTTTTTGCACCTTGTTTGTCTATCATCAATGGGGGGTTGTTTGGCTCTATGAGTTCAGCCCTAGTTGACCTGGTGTCTCTAGAAGCAAGGTAATTTTCACCATCAACAGGTAACCCTATAATCTCTACAATTATTTCATTTGTTGCCACAACTTCCAATCCTTTTACCATGGATTTTCCCTTTGAAAAAATTTGGGAAAATTCAAGAGAAATGCCTTCACCAAAGCCATCCATAGTTTTGAAATTTGGGTAGGCATTGTGCATCCTGCATTAGAACATCATGCACCATGGGTTCATTTCAAATTAACCCACCTCCCATTATCTGCAAACAACAAATGCTCTGTAACTTCTTTTCCTACAATTCCCTCCTAAAAATCCAATGCACCTCCCTATAGTATCTACTAAATTCCAATACCAACTTGCCAAATTTCTACTGCTACAGCCAACTGAGTTTTCCTTCTTTTGTTTTTCACTATGATTCTTCAGCTCAAGATTTTGACAAGGTCAATAATGGCAAGAAAAGAGTGATAAAAGGGAAATTATGATGGCAAGAAATGATGGATGCAATTATTGTCACTTCACATATGCAAGTCATCCATTCACTTGGATTTCAAATTGAATCATTTTAAATTTTTTACGTAGCCTAGTATGAGTTGACACATGGGAAATAAATTCATAAAATATTTACAACTTTTTCATTCCCCTCCCCCCAACCTAAATTTGGACATGTGTCTACACGTGAGATGGGACTGGTGATTGACAGGTAATGATGGAATTTTATGTGAACATCCATACTAATGTGTAGTGATTAAATAAACGTACTTAAAAGATGATTAAAGATAGCAATTAATGCACACATACTTGAATGTGTGGAAGATTTGTTGCAAATATCGTGGATAAAGTAATGCTCACTTTGTTGGAAAATAAATTAAGAAATAAATGAAGATGGGGTGGAATGGGTGAGGTGGAATGAAGTGATGGAAGAGAGAGAAAGGTGTTGACGGATGGGTGGATGGGTGGATGATGAATAAATGGACTTCCACATAAGTAGAAGTCTTTATTATGAAAAGTACGTACCTTAGTTAGTTAGAAGGAGGGACACTAGGTTCACTGCCTTTGGCTGTAGGAAGCTCAGGTGTTGAATTTTGAGTGAATTTCTACAAGAGCTCTTCTTTAGAGGCTATCCTATGTTATAATCTGAGGTGATGGCCATTGACAAGTAATTTGAGCCTGAAAGGGTCAATGGTGGTGAGCTAAACAACTCTATTAGGAAAGACCTTAGCAACTTCATATGGTCATAGCCACCTTGTCTGTAATTTTCCTACATTGTCCTAGTATCTTAAATCATAAAGAAAGGCCCAATCTCCTAGTTTGAACTTTTTTCCTTAATAAACTTGTCATGCCACTTGATTCTCTAATTCTACACTACTTCTATATGTTGCAGGGCTACTTTTCTTATTTCATCTAAAGCATTTAGCTACATGATTTTTTCTCTCTATGCTTTAGAAATATCCATCCCCAAATCCACTATAGTTCACAGAGTCTTATATTCAAATTCAATGGGCATCATAGTTGTCTTTCCATACAACAAATCAAATGGGGTGAAGCCTGTAGTTGTTTTCCATGTTTTCCTATAGGCCCAAACAACTTCTAGTAATCTATCTACCCAATCCTTCTGATGGATGGTTACTGTTTTAGTCGGAGTGGCTTCAATTTCTTTCTTTGTCACTTCAACTTGGCCATTAGCCTAGGGGTGATAAGGAGTAGACCTCATGTGCCTTATGTTATACTCCTTAACTAGTGTTGCAACAAGAGTTGATGTGAATTAAGGTCCTTTATTAGTCACTATTTCTTTGGGGACTCCATATCTAGTAAAAATCTATTCATAAAGAAACTTTGCAACTTTTTTATCTCTTGCATGCTTCATGGCCTTAACTTATACCCATTTTGTCACATAATCAATGCATACCAATTGTTTTCAAGTGTTTTTTACTTCTAAAAATGAAAAACTAACTAAAAATGCAATGTAAAGAACACAAGACCACTTTGAGATTAGCCTAAGTTAAACACAAATAAAAGAAAGATGTAAAAAAGAGTGATATACCTTTATTTGTGTTGATCACTTGGTTGGCCCTTGATTGAATTTTGGTTGTGTGCTCCTTGGATTGTAATGTGATGAAATTGGATGGAAGGTGACTAAAATGTAAATGAGGGTGGGTATGTGATAAGTGAGCAAGATGGATGCAATTTCTTGAATGAAAAATGTGGTTGATGATGGCTTGTATGACTTAATAGCACAAGGGTATTAAGAATTCATAAGGTTTCCTTGAATGAATGAATGAAAAAAGGTGTTATTTATAGAAGAAGTTGAATTCTATAGAGAATTCAATGGTCATGGTTGAGCCACCATGGCCAAGATGGAGGGCTATGGTGAGTTGAGGACTCACAAGCCCTCACATCTTGCCATGTGGAGGATGAAGTGTCCAAAGTATATATGAAGTGGAAAATGAAATGTGATGGAGGTACTTGTAAGTACCTTGGCATGTGACTGATGTGACCTCTTAGTGATCACATGGGGAAGAGGATATTCCTTGGAGGAATAAAAGTGAATTTTAAACTCGCATGATTGGGGATATCTCAAGGATAAGAAAAGGAAGCTGAGAAGTACCTTGGATAAGACAAGGTGCTTATAATAGAAGGTTCCTAACCCATGTGACTGATGTGACCTCTGAATGATCACATGGGGAAGAGGAGATTCCTTGGATGAATAGAAGTGAATTTTAAATTCACGTGAGGAAGACAAAAAGGGAATTAAAAATTCCTTAGGGGATGAGAGAGTTAACCAAGATGTTGATTAGACTTGACCAATGATTAGAAGATAGTTAGTTGTTAATGAATATTAGAAGCCAACTTGTAAAATTTGGAAGATGTGACACATCCTAATCAAGGATTATACATGTACACATCCCTAATGATGAGATTAGGGGGTGGATTAGGATTAGGGAAAAGTGATGGAGGATGTGACATGTGAGGAATTAAATATGTGTGGTCAATTTTTGTATGCATGATAAATATGTAAAACAAATGAATCAAACAAACAAATAAGACAATATATCAAAAATAGAATATTAAAATAATAGAGATACAACCTCAGTATCCTATTATCGATGTCATCCTATCGTCCTCTATCTCCAGTGTTTTGTAGATTTTAGCTGGTTCTCAGATCTTGGGCTAGGCTCAACAAATGGTCTTCCTAGAGAATGAGATTGAATATGAATGCATGTAATGCTAAGCTAAGACATGATTATTCTAATGCTAAACATGATTGCTAAAATGAAAGATTACAATAATGCTTATGTATACTAGTGCTGATAATGACAATGCTAAGATGCTAGAATGCTAGAATGTAATTAATATCTAATTTCTTTGTTGTGTGTTGTAACCATTGCTTGGATTCACAGTGCTATTTATAGAGTTTTTGAAAGCTTCTGATTGGTTGATATGATCAACGACTATGAAAATTCCTGGCAAATCAAACAGTTGAAGATGGATAAGACTGAAGAAAACTAGAAGAAAATAGAAAGCAAGATCTGTTTTATTTTTTGTAAAAAGAGGTAAGATAAGATAATAAAGATGAATTGTAAGAAATCATTTTTTTTGTGAGATTATGGAAAGATTTTGAAGAAGATAAATAATGAATTATTAAATTCAATTATTCATTTATGGGTGACATGGAGATTTCTCTTAAAATAAAATATTTACCCAAGATTTGAAGAATAATGAAAGATTTCATAATTAAATAAAATATTTAATTAAACTTTTTAAGAAATGACATGTAATTGAAATTAATTAAAAAAAAAATTTAATTAATTAGAAAATAGATTTGAAAAGAAATATTTAAATTTAATTAAATAAAAAAGACTTAATTAAATTCAAAAAGTGATATTTAATTAAAATAAATAAAGTGTATTTATTTAATTAATCAAGTGGACATACAAATGTGAAATAATTAAATAAAAATTGATTTATTTAATCATGACAGAAGAATAAATTGAATGAACAATATAATTAAATTAATTAAATTTAATTATATGTAGAAGACTTTAGAGAAAATAATTAAATAATAAATATTTAATTAAATTCCAAGATTAATCAGACATGACCAATTTTACGCATATACAAAATAAATGTATTATTTATTTAATTATTTTGAGGAAAAGGGGAATAAAGGGATAAGGTATTTGATTATTAACTAAATACCTTAGGGATTGAGAAGAATTCAAGGATATTAATTAAATAATAGCGATATTATTTAATTAATGCAAATAAGAGTATGTTTAGATGAAAAGGGATAAATTTGTACAAATGGAAGTGTCCAAATTTGGATGTCTACATTTTTCCCCTCTTTGAGATGGTGTTACAAAGTAGCATCATTTCAAAAAATATTAAAACATAAAATCTAGAAGAAGATGGTTAGATTGGGAAAGATGCCCCAGTCATCAAAGGAGTGACTGGGAAGAAAGATGATGGGGATGAAGATGAAGATTAGGGAAGAAGGATTCCCCCTTGAGAGAACATGCAGGTTCAAGAGAACATGAGTGTGCTCTCGAAATGGATGAGATGATGCAAGGGGATATGAGAAAGATGATGCAAAGTGATGGATAAGAGAGGATGATAAATGATAGGCAATTGTGAAGCACAAATGGATTTAAGCACAAAAGTGATGTTTCCCTAATCAAGTTACAAGCCAAAATGGGTTGAGGATGGATGGAGTGTTGCCGATGAGGGAATGATATATCCTGAAACAACATAAAATAATAGGGAAGGATACATCCCGATGATGATGATGAAAGTGTTGGTGATGAGGGAAGGATACATCCCAAAAAAAATGAGGATATGGAAGGATACATCCTGATAAAAAGGGTTGTTGATGAGGGAAGGACACATCCCGAAACAACACCAAAGGATAGGGAAAGATACATCCTGATGATGAGGATGATTGGATCGAGGCTTGTAACAAGGCTGGGGAAAAGACCAAGGATGTGACTAGATGATTTGTGCTACATTGAATTCATGAGGATTAGATTGGATTGATGAGGATTAGATTGGGATGTGAGATGGATGAAGGAAATAAAAATGATGGGGTACAAGATGCTTAGAATAACTAATCTATATTATTCTAAGGAGATTGAAGAGATGATGATAGGAGATGGGAAGGATACAGGAGGGAGAGTGATGAAGGATGAATGGATGGGGGGATTTGGATAGATGATAGGATGGGAGATGAGGAGATGAAATGAAATCCTAATGCAATTTTCCATTTTTAGAGCATTGATTTTTGTTGTAGCATAAGACACCAAATGCCAAGGTATGAAGAACCAAGGTGGATTAGTGTCTAATGTGTAAAACACACAACAACAAAAAATTCTATCCCAAAAACACAAAGTTGTAAATACCTTGGTAGGGCCAAGAATCGGGGTAACCACAAGCACAAAAGGATGCCCCAACATAACACAAGACCTCAGGGATCTTGGTGGGTACTACATGGGACAACCAAGAAGACAACAACAAAGCGAAAGGATCAATATATGCCCCTATGTTAACTAGTCAAAACACACCATAATATGATGGATCATGGCAGCCCTAACAAGTGATGATAGGGAGCTCCAATGATAAATGAAATCTCAAAAGTATCAAAAGATCACAATCAATTTTAAAATGTACTTTTCCATAGGATCAGGAGGATGAATGGGGTGGATGAGGTTTGTTTGGAGGGATGCATCCTATTGAGACTAAAGATGGATATGAAATTAAAATATTGATGATGATGTAGGAACTTGAAACTAATTTTACCTCATGATACTAGTGGATCTCGTTTGAGAAGAACCAACTAGATAGAGACATACTTGACAACATGACAAAAGACACAAGATTGACCCATCCTCTAGACCTAGGGGCTCAGGGGTCAATCAAAGATTAGCCTTTCCTACATGAAAGTGTAGAGCCCTTGTAGTTTGATAAAAGGATAACTACTAACCATGGATAAAAGAAGAAAGAGGACAATGCCGACTATGATGGATGACCAAGAAAAGATGGACAGAATCCCTGGGGGTTGATCAAGTGATTGACCTTTCCTACATGAAAGTGCAGGGGAAACATAGTTCGACAAACAACAAAAGATACATGATGGATAAGGTATGAATACAGGATGATGAGATAACTAGGATAAGTGGATAAAAAGATAGGACTGATACAATGAGACAAGATGGACCCTGCTGGGTAAGATAGGATGATGATGATTACATGAAGCTCAGGGATGGGATAGTTATCTAAATCATCAAAAGATGAATTGGGATGAATGAAATGAGTGAGAGATGAATTATTAAAGGTGATAGGAGATTAGAAAGATGTGTGAAAGAAGGGGGAGAGATAGCGATGAGATAAATGGGATTGGGTTGCAAGGAGGGAAGCCTATAGCTAGATACCAATGATAGTGGGGTATGAGATGGGATGAGGATAAAGATGAGGGGATGGATAGGAAGATAAGGATTGGGACACATAAGGGATTTTTTGGATGGGTAGGAAGATAATGGTGGGGATATGGAAGGGATGTTGTAAGGGATGGATAGAGGGATAAGGATTTGGATGAGGAATAGGTTACTAGATGGATAGATGGAAAGGCAAGGATTTGGAAGACAAGGGGGATGCCATGATAGAAGGATGACATCTCCATGGAATATTTCACAAAGGTGGTAGACACCCCTACTTGAGAATTCCATGCATGATGAGGAAAGAGGGATGGAAAAAAAGTGGATGAGAAGATAAAGGGGATAAATGGAGGAGGATATAATGGGTGGAAAAGGGAGTTGGATAGATGAAGGTAGGATGTTGGGATAAGGAAGGAAGACTAATAGTATGGCAGGTGGACAAAGAAGGTAGATGGATATGGATAAGGATTTGGATAGTGCATGGGTGAAGGAAATTTGTACCAAGAGGTGTCCAAAGCATGCATAGATAGGTGCCCCTAGCTATATCAAGATCACAAGGAGGATGGAGGGATTGGGATAAATAGGATATGATAGGTAGGATGTGGAATATATGTTGGATGGAGGATATGGGTGAAGGGGATTTAGTTTCCCCCAAGTGTGGAAAGAGTTGAATCGTGATTTATGCATTATGCTTGTTTTCCAGGCTTTCATCATGGTCTTATTCAAGGTGCTTGTTTTCCAAGTTCTTACCATTGGACAATTTTTTTATTTTTATTTTTTTGGATTTTTGGATAGAAGGTGGATCGAAATGGATAATGGTAGGGATGTGGATAAGTGGATTTATAATATATATGATAAGGATATGGATGGACTCAAGTATCAAGTTCCATATGAGGTATTAAGAGCCCAAGTGTGAAGTTACTATTGGATGCTGGTACAACCTTATTAGAATGGATGGATTATGCAAGAGAATGGATTAAATGGATTTTATGGGGGAGATATGTGGGATAGTGGATGGATGTTGGAAAGGGTATGGTTGGAATGATGGGGTAGGTGTGTGAATGGACGATGAGTTCAGGACCAACATTGGCACATATGATGGTGGATGTGAAAAGATATGAGGATTAATGGATGGATGATGTGGGGATAATGGAGGAGATAAGATAGTGAATTTTGGAACATAAGGACCCAAAATTGATTTAGGAGACGGAAGGGGTGTGTGATTATCTTTTGGATTAGAAAATTTGGATGTTGTTATAGATTTTTCATTTGAAGGCATTGCATCTTTTTTCTCTAGGATCCACATGGTTTTTATTTTTTCTTTGGTGGGCCTTTGTGACCAATGGGTATGATTTTTATTTTGGATTTGATTTTTATTTTCTTCAACATGCCATTTCAAGGGGACTTGAGGAGCTTTAGATTCATGTGGATGTTTAGATTTATGCATTTTTACTTTAACATCCAAAGCAATTTTAATAGCAATTGGATGGGTGTAAGGAGAAGGATGGTGTGGAATGATGGAGGTAGGATTTTGAGGATTATATGTGGATGAAGGATGTGTAGGTATGTTCCTTTGTTGATCCTGATTAGGGAACATGAAAATGGGATGCTCATGACGGGTGATATGGATAGGTGATGGATGTATATAAGGATAAATGGGATGAGATGGAGGAGGTGATGGTGGCATATAAGGGACCAAAATGGACATAGTGACTGGAGGGTGTGTGATGGTGGATGGAGGGAAATAAGGACCCAAAATAGATGGAGTAAATGAAGGGTAGAAGATGGTGGATGGAGGGATATAAGGACCCAAATTGGATTTGGAAGATGGAGGAATATGAATGGTTGTTTTGAGGTGATATATGGAAAAGGGGGATGGCAGCAAATGGTTTGGCAGAGCGATGGGAAGAGCCTATATTTTTTTTTAAAGAGGATCATTGAGGATGTATAGAGGTTGTGCCAAAATATTTAGATTGTGAGTCTTGAGAGATATGTCCAAGACCTTGTGTATAGATTTTTTCTTTGACCTAGATAAGCTATAAAATACCTTGCTCATGAAGGCCTAGACCTTTTCCTTGATAGTTCATGTTCTTAACCATTCGATCTATGACAATATTTTTGTTCTTCTAGAAGAATGATGTGATTCCATTATTAGGTGGAGGATGATGGGTGGTATATATGCTTTGTTTTTCTTCTGCAAGGAGACCACCGTGGAAGAATGTGAGAGTACCTAGGGGATATTAAAGTGGTGTGGGGATAGTAGGTTTAGGTGATGATGGGGTAGCAACATCTTGATCGGGACAAGAGAGTGGTAAGGGATCAAGAGAGGGATTAGGTGACATGATAGGATCTAGATTTGTGGTAGTAGGTGATTAGGGCTCATGAGATGGAGCTATAGAATCCTGAGTGACAAGGGGATCATGGGATGGAATGGATGGGGGATTGTGATTTTGAGGTGGACTAGATGGGATGTGGGATCTTGATCTAGACAAGGGGATATGTTGGTATGCTTTGGATCAAGCTCTTGGCATAACTCTTCTTGTGCAGGTGGCATGATGATGGAATGTTGAAGGGACTCCTCAAGTGGGGGAGATGGAAGGATGGGAGATTCATGGCATTCATGGGAATGGATTTCGATGCTACTAGGAGTGCGAAGAGTGGATTGAATTTTCATGTCTTCGATGGGTTTGATGACTCTCAAAGTAGGATATGGGGGTTCAACAAGTTTGGTAGGTGTGATGGTTTCAATAGTTTGAGTGGTGCTAGGGGTGGTAGCATTAATGATAGGTATGGGCTGGAGAAAGGTCTCATCATTAGTGACCGTGGATGATGGATTGGGATGGCATGGTTCCACAACTTGAAAATGTGGAGTTAGGGATATCTTCTTTGTCATGAGTCCTTGGAGAACTTTTGGAGTGAGAATCATGCATACTCTAGGTTTAGCTGGGGTGACAGGGATAGATGAAGGATTAGAGATTGGTGGAGGACTGGGATTATGGATTGGTAGACTAGGATATGATGGAGGAATAGTAATGGATGGGGGACTAATAGTAGATGGATGATTAGGATTGGAGGGGGGATTGGGATTAGATGGATGGTTAAGGTAAGAATATCATGATAACATACTATAATAGGTAGTCACGAGTGGTTGGTTGATGTTGGAGGAAGTAGATGAGGAATTAAGATAGGAATATTGGGCTGGCAGATTAGGAAAGGAAGATGTGGATATTGGATTATGATGGGTTGATAGGGGTGTAGGATTAAGATAAGAAGGTGGGGACGTAGGATTAGAATGGGTAGACTGGTAAGAAGGATTAGGATAGGAGGACATGGATGGGGAATTGTAATAGGAGTATGGTGATAGTAGATTAGGATGGGAATATTTAGAGGATAGATTGGGATAAGAGGATGTGGTTGGTGGATAAGAAAATGATGTAGAAGAAGGATATGATGGAGATGCAGGAAAGGAAGAAAATGGATATCCCTTGTTAAAGGTAGCATAAGGAGCATTATTAGGTGTGGATGGAGACATAACGAGATAGCTCAGGGATGTGATTGGATTTTGGATGAAACTTGGGGAAAGCTTTTCTAGCAATGATATCATCAAGGGAATCTATGTAATATACATCTTGATCAACAAGACTTTCATTAGCATCATCAACATAAATAGGATTCCCCTTGACTACTATTTTTGTTCACATCGATGGAGGATAAGGATTCATGATATTAGTGTAACTAAGGGTTAATTTTAGGTTAGGATTAATATTGTTACTAGATATGGTATCCCATCCACCATCCTTTCTGACAACAGAAATCCCTTCAAAAACCAAGCCATGAAACACCTCTATGACACCTTCCATATCCAGCACTATTGGTCGACACTTTATTACCCTCAGGGTAATGGTTAGGCAGAAGCAACCAACAAAACCCTTATCTGTATTCTCAAAAAGGTTGTTAATACCACTTGGTGAGATTGGCACCTCCATATTCATCTTGCTCTCTGAGCATATCGCACATCCATCCGCACCCTGACAGGCGCCACCCCCTACTCTTTAGTGTATGGTGCTGAAGCCATCTTACCAATCAAAGTTGAACTTCCATCATTGATAATCTCTCTAAAGAACCTTATCAGCAAAGAGGATGCTCATGTTGCACGGTTTGCACAGCTAGAATTACTGGATGAATGAAGAATAAAAGCCTATGATCATCTACAAGCATACCAAAATCGCCTCAAGCATAGTTACAACAAGAAGGTTCATCCTCAAAAATTCTAGGTGGGCGAGCTTGTCCTTAAGGAGAACCAGTGCACTCAGCAAGACTGAGATAAGAAAGGAAAATTTGAGGCAAATTGGTTGGGGCCCTATATCATAGCTGCTAAATATGGATCTAGGGCATACCAGTTGACTACTCTTGAAGGAGAACCCCTTAACGAACCCATCAATATTATGCATCTGAAGAATTTCTACAGCTAAATCTACTCGGTTACCCCACCTAGTAAAAGAAAATCCAAAAACATAAATCAAAAAAGTTAAAAAATCCAAAAAAATCAAAAAAGTCAAAAAATCCAAAAATAGTCAAGAGAAATAAATCCATCCTATGGTGAAAACCACCTCTTGGTGGTGCCTTAGATAAGTCTGGATGGTGAAAACCTGGTAACATGCATCATCCATAGAGGTCTTAATCATTATCTACCTGACATCCTAGTTATTTTATGCCTTCATCCGCACTATTGTCCTCACCCATCTCATCCTAGGCTGCTTGGTAAATATTGATTGAGCATTGGATGACCCATCTAGCCTATCCCCCATTCTCTAGCTTTCCGGTATCCCACTCTAAGCTTATGTCATTTGTTCCCTTCATTGTTATGTTTTTGTCATTAGGTAGGATCATCCATCGTGTTGGTCTTCACCTAGGTCCCATCTTGTCGCATCTGTCAATCAAACTACATTACCCCTGTGTTGTCACGTAGGCAAGGTTGCTCATTTGATTCACCCCTAGGGAATTTTTCCATCATCATCGGTTACCATTTGTCTTCTTTTTGCTTTATCCATGGTCTTTTCTAGAACTACGAAGGCTTTGCATTTTCACATAGGCAAGGCTAATCTATGATCGGCCCTCGAGCCCCTAGGTCTGTAGGTTATGTCAGTATTTTGTGCTTCGTCATCAAGTTATGCCCACATCTAACCGGTTCTTAATAAACAAAATTCCCTCATGTTACGAGATCTTGTCCCTAGGTAACATCCCGCGTCAACTGGGTCATCCTAATTTCGCATCCATCTTTGGTCTCAACAGGATGAATCCTTCCTAGCAGACCTTGTCAAACACATTCATCACCTTGATCCTATGGAAAAGGACCTATTGTCTTGATTATGCTCTCTTAATGCTTTTGAATTTTATTTATCATTTTGGGTTCCTTCCCATCACTTGTCAAGGTTGCCTTGGTCCATCATACCATGGCGTGCCTTGACCTGCTGACATGGGGGCATACCTTGATCATTTGTTTTGACTACTATCTTCTCAATTGTCCCCCATAAGACCCACAGAGATCTCCAAGGTCTTGTGTTACACTAGGACAACTTTGTGTGTTTGTGGTTATCTCAACATGGGGCCCGACCGAGGTCATTGTGACATCGGGGTGTTGGGATAACCTTCTTGTTTGCTGTGTTTGTTTCATGCATAGAGTACTCATTAACCTTGATCTTCCATATCAAGGTGCTATAGTAAAGATCAATGCTCCAAAGATGGAAAAATCTCATTTTCACTGCATTTTCACCACTTTGCATGCACCCTTCATTTCCATCATGACCATTGCTTATGATTTCGGTTGTGCAAGTACTCTTGTTCTTTTTCCTCTAAGGTCCTCTTCCTCTTAGGATATTAATGGTTGTTTTTGGAAAATGCACTCTTCCATACGCCTATCGCCTATCCGCATTCTCATAATGGTCTGTATTGACACTTAGGTGCATTGTAAGCATTTACTTTTCGCATCCATAAATCATACATCATAAAAAAATGCATAAATCATCGATCCACATGGGCATCCATGAGTCATACATCATAAATCATCCATCCACATGTCCATCCATATATCATAAATCATAAAAACATGCATAAATCATCCATCCACATGTGCGTCCATATATCATAAATCATAAAAATATGCATAAATCATCCATCCACATGTGCATCCATACATCATAAATCATAGAAACATTTACATAGATCATCAACATGTGCATCCATACATCATAAATCATAGAAACATTTACATAGATCATAATCATGTGCATCCATACATCATAAAAGCATACATAAATCATCCATCCACATGAACATGTGCATCCATAAAACATAATCATAAAGCATAAATCATCCATCTATATAAGCATGTGTATATATATGAAACTACATCATGAATCATCCCATATAGCCGCATAAATAGCAATATCATGCATAGTGTCAATATATCATGCATAGTGTCAATAAAAGCCATCGCATAATCAAAATAATAAACATCCTATCATAATACAATACATCTCCATCATATATCACCTAATAAGATACAAAATCTAGAGATGTGGATCACCTCTACCCTCTGGCAACATGGACAAACCATCCATCATGTATCTACCAAAAATAACCAATGTCATGCATCTATCTACTCTACTGTGAGCTACCCACATCTGATCTCTGCAAAGAATCAGGTACTAGCCCTTTGTGCACTGGAGTCCCTTGGTACTCATGGGTAGGAATCCCTTGGTAATTTTCATATGGAGATGAAGTCTGCTGATAGTCACTAAAACCCCTGGTGCATGTCCCTAATGACTGGGATGGCCCTAGTGGCTATGGAGCCTGATTGACATAGCGTGTTGTGCGATACACTAGATCTGAAACAACCTGCTCATATACCCCCCTCTAATAGATCACTTACTGCATAAACTCATCCCTCTGCCCAGCTATCAGTCTCACAACATTCCACTCATGCCTATACCAATCTCGATCTGCACTGATAAACCACTGCTCTCGTACCCATGCCTCCTAAGCCAGTATCAACTGTTGTATCTGTTCTGAACCTCTATCCCTCTCTGCTTGTAACACCTATAACTATGTGTGCAGCTCCTACACATCTGTCCCTAGTCCTCCCCCCTCAACTAGTCCCCTCTGCAACTGAGCCATGTTGCATCCCTCTCACCCTGTAATGTTTGCATCTGCGACTTTGTAGCATCCCTCTCCCTCTGTGCAGCCTATGCCCACGCCACCATTGCATTTCTATCCCTCTGCAAGGCCTACAATCTCAGCTCAACCAAATCTCGCTCTTGTCACAAGCTAGATGCCTGTGATGTCACTGTATCTCTCTCTCTCTACGAA
This sequence comes from Sequoia sempervirens, assembly GCA_007258455.2. NCBI lineage: Eukaryota > Viridiplantae > Streptophyta > Pinopsida > Cupressales > Cupressaceae > Sequoia > Sequoia sempervirens. The sequence goes on from VDFB02193867.1 coordinate 419,543,500, forward strand.
GAGATTATACCTTTGTCTTGGCCACTTGCCTCTCACTCTGTGCTACCTGGACCTTCACCTGTAACACATCCTTCCCTGCCTCCAACACCTAGACCTATGCCTATGCCATATCTCTCTCTACCTCCACTATACGTACCCTATCCTTGAGCTTAGCTAGCTCTCTCTGCATACTCTATGCATCCCCTATCTCCCTACTAATAGCCTGTTGTGCCACCCCCTCTCCCACCAAACCCAATCCCTCCATCTACATCATCTGACTATGCACCTTTGCCCACAATCTCTCCACCTCAGCCCACAGGTCCATAGCCTCATCTCGGCTCTCATCTCTCTCTCTCACTAATCTCCACTCCTGCTCTGATACTAGCCTGACTAGCTCCATGTGGTCTCTCTCACCTTGAGCAAATCAGGTCTGCCACTCATCCCTCTCCACCTCTACTGCAATCTACTCTGCCTCTTCCTCCCCCACCCTCTACTCACTCCATAGTAGTCTCTCCATTGTCTCTCTCAGTACCGCAACTGGATCCTCCTCTGTGGGTGGTGGTGCTGCTAGGGGTGCTACATCGTGCACATCTGAGTCAACCTCCATCTCCCGCAGATGGTACCCTTCACTCTCGGTTGATAGCTCCATCTTGTCCACATTTATCACCCTAGGAGCTCTTTGCTGCAGATGTCCTCCTCTGACTCCATATGCCTCTTCTCCAACTATCTCCTACCTCCCCTGTCCTCCTAGGTCTTTTTCCATCTCTCTGACTCCGTCTGCCTCCTCCCCTCCCGCTGTCTCTAGCCCCACTATCCTCCTAGGTCTCTATCCCTCTCCTCTCCACATTTGAATCTATTTGCCTCCTGTCCTTCACTGGCCCTAAATGTCTCATGTCCCCCCTCCTCCCCTCTAGCTATCTCCTACCCTCCCTACCCTCCTAAGTCTCCATATATCTCCTTTCTGGCTCCGTCTGCCTCCTGCCTGCTGCTAGTTCTGGCTGTCTCCTGTCGAACCTCCTCCC